>JAWZYT010002473.1:22500-135000 GCA_034508575.1 Petrolisthes manimaculis | reverse complement strand
CTCTCTCTCTCTCTCTCTCTCATAGAGATCGACCCGATCGGGAGGGAGGAGGAGTAGCCCTGTATATCCGAGACTCCCTAGATCCAGTGATCTACAAAGTCGGGTCAGAACAAGAAGTGTTAGGTGTTGACATGACAGTGGGAAGTGGAGTGTATAGATTCATTGTTGTCTACCGTCCACCACACCAACCCATTGATGATGATTCTATGTTATATAATGAACTTAGTGATCTAATAGGGGAGAAGATTACCATTATACTAGGTGACTTCAACTGCCATGTTAACTGGGTAGATAAAACGGGAGATGCAGAATCAAGAAGGCTCATTGACTTTGCTGATGAAGCTTTCTTGACTCAGTGGGTGACTGAGCCCACAAGGGGAACCAATATATTAGATCTTGTGTTCACCTCCGAAGATGACCTTGTCTCTAGCTTGACTGTAGATGAGCCATTGGGAGGAAGTGACCATAATATGATTAGGTTCTCACTGCAAGTACCCAAGTCTAAAGTTAAAATTCAGAAACAGAGTAAACCCGACCTCAGTAGGGCAGATTTCTGTAATCTGAGAAAGGGAGTTAGTGCAATGCATTTGGAAATGGGCCAAGGGGTGAATGAGTCCTGGTGCTTATTACGAGACTGCTTTATGGCACAACAATCAATGTTCGTGCCCTCTAAGCCAGTTGGATCCCCAATGTCCCAACCCAAATGGTTCACACGAGAAATAGCAGCTACAATAAGGAAAAGAAAGGTAGCCTACCGCCAGTTCAAAAGAACTGGTAATTTAGAGATACAAAGTGAATATTACCACCTACGTAGGAAGGTAAAATCACTTATAGACAGAGCCAAGCGTAACGAGGAACTCCGGATTGCAGCCTTGTGTAAGGAGAATCCCAAGGAGTTTTTTGGTTATGTAAATAGCAGAAAACCAATTAGAAACAAGATAGGCCCATTGCATGATGGGAACGGTGTCTTGCAAAACTCTGATGAAGAGATGGCAGACATTTTAAATTCCTATTTCTCATCAGTGTTCACCCAAGAAGATGGGGGTAACATCCCTGAGCCAGGCACTACTCATGAGGGTGTTACCATAGAAAGAGTCCAATGTAGTGAAGCAAAAGTTAGAGACAGAATAGGTAAATTAAGTGTCAACAAATCTCCCGGTCCTGATGAATTTCTTCCTAGGGTCTTGCGAGAGGTATGTGACCAGGTAACCCCTTACCTGGCTGCTATCTTCAATATATCACTTGAAACAGGAGAGGTCCCATCTGACTGGAAGGAAGCAAATGTGACTCCCATATTTAAAAAGGGAGATCGCCATCTTCCTGGAAACTACCGTCCAATCAGCCTTACATCTGTAGTAGGAAAGGTATTGGAGGGTATAGTTGCAGATAGAATAGTAGATCATCTTGAATCATATAATTTATTGTATGATTCACAGCATGGCTTTAGGCGTCGGCATTCATGTTTGACCAACTTGATTGAATTTTTCCATGGTATGCTTTCTGAGTATGACCAGTGCCGGGCAATAGACATCCTTTATCTGGACTTTCAGAAAGCCTTTGATAAAGTACCTCATCAGAGGTTGATGGCAAAAACCCGTGCACTGGGAATAAGGGGCATGCTTGCTAAATGGATTGAGAATTGGCTAACTGACCGGCGCCAAAGAGTAGTAATCAATGGGGAAGCCTCAAGTTGGGCATCAGTCACAAGTGGGGTTCCTCAAGGTTCAGTTCTAGGTCCGCTACTCTTTATAATCTACATTAATGATATAGATGTGGGCATTGTCAGTCGAATTGCAAAATTTGCTGATGACACCAAGTTAGGGTGTAATGCTTCATCATTTGAAAAGGTAGAACAATTACATAAAGACCTAGAGAAAGTAGGAAAGTGGTCTGAACGATGGCAGATGCCATTCAATTTGGACAAGTGTAAAGTGATGCACATAGGTCCAGCCAACCAGAGAGCCAGTTACTCTCTGTTGGGAAGTGAAATTAGTAGTACTGACTTGGAGAAAGACTTAGGTGTACTGATCAGCAGTGACCTCAAATTCTCCAAGCAGTGCCTCGCAGTAGAGAAGAAAGCCCAGAGGCTTCTTGGTTATATAAAGAGGCAATTTAGATTTAGAAATAAAGAGATAGTCCTCACTCTGTACAATTCTTTGGTTCGGCCACATCTGGAATATGCTGTGCAGTTCTGGTCGCCGACTCTCAAGAAAGACATTGCGAGGCTTGAGAGAGTCCAGGCTAGGGCCACCAAACTGATCCCATCAATTAAACACATGGGCTACCAGAGAAGGCTGCAGGCACTAGGTCTCTTCTCATTAGAGACCAGACGCTTGAGAGGTCAACTAATTGAAGTATTCAAAATCCTTCGTGGATATGAAAACATTGATTATCAGTGCCTGTTTAGCTTAAACACTAATGCAACTAGAAACCATGGATGGAAACTAGACTTGAAACGCTTCCGCCATAATACGTTAGGTAATTTCTTCACATATAAAATCTGCAATGTCTGGAATCAGCTACCAGCAGAGGTAGTTGATAGTTCATCGATAGAACAGTTCAAGAAACAGTTAGACAAAGTTCTGCCAAGCCTGGTAGAGTTATAGGGATTGTTTCCTCCTTTCCTATACACAAATTTCCTAGTCCGGCCTTTTTTCCCCCGGGTTAGGTACATTTCCATTTCCATACCCGCAATGCGGGTGGGAGAGGTGGGTGGGGAGAGCCTTCTCTTTACTATACTTTATCTCTCACTATTAGTTAGCAACTACTACTACACCTACGGTACCTCCTTGGTATGGGTCGTAAGACCTTTTGAGGTGCTACTTGTCCTTGTAACTCCTTGTAACTCTCTCTCTCTCCACACACACACCTGGCTTTTGTTGTCTTCCCCTGTTGTTGTTTGAAGGTGTCGTTGTCGTTGTAAGTGGGTGATGAGCCATGACGGTGACCTCGGATTTGTTTACCATCTTGTCAACGGCACTGCACCAGGCTTATCACATCAAGGCCATTGCTAGAGGATGTTTATAGTGTGTGTGTGTGTGTGTGCGTGTGTGTGTGTGTGTGTGTGTGTGTGTGTTGACAGGAGGATGTGTAGGGTGTGTGTGTGTGATGATAGGGAGAGGAGGATGTGTAGTGTGTGTGTGTGTGTGTGTGTGTAGATAAGGAGAGGATGTGTAGTGAGGAGATAACAATGCAAGGAAGAGAAACGTGTGTGTGTGTGTGTGTGAGTGTGGGCGTGTGTGTGTGTGTGTGTGTGTTGAGATCAATGTATTAGAGATATGAACAGACACACAAACAGACAGACAGGATATAAAGTGTATAGTGCTCGCTAAAGAAGAGGTGTATTTGAGAATATATAATTATAAGGTATAGGATTTAATAGACTGATGAATTTGTAGATGTCTCTTAATTGTCTTCAGAAATATTGTTTGTTAGTCCAAATGTTTTAAGGATTTCCTGGCCACGTTGCACTTCACATACTCAAGTTATTATTTTCCTCTGTTGTATAGTTATCCAGATGCATTTCTTACGTTCGTCAATAAGTTCATAAAATATACTGTTGGTAGAACGATTTTACACTGTCAGTTAGATCTGTTACGTTCATCTAATGTTAAATACACACGAACATGTAATATTTCTCTTTGCAAACACATTATTATTCCAAGCAACAGAACACTATCATCTTCACCCTTCTCCATGGTCCTGCCTGTTTTCCTAACATACTTTGGAGGAATCAAGGTACTCCAATGTACCAAAAAAAAATAAGAATGACCACCTTAGATTAATTATGATCATGTCTCACCCTTCCCTCCCCTCAAGCTGATAGGAATTTTTGTTATCTTTTTATCTTGTTATTTTGTTATTTTATTATCAGACAAAAAGAATATTTATAGCCTTTATATATAATAGATAGTTAAGGGGAGGATAATATTATAGTTTTTGGATTTTTTTTATGCTAATGATTCCTCCAAACTATTCCCAGAAACAGGACACCATTATTTTATGTGGTCCTCCCTGTTTTCTGGCACACTTTGGAGGAATCAGTAGCACTCCAATTTACCAAAAAAAAAGAGAGGTCCTCCCACTCCTATAACTATACTGATGTACAGCCACAAACAAATATCCTGCAACACTTTCCTTCCATCGTGCATGTAATTCAGTCTCTCTCTCTCTCTCTCTCTCTCTCTCTCTCTCTCTCTCTCTCTCTCTCTCTCTCTCTCTCTCTCTCTCTCTCTCTCTCTCTCTCTCTCTCTCTCTCTCTCTCTCTCTCTCTCTCTCCGCACTCGTTTATCCATCAAGCACTCCCCAACATTTTTTCTCTCTCTCTCTCTCTCTCTCTCTCTCTCTCTCTCTCTCCGCACTCGTTTATCCATCAAGCACTCCCCAACCTCTTCTCTCTCTCTCAAATTTGACGAACTATTTTATCTCCAATAATAATAATAATGAGTTCATCACAGTGCTTTTATAACCATTATTAGTGTCTGCAGTTCTTCTCTCTCTGGCATAACAAATATTCATTCGTTTGGAAGTAGTTCAGCAGTTCTAGTTAAAATGACACTTATATACAGTAAGGACAAAGATATGCGGCACAGTAGCGACGAATAATAGCCTTTTTCCTCGTTCAATAATACCACCCATACTATTTCTCGATGGTAATAATTTCTATAGTATCCTTCTCTGAACACACAGCCAATGTTTCGTCAGACAGGCATTATATTATTATCCTGTCTGTGTTTACGTAATAATTTCTATAGTATCCTTCTCTGAACACACAGTCAATGTTTCGTCAGGCAGGCATTATATTATTATCCTGTCTGTGTTTACGTAATAATTTGTATAGTATCCTTCTCTGAACACACAGCCAATGTTTCGTCAGGCAGGCATTACATATCCCGTCTATGTTTACGTAATAATTTCTATATTATCCTTCTCTGAACACACAGTCAATGTTTCGTCAGGTAGGCATTACATATCCCGTCTATGCTTACGTCATTTGTTTATCTTATCTTTCCTCGCCACTTCACAATTTGCTATTTGCTTTGGTGCAGTTGAGAAAGAGTATATATAAAGTCCTCTGTATGATTATGTAATATGTTTTTAGTAATTTCGCTATATATTCAATGTTCAGACAATGTACTGGATGACTCTACCTCTCAATATTTTTCAAAGGCATATCGCAATAATTTCCTAATTCATATTAACACTTCAAACACGTACCGTACCGCCGTTTAGAAGTTTCACAGTCAAATCATGTTTCAAGTATGGCTCCCAGAATCCTGAAATGGAAACGTGAATCTTGGACTACCACCATACGTTTCTCGCGACTGAGTGAAGGGGTATACCTACAATGTTGTAGAGGAGAGAGAAGAATGTGTGTGTGGGTGGGAGGACTTGTGATTGTGACCGAGCAACCTTCAGCCTGTGCTCAGCTCTCTGCTCGTCTCCAAAACACGGTGTTGCCAGGCGCACACTGCCTACACCTAACTACTCTCACCTCCCTCCCTCACTCCCTCGCCCATCCTCCTCCTTGCTTCCCCTCTTTCAACTCTCTTCGTCTCCCCTCCACTACATTTCTTTCGCCTTGCATTACTTCTCTCCTCAACTGTACGTGTTACTTTTGCTTCTCTTATTTCACCTATCATCGTCTAGCTTCCTTCCCCGACATTATAGGCTATACATTCCTCCTCACCTTCCTTCTCCTTTCCCAATCCTCCCCCTTCTCACTACACTTGCCCCTTCCTCGCTCCCCATCCCCCATTTATTTCTCGGCTCCTTTCACTTCCCCTCCTCCACATGTACAATTGCGCACATGGATTTGTGGTACAGCCCAAGTGGAGAATGCTCTGTTCTATCCAGTAACCATGCATGAAAGTCCGTCTCTAGTTGACCATTACTATCATAAATACAGACTTTTGCCCCTCCGGTGTCTAGTACTCAGGCAGGATTCTAGTTAGACTTTATGATACTGGGAGGATCAGCAGAGCTTCTTCCACCTGGGATGTGCCACTATTTCTGTTCGCCATTATACCTGTCCTCATCTTCCCTCGTGTCACCTCACTCTACCTTGCCTTATAATATATATAGCGTATGTACAGTACATTATCATTTCAAACCAAGGGGCCAATTCTTTCTGGATGTGGTAAAGAGTATAGGGTCTCTAGTGAAGAGCACTATGGAAATGTGACACATAATGCAATAAAGATAATTATGGCTTGTACCTTGATTTTCATTTAAATCCGGGTTTTCAACTAAATATTTTTGTAGTTAACTAATATGATCATTGTGTCGACATTCCAATATTTCATATGGGAGTTTACTGGCAACGACTGGGACTATAATAGCGACACTAGCAGATAAAAGGGAAACCGAAAGAAACTTTATAAGAAACTTGCATAATTCTAAAAGCGATGGAAAATGTCCATCAGCATTTAAGTCTTCTTTGAGTACAGCAAGAGCCGCACCGAACCAAACACTTGTAAACTGAATAAATGAAACTTTAAATAAAAATTAAAAGTAGAGAATTGTGCCGATGAAATCCTGAACAATACATAACCTTCGACCATGGATAGAACAGGCTGAACAGCTGATTAGATAAACAAACAAACATGGCCACTGCTACCAGACTTACGAGTCGTTACTGGACCAAGACTTTCCTGGGTCAGATTACAGGAGTCACCACCACCATCAGCAGGAGGACTTTAGTTACTACATGTGTTAGGAAGTGGCAAGCCTCGGGGGAGTTTTATTCTGAGCAACACCTTCAATTACAGAGTTCATTAAAAAAGGTGGGTCATCTCTCTCTCTGTCTCCTTGTTATCTATCTGACTTTCATAATAGTTAAGAAAAGTCACGGAAAAGGAAGTTACCTAACAATTTCCTTCACATTTTGGTGGGTGGTATGTGAAGTCATTTCCGAGTGGTATAGTATATTTGGAATATTTTTACAAGTTGCCACAACTCGATTTAAAAATTTTTACTATTAGGCCTACCAGTGTTTATATTTCACTATTACAAACAACTTTTCTATATACCATTTCTTCTGCAAATGCTGCATAACAGTAGTTACCTCTTATAGTTAGGTCCCGGTAGTCTGCCCAAGTTAGGTCCCAGTAGTGTGTCCCAGTCCAGATTAGGTTAGGTCAGGTCCCAGTAGTGTGTCCCAGTCCAGATTAGGTTAGGTCAGGTCAGGTGAGGTCTGACTAATTTCTACTGTATATTTTTTCCTGCTTAGGTCCCGGTAGTCTGCCCCAGTTAGGTCACACTAAATCCTTCTAGGAAATATATTTTTTTCCAGTGAAATCCTGTTGTGGCAACTTGTAAAAATTTACCGTTCTATAATTTATTCATTACACGTATTACTGTATGTCCCATGCTCATAATACCATTGTATAATGAAGGATTATCTGTACCATACATGAATTTAGAAAAGTATAATAAGATTTCTCTTACAGTTGATAGACGTTGAGATCAACCCACATGTTGACCAGTGGGAGAAAGAACATCGTTTTCCAGCTCATGAAGTCTTTAAGAAGCTGGGTAGTGCTGGCTTCCTGGGCATCAGTAAACCAGAGGGTGAGTTAATAATGATGCTAAATTAGATTATGAGTGGCAGACATGAGTTTATACCTGCCAAACAAAGTGCAGGTACTATATCTTTGATTCAGTTCATTATTATGAATATATAGAAAAACAGGAAGACAATAATTATATTATAATGTAATGGACCATCACATTTTAAATGAGATGCATTAAGATCACACCATTACATATCTGACCTTCTATAAGTCATGATATCATGACTTAACTGAAATTCTTTCCAACCATTTTCTTTGTTATTTTTTACATTTTAAAATTATTTTTTAATTAATATATTTTGCCCTTCTGATTTATCAGTAATTCCAACTAATTAAATTCTGATTAAAGGTGTTTTACTGTAAAATGCAGTAGTTTGTTTCCTGGCAGAGTTGGAGAGCTGCTAACTTCTCTACACAATGATACTAAACTGATTGCCTACATGTATGCTGTGGAATATTTTTGTGGAATAGTTTGGAGGAATCAGTAGGCCTCCAGTTTGATGACAACAGTTCACCTTCCTAAACTGTTCCGAATATGTGTTTTACAGAATATGGAGGTCTTGGACTGGACTATGGGTACACAGTGGCCTTCGCTGAGGCTCTGGGGTCCATACACTGTGGTGGCATCCCCATGGCCATCAGTGTCCAGACTGATATGGCCACCCCAGCTCTTGCCAAGTGAGATTGACATTATCATATATTGTGTGTTGTCATGTTTTTCATCACCATTATCTGCACCATCATATTCTAGTTTGTTGTCATTGATGTATTTTATATTATGATAGTTGTTATTTGCACCATCCTTTTAAAACCTGCCATAATTATATAAAAGGTTTAACACATATCCCATTGCAACCCAACTTACCAACTTTAAAACAAATCCAAATTAAATTTGCACATACTGTAAACCCTTTCTAAGTCAGATATGAGGCACTTATAAATAACTTGGATGTACAGTATATCTGACTACTGCAGAGATTTACCAGGGGCATCATCACAAAGGCCTACAGCCTAATGAGAAGTGACACATTTTGATTTTGTACAAAACTTGAATTACCCTATGTTGACTGACCATTTATATATTTATACTTTTACCATAACGAGTATGTATAAAATAGTCAATATTTTGAATTAATTAACTTTATTGCCTAAAATTTGATGATGTAGTGATTTATAATTGGCTATGTTACTGCCAAGTGAGCCATGGAACCACATATATATTGGTCATGATGATATTACCACGGTGACACGAGAACATGTATTATTACAATATTCATTAACAAACTTAACTTTGTTCAGATTGTTCTATTATTATAGTTGACAGCAGAGGAGATGCATCTTTAACATGAGATAAGATTCACAATACACTCTTTGTCTATAACAATGGTGGCTGTACAGTAGTTGTTTGGATCTGCCCTAAAGCATGGCCAATTGTTGCCACATTTTCTCCTTTCTTATAACAATATTGACTTTTTCATATAATGCGATGGTCTGTCTTTCTAATATCACTTGAGAGCTTTCTCTTCAGCACCATTGAAAAGAGATTACTGTACGAGAAATAAATAGAAAAAATTCCTGGAATAATGTATGTGTGTGGCAACAAGTATACCATGATTGACAAACTGGCTCATACCAGCTCTACAGTTCTGATTCCCACACTTCCTCCCCTATAACCCCATCACAATACTGTACCTTATTTCATGTTAATATACATTATTAGATATAGTAATGCAGTATTACTATACATCATTTTTGTTTGAAATTGTCATGTTTTTGTGTGTGTACAGCTGTGTATGGGAACCAGAGATTCGAGTTAAAGCACATGTAGTTTTGAGGGTGGGTGTACATGCGGTCAGTCATATGCATAAAAATTAAATCCTCGGATACTTTAGATTTTTGGATAAATCAACATGTGTCTTTCCCCAATTGATGCGAGTTAGCGATGGTTTTCTGTATCCCAGAATAGTCCATCTTAATAACTTGAAAGCATGTCCCAATACTGTATAATGAACATTTTAACATATGGTATACTGTATGCCAGTAAAACTCGTCCTCAAACCATGTGACCCCAGGTTCGGGAGTGACTATTTGAAGGAGACATTCCTGCGTCCAACCATTGCTGGAGATATGGTGGTGTGCCTGGGGGTGAGTGAGCCTGGGGCAGGGTCAGATGTGGCTGGTATTGGCACCACAGCACGCCGGCAGGGTGATGATCTCATCATTAATGGTCAGAAGATGTGGATCACCAATGGGTAAGGTGTTGCTTCTTGTGACTTTACTGCTGTTCAGACAACAGAATTTATACTTCATTTTAATTCAGCCATAGTAATCCCATGTTATGTATAAGTTTCACTCCTTAATACACTATAATTTACTTATAGTAAACCCTTATTGTAAATCCTTATTGCTTCCATGTACAGTACTGTAATTGTTTCACTCGTATAAACTGAATATTCATAATTATACCTTATGCATCGGGCAATTTTACAGCCAGACAAATTTTAAAGAATGCATCCACATTTCTTTTGAATAGTATTGAATAGCCTCAAACACTTCACATCAATAACAGTGATACCTGTTACAATTAGTGGTTAACCTGAGGGGTTACTGTATCTAAGTAAATTCTTCCTCAATACAGGTTCCAGGCAGATTGGATGTGTCTCTTGGCCAACACCTCAGAGGGCTCCCAACACCGCAACAAGTCTCTCATATGTCTCCCAATGAACACACCAGGTTTGTTGCTCCTGTCATAGTCTCATTCAACGATTAATTTATTCGTCCATCCTTGTTTTCACTTATTAATTAATTGTTTCAAAATTATTTCACTTAATCACCTGTCAATTCACTCATCTATCTATACATCCATCTGTATATTCACTCATACTTACTCATCTATTCATCCATTCGTTTATTCACTTCATCCATTCATTCATTCACTTATTCAACCATCAGCTCTCTCATCTATTTCCTTGTGGACACACATCGAGTTCATTTCCATACACATTCATTTACTCATTTCATTTATTAACAAGTCTCGCCTGTCTTCCAATGCAGAAGACAAGTTTGTTGCATAATAGTACCAGATATCACAGGAAGAAAAACTACAAGATAAGAAATATCTTTACAGGAGTGAAATTTGGATAAGGGAGATAATTAAGAGAAGTTCAAATGTTCAAATTTGGCATAGCTAAGGGAAAGGGAGAATATTGGGAAGGATTTCAATGTAGTAATATATGCAGAGTGAGAGTGTTTGTGTATCTGGCAAGAAGAGGTAAGGAAATGTTGGGTACAATAAGGTAAGGAAAGACAAGGAGCATCCCTTGGTTTGAAAAAATATAATTATGATAATTAAACTGATTATGTTCTAGGGATCCATCGAACTTCACGAATTGAGAAGATAGGAATGCACTCATCAGACACAGCCCAGATCTTCTTTGAGGATGTGAGAGTACCGGCCAAAAATATCATTGGAGAGGAAGGCATGGGCTTCACCTACCAGATGTTGCAGGTGAATGAGTAGACCATCTTTACTCCTTGGGTTGTTTTGATTATTGTTATTATCAATGTAAAAGTTCCTCACCTCATGTTGCCTGGCCAAAACAGCCCTTAAGGAATGCCATGGCCTGTCCCATAGGGTCCTTTTGCTCTCTTCAGTGGCTGAGGTACTGCTCTGTCTTGTAACACCTGTAATTTTTTCTGAAAGGTCTTCCATATGTTCATCCACTCCTTCCTCCCCTTACAGTTCCAGGAGGAGCGTTTGGTAGGCTCAGCAGTATGCCTTGCTCCACTGGACAAGTGTATTGCTGACACCATCAACTACACAAGTGAACGCAAGGTGTTTGGCCAACCTGTCCTAAACAACCAAGCTGTACACTATACACTGGCTGAGCTAGAGACAGAGGTTGAGGCTCTACGTTCTCTTGTATACAGGGCCACTGGTTAGTATAGCTTTCCTTTAATATCTTAACACTTGTGATTAGGGAGTCTTTGTACATATGTTTATTTTCTAGATACACTAATGGTATAAATCTGCATTTAGTATCACAAACACTCTGATTATCACTTATGTACTGTACAATAGAAAATCAATAAGTAGCTATCTGTAGCTTATATTCTGGCTGCCAGAATATGTTAACTTTGGTATCCTGAACTTAACATTAAGATTATTGTACTGTAACTACTGTTAATAAGGAAGTTTGGTGTCCTCAGCTCTGTATATTGGTGGTGAAGACGTGACCAAGCTGGTGTCAATGATCAAGCTGAAGGCTGGACGTTTGTGTCGCCAGGTGCCTGATTCCTGCCTCCAGTTTTGGGGTGGTATGGGCTTCACTCAGGAGGTGTGTATAGGCCTATGTGGTTTATATTTTAACAGAACCAGCATCACACTACATATTTTGCTAACAGCTGGATGAGTGTCGAGGAAGTTGCAAACAAATGAGTGCTGCATTTAGGAATCTCATGACCCAGAATTAGCAAGGTATTAGCAAGGTACTACACTTAAACCTTGTAATGTGTGAATTTTTACTACATGAATATGATAATTTGCAGGCATTATTAGAAGAAAATCTTCATTAGCAGCAGCAATATCTTAATGACTCCATTTCCCTTGTTAAACCCCCATCAGGAAAAAAATATCTGACAAGTAGGCAGAGAGGCAAACTACCAAGTGAAATGGTCCACACATATTTACACTCCTTTTTCAAGTCCATAAATTTCTCAGGTCCTGCCCACAAGTTCTCACATCCAATATCAATTTACTTCATATTCCCTTTGTAAAAGAACTATTCCATGACCTGTCAAGTTAAGCCAGGCTGCCAGCCCTGATATAAATTCCTCTTAGTGAATTTCTTCCATGTTTGTCTTTCATGCATAAATTATTTTTTGTCCCAGAAATGCCATTCATTGGATCCTTCAAAAGTTCAGGACAATGTAGGTTGTATACCAAGTAAACAAGTACTGTACTGTACTCATTAAAATTATTCTAAACCTTGCCAGAACAACTTGTAATGCTAATTTTTCATATATTGTACCTTACCAAATGAATAAATACCAATACCAATGACTCCACTCCTTCCCAGAACTATGTGAGTCGCTTATACCGTGACATGCGATTGGTGTCCATCGGAGCAGGGGCAGATGAGGTGATGCTTGCCATTATCTGTAAGTATGCCGGCACACTCCCCAAGGTTGCCTCCAGTCTCAAGAAAAAGGAAAGGCAAGCCAGTAACTAAAGCATCTACTCAAGCTAATCCTCTGGGGCATGTTTTAGCAAGAGAGGTAATGTGATCTCTCCAAGAGAGATTATGAGAGAAAGAGACTCCAAGAATATTAAGAGAAGGGGAAAGTTCAAGTTGTGTGTTGTTGAAGGAGAGGGGATAGACATCAGGAAGATTAATACGAATTGAAAGATGAAGGAACTGTGTTTTAGAGGCATTGAAAACAACAAGGTTCTCTCTGCCCCAGTTAGAGATGAGGGAAAGATCAGAAGTCAGGCTTGATTCCCTTGATTACATTGTCACAGCCTAAAGACATTATAATAGATATGACTGTGATTAAGAAAGCATTAGATTTGTATACTTGCAGACATTGTGACAGAGAGAGCAAAGCAGGTGTGTATGAGTAAAATGACAAGCACATGTGTTTTTCTAGGGCTACTCCCTGTTGGGGAATTCCTATGAAGGAGCAGTTATGTTGTAGTCTACTGGACAGTATAATTATCAGAAATTTTAGGCCAATTTCACAGGTGTTCCACTTTTGTTTTGTTCCTCCCTAAACACACATTTCAGACATCTTTTTAATGACTAGAACAATTCAACATCCATATTCATGAGTGTGTCAACCAGGCTCCTTATTATGATCACTGCAGAGCTCTGTTAATGAAAATCATCACACAGTTCAATCAATAGTTACCAGACAGTTCAGTTTCTTAATTAAGGGTCCTATATTATAATAAGAAAAATGGAGGTTATTGAGTCCTCCAAACAGTACCACGACACACCAACCATATTGAAGAAAGTTGTTTTATGGCTTAGTCAGGAAAATCTGCCCTGTGATTGGTTGATGTATACGGAGGGCATAACTGATTGGCTGACCAACTAGATGACATCACATCACCTCCCAGAGATACTCTTCCATACTCCAGCATAATTCAGCATTGTGTATAGTGGTGTAAATGTTGGAGTAGCCAGGCATAATTTACACAGAACAATTAGATACTCTGGGCCAAAATACGCCACCTTTGTGGATCCTGCCTTTTATCTGTACAATCCATTCTATTGTTTGGGTACTGTACTGACTAATCAGCTTTTACTATGAATTTAGCTTTGTTGGTATTATAAATGACAAGTACTGTATTGTTCATTAAATTGTTTGAAATATCTATTAAATATCTGATAAATAAATAAATATCTAATAATTATTGAACTATGTAACCGCAGTTAGAACACTAGGGTGAAACAAATTTTTTTTATTGTACAGTAATTGTACAGTTTATTAATTAATTCAAGGTGCTTAAGGGACCTTGTGATGTAGCCAGAAATTTGGTGATAAATGAGTCCTTCAAAAATTTCCATGAAACACACACCTACTGTATATGGAAGGAGCTTGTTTTATAGCATGGTCAGGAGGAATCAGAAGCCTCCAATTTACATTCACGATCACAGGGTCCTCTAATTAAGGGTCGATTCTTTTGTTGGTGAATATGAAGGTCTCTGATTCCTCCAAACTATGCCATGAAACAAACAGGTCTTTTTATTGAAGGCGTCTGTTTTCTGGCATAGTTGTTTGGAGGAATCAATAGCCTTCCAATTTACCAACAAGAATATCTCCTCTTTAAGGACCCTGTGATTCTACTATTGAGTGCTACTGACTATACCACAAAACATGCGCCTTCCATAATATAGGTGTGTGTGTTTGTGTGTATTTCAATTTTCAGGGCAATATTTGAAGGACTCATTTACCTCATTTTTTTTTTTAATACATCACAGTGTTCCTCAAATAATTAACATGGAGTGACAAACTGGCCCATTTAATTATGAAAACAACAATGCAAATTTATGTTATAAGTAGATAATAATTTTAGGCACCATTTAGTAATTTTAATTAAGACAGGAATTCTAATAGTTTTTATACTGTAGTTTTAATTAATAATTTTAGGATAGTACAGTAGTTAAAGGTCTTCTATATGGGAGTGAAACCCTTGTCTGGATTAATAAAGAAAAAAGTATATTTAGCTACTCCTTTTTTTATTTTACCATTACCATCACTGTAAAATTTTTACCATTACCATCACTGTAAAAGTTTTACCATTACCATCACTGTAAAAATTTTTACCATTACCATCACTATAAAATTTTTACCATTACCATCACCGTAAAATTTTTACCATTACCATCAACATAAAATTTTTACCATTACCATCACCGTAAAATTTTTACCATTACCATCACCGTAAAATTTTTACCATTACCATCACTGTAAATTTTTTACCATTACCATCACTGTAAATTTTTTACCATTACCATCACTGTAAATTTTTTACCATTACCATCACTGTAAATTTTTTACCATCACTGTAAATCTCGTCGCCGCCACCGCAGCCGCCGCTGCCCCGCCGCCGTCGCTGCCCCGCCGCCGCCACTGCCGCCGCTGCCGCCATCGTTTTTTAATAATTAGTTTTTTTTTATATTTTAATAATTAGTTTTTTTTAATTGTTTTTTAAGATAAAATATATATATATATATAAGTTTATAAAGTGCCGTTGTAAAGTCAATATTTCCCATCAACAACATAACCAATTTAGTAGTAGAAATAGTAGACTAATAGGAACTCTACACATGCTCTAATCTGTCATTGCTATACTTAAGGTTGACTAATTTTTTTTAGTATGGGTAAAAACAAATAGGACCGTTCGCATGAAGAAAAAAGCTGCCACATACCACCAGATTTGTACATATCCTTTTTTATAAAAAGGACAATGCAAATTAGCTCACCACAGGCCCCCTGTCATGATATCATACTAACAACATTATTTTGATTCACTTAAGAACATAAGAGTACCTATCTATGAGCTCACATAATAATTTGTGATGTTTTTTATGTTGTGCTTTGATGTTGGTTGTATAAGGCCCAGGTTGAAGATTTATTGATTTTACGTAGGTTTGAAGTATAATATTAACTATTTTTATAAATAAATGCTCTCATGAGTCAATAGCAAAGTTATTAATATGAAAATAAAGCATTTTTTGTCAGCGGGAGTACGAGCGTATAGAACACTGACTCGGTGAAGAGAGGTTTCAATTCATATATACGGAGATATTTAACTATTTTTAAGGCAAATATTAATTGATATTAGTATAAAATATTTTTGTCAAGAGGTAGTTTGTGTATATGTGCTTGTATAAAAATATTCCAACCACCATAACCATCGCGAGAAATGTATGTATTTTATATAGGGTAACAAACGATAATTATGATTTAAAAACTATATTAGTATTAGTATTTATACGAACACACACCTTAGCAGTTCCATTGATATCACTATGAAGTCAAATGATCCAGTTTATCGACAATGTAATGAAACAGAATAATTTAGTGCTGTTGGTTTCTTGCGAGTTTAATGGCTGAAAAAGCTATAGTCACGTAGTATCCCGTACTGTCTGCTGCTCTCGAGGCTGGCTAGCGTATGAATGAATCATGGAGGTATAATCTAAGAGGAGGCGGCATGAGCCGCTCGTCCTGTACACCCAAAGTGAAGCAAGGGGCGGAGCCTATTACCCTACCCCCCATTGACTCAAAACATTGCCTCGCCCGCCTTACTCCCATTATAATTATGGTCTTATTTTCTCATATATCCTATAATCATAGCCAGAAAGAGACTTGAATTTGTTCCATATATGATAACTACATAAAATTATCCAATTCTGTATATTATCAAAAGTACTTAAACCCATTAAATATCGCTGTTTCCAGCTAGAGCATTACCTCTTCTCGCAAACTTTTCCTAGGAGTATGAATGAAAGAATTAATTGATTAATGAATTAATAGTTTATTTTATGCAAAAAGTATAGTAAAAGAGAAGGTGATAGCTTACACACCAACCCACAGACCGTATTATAACGTTACAGAGAAATAACAAGTACAGATGACCACACGTGAATCTGGTATGCCTCGCTACTTGCGAGATACCTACAACAGGAAGGAAAGCAAGCAAAAGTTATAGTTTGTTGACAAGCAGATAGTATTAATATTTTACTGTTTGCCTGTCAACAAACTACATCTTTTTACACTTAAATTTCCTTTCGTTGTAGCCACCTCACAAGTAACGAACCATAGGCCTACCAGCTTCATGTGTGGGTAACTGTACAAATGCAAATACAATTAATTATATAAAGATTTCTAGTATGAGACTGTGGAAGGCCTTGTGTCACTCTTTAAGTATAGTATATAAATAAGATTATAATTATACAGTAAGATGTGTATAGTGTACTGAACATGTGAATAGCGTAGTGAAGATGTGTATATAGTAGGCCTACTGGAGATATGTGATGTGTAGTGTAACACCCAGAACTGTCATGTAATTGAGTTGACACTCAGGTGTGTTGTCTTGTATCAAACATATTTTACCACTTATAAGCCACATGGAATCTTACCATGATGGCTGCATGTTACTGCACAAAGTGTGTCATCACTTCCTCAGTTTCAGTTCACTCTGATTTACACAGAAACATTAATTTTACTCATCAGTCCCAGGCAGTAATTTCACAATTATAAAAACACTTTCCGCACATTGGCTTAACTTAGACTACAGTTTTTTTTAACTTACACCTAAATTCTCAACAACCAAATAGTCTACATAGTAAACACAATTATAAATTAAATATCTTTAAAACATTATGAAATATGCTAAAACATTCATAATACAATCTCTCAACACTCGAGTTATCCTTCAGGCCAACCCTAACTTAGGCACAAATAGGTCTCCCCATGGAGCCAGTTTATCTTTTATAACCCTGTCAATGCTATATATACGTCAGGTTATACATTAATAGTTAATATCACAACACTATAATAGCCTTGGCTTTACAGTTTTTATGTGTACAGTATTAATATTCTACAGGTCATGGGTACGTGTCGCGGTGTGCGAGGCAGGTGATAAAATTCACTTCGTTGATTTGTCAATTTCTGTCGTATATTTTTCTATATGACTTTCTTAACATACATATGAAATGTAGTAGAAAGACTCCTGTCTCTCTGGGTACACCCATATGCTGAACACGCCAGCATTATCTTAAAAAATGGCAAAGAATGTTGGTGAAATTGATGGTCCGACATGATCAGCTGTCCAATGTTTTGAGTCAATGGGGGGTAGGGAGGACAGCCGACCAATAGAAAATTGGCTTCACCTCTGTGACGTCATGCCGCCTCCTCTTAGATTATACCTCCATGGAATGAATATCAACAAACATCAGATTGAGTCTTGTATCTTCATCTTCATCTTGTATTGAAGCCTTCTTTGTCGATTGTAATAAATCACACGAGGGAAAATCATTCCCAGTAGAAACAGTTAACACCACCAAGCCGATACTACTACGAGAACACATCATACATCACTTGGTTGTTGTGTTTGTTATTGTTTTGACTGTTAAGCATGTCGTACTGTAGGCAGCGAGTATCTGCTGAAATAATTTATTTTTCTGTTATTACATTTTTTGGTGGTCACTTGGAACATTTATACTACATTAAAAATCAAGAAATATTCACATGTATATAAATTATAAAACCGATGAATGTTTATCCATTGAGGCACACACACCAAAAATAGTACAGCACAATAAAACTCCTCAAACTATAATACTAGCTCATTAATATGCACTTTAACGTCTTTAAAATGTTTACTGGAATATTAAAATCATAGTAAATACGTTATTTTAACGAAGAAGGGTCTATATGCATTTTTGTCCATGTACAGCTCCGGACAAAACTCTCTCGACTTGGTTGGCAGCATTTGGCAACTTTGAATCTTGAGAGAAGCACAAACTACTGTACACTGGCTCTAAGTATACTATCATACATACATACACAGGTCCTCCCACTGATAGCACACATACACACACACTGAATATTAAGATTTAGTGAAGAGTCTCCCCTAACTCCAACCCCCATCACCCTATCAGATGCCAAGTGCTGCCATACGAGTCGAGAGAGTTTTGTCCGGAGCTGTACCCAATACAAAAATAAAAAATAAAAAATCTGGAAGTATGTGGTGTCAATCGCTAGATCCACGCTTCATGCGAACGATCCTATTCTAAAAGCCCTATTAATTTAAATTTGCTCTAATCTTTACCCACATAATTATATTCATTCAGCTGTTTCATCCTTAATTATTCATCTCGCTGTATCTGAGTACTTAACCACTTAAAATTACTTATATAACGCCTATCTCCAAGGTGGATAACTTTGGGTATTAAATGGGTATATAATGGTTTATTTTGGTAGTTTTGTTTGTGAGTTGTGACACATACAATTCATACGCACGTGTCATTGCAGTGTATAAGAGCATCGAATTTACATAAACATATTCACTTTCCTGATTTGTTTTGTGACATTGGGTTACATTTTAACTTGAAGAGAACGAAAAACTGATAGAAAATCCTGACATAGCTTTATTTTTCAAGGAAGCCAGCCATTCGACAGGTTTTGGAAACTGCGTACTTCTCGGGACCTCATCAGTCACAATGGTAAGGTTCTAACATTATTGATTTCATACTTCCATATGGAAAGGTTATTAGGTAAATATTAAAAGCATTATAAATATTGAATGAATTACTGTTGTTGCGTACGTTTTTTCTACCTTTATTACCCACTTATTTAGACCATTCTAAGACCCTGTTCGGTAAATACTGAAAAAAATACCGTTATTGAGTACGGTGTTTTTACCTTCATTGCCCACTTATATAGACCATTCTTAGACTATTTTCTTCTATGTCATTTCCTCCGCAAATGCCCCATTTCTAAGATGTTCAAATGGGGCATTTTGAAATTAGCCTGACCTTATCTGACCTAGCCTAGCCTAGCCTAGACTAGACTAGACTGCATCAGACTACCGAAACCTAACCTGGGCAAAGTACCGGGAGATAACCTGGGCAAACTAACGGGAAATGATCATGATAAAGTACAATAAATGACTTTGGCAAAATACTGGGACCCAGCCGGATCTGGCAACACTGCTACAAAACGGTAATTCTTTCAATGAATACCGTTTTTGGAGATAAAACCCCCTTCAGAATTTCGCTTTTTACCTCAATTATTCCCTGTTTACTCCCGAACATTGATGGTCTTTTAGGTATTTCATCTGGTAGAAATTTCATTGTTTACTCTTGAACGAACTGTATATTATTTCCCTGTGTGGACTTCTAAATTCCCTAAAACAGATAAATTTCCCTGCACCTGGCAACACTGGGTGCACATTAGAGCGTCATTGACATCTTGGCATTAAAATTACGTTTCCAGCAATAATTTCTCTCTTATCTACAATCATGGTAGCGTAATATTTGTAAATAAATATCGGCATATAAAAAAAGTTGTATACACATTTTTAGCTACTGGTTCACTTCAACTCATATTTAATCGTATATTTTTAATGATATGGATATTTTTTTCACGATAAAAATAATCCTCTATCATTATTCTGTCAGGTTACTAAAGTGCCAAGTAGATATTAAGCGGAATAATTGAGGCACCAAGAAAAAACAAAAAAAGTGTACCTCGGAGAAATGCAATGTTTTGGTAAAGCAAAGGTAAGCGTGAACGGAGGTTGCCTGGAGATATTGACCAATCAGAGACGAGCATTAAAAATACAGCTAGGCTCCAATTGCAAGCTAGGATGGGATAGACTATAGCCAATGAGATCACTGTTTAGAAGCCCAGCCATGTTTCTTCCCGTACATTATCAAATATAAGGGTTAGGTCCCGGTAGTCTGCCCTAGTCTAGGTTAGGTTAGGTTAGGTTAATTTTTAAAAGTTGGTTCGGATTACGTGTTTTTCCCCCACCCAAAACCCCCGGTTTCCAACGCCTCCCCCAAGATTGTTGGGTAAGGGATATGGGCATAACAAGATATAGAAAGTTACGGCAGACGTTGACTCGGTTTATCCAGTTTCAGCAACATTACTGAATTAAAAAATCCGAGCCATAATTCTTGTATCCTAAACTGACCTAACCCAACCTCACCTGGATCCCAGCATCCTTCGTTCCTACGTAATGTGATGTCCTGGTAGGATGCCCCTGATAATACTGAAGGATGTTAGTTCCTTTTAGTTAAGGAAATTACCTTGCTAACAATGGTTAGGTCTGAAAAATGCTACTGATAATTTGCAGAGAAAGAGGCCTTGGTTAGGACAGCAATGTGGTCTATAAAAATTTATACCACATCAGTTTTGGCCTGAGTGTTAAATGTAGATAGAATAGTGAATACTACCAATATATATTTCAAACTGTATATAATAGATGCTGTATAGGTATAAAGATGATTTATTGAGATGTGTCAATTGCATTGATAATATTAGCCATTTTATGGAGTAATGGATTCAGCTACCCTAGATGAAAATATGGCTGATACTCCAACACTTGTAGTTATTACTTTTATCTTACTTTAACTCTCATATCCATGGTTGCGATGGTGCCATACGTCGGGGATTGGTTGAGATAGGGTGGATACATACAACTTGACATACACCTTGCTGCAATAATACCTCAATCAACACATCATTATGGGAAAAAACTGTATTTACATTTAACTGTTATTATCCTTCCAATCATTGTACTGTACAGTATAAGGTTAATAATATTATTTTATGGCACTTTCTTTCACTGGCTTTGTGGATCATTAAATGATGCATTAATATATATATATATTTTTTTTTCAGCCAAAACAGAAAAAGACGAGAAAGTTTGCTGTGATGAAGAGGATGATTAGTTTGAACGACTCCCGTCTGTAAGTTATATAATTTTTTTGTATCAAAGTACATTTAACACTTCTTTTGTTTAATAGTGTATATTTCACACTTACAGTATCCCAGTACATGTACTATAGTCTATCCCATCCTAGCTTGCAATTGGAGCCTAGCTGTATTTTTAACGCTCGTCTCTGATTGGTCAATATTTCCAGGCAACCTCCGTTCACGCTTACCTTTCCCATACCAAAACATTGCAATTCTCCGAGGTACACTTTTTTTGTTTTTTCTTGGTGCCTCAATTATTTCGCTTAATATCTACTTGGTACTTAGGTAACCTGACAGAATAATGATAGAGGATTACTTTTATCATGAAATAATATCCATATAATTAAAAATATACGATTAAATACGAGTTGAAGTGAAATGAGTAGCAAAAAATGTTTATACAACTTTTTTTATATGCCGATAATTATTTATATATATTACGCTACAATGATTAAAAATGGGTGGATGATGTAGATAAAATCCTCCTGTATGTCATGGTGGTATTAGATTGTAGATAAGACAGAAATTATTGCTGCAAACGTAATTTTAATGCCATGATGTCAATCACGCTCTAATGTGAACCCTGTTTTCCCGCGCTCGTGTGTCAGTGTTGCCATTTCTGCTTGACGTGATTTCCCTCAATTCAATATCAGAATTTCGCTTTTTACCTCAATTATTCCCTGTTTACTCCTGAACATTGATGGTCTTTTAGGTATTTCATCTGGTAGAAATTTCCCTGTTTATTCTTGAACGAACTGTATATTATTTCCTGTGGATTTCTAAATTCCCTAAAACAGATAAATTTCCCTGCACCTGGCAACACTGGGTGCACATTAGAGCGTGATTGACATTTTGGCATTAAAATTACGTTTGCAGCAATAATTTCTGTCTTATCTACAATCTAATACCACCATGACATACAGGAGGATTTTATCTACATCATCCACCCATTTTTAATCATTGTAGCGTAATATATATAAATAAATATCGGCATATAAAAAAAGTTGTATAAACATTTTTTGATACTCATTTCACTTCAACTCGTATTTAATCGTATATTTTTAATTATATGGATATTTTTTCACGATAAAAGTAATCCTCTATCATTATTCTGTCAGGTTACCTAAGTACCAAGTAGATATTAAGCGAAATAATTGAGGCACCAAGAAAAAACAAAAAAAGTGTACCTCGGAGAAATGCAATGTTTTGGTATGGGAAAGGTAAGCGTGAACGGAGGTTGCCTGGAAATATTGACCAATCACAGACGAGCGTTAAAAATACAGCTAGGCTCCAATTGCAAGCTAGGATGGGATAGACTATAACATCAGATGCGGCACTGAACAATAATCTCAAAATTAGATCTAGCATTTCCGTACACTAATAGATTCTTGGGGCTGTTCGATCAGACGGCTTGAGGAACTTCAACAACAACAACTATAATAGTACAGTAGATTCTTTGTACAGTAGTTTATATACTGTAACTATACTATGGTAGAAATTGAAACTACCATACTAAACTATGTTATGTATACCTGTACTGTACCTCTAACGGGATGTTGAGGAGTGAAACACCATTTGAATATGACCCTGTAATGATGATTTCTCACTATAAGTTCTTCTAAAATAGTGCCTTCACTATTAAGTAAGTACTGTATATCGAAGCATTTGCGTAAAGTATTAGTTATGTATTGTACTGTATTGTCCATTCACCGGTTTGATTCTTAGAATGATTTGGAAGAATATATTTTCAATGCCTTTTGATCCCTTTTTTGCAAGAATAATTGTTACAATTATATTGCTGAAAACATTTGAATAAAAAACAAACATATATTGCATGTAACTGTAAACATTGCCAAAACTTTGAGACATTTATATTTTGTCATCAAATTTTACAATTTGGTTGGTGAGACATATTGTAGACTCCACCTAAACACTGACAGTGTTTTTTCTTAAGCAGATTTTCATATGAAGTTCCTCAGTGTATTGCAGTCATGAAAGATATTTGCTTGTACAAGTATAATCACTATTTATACTGTAGTTGATTGCAAAACTAACTGAATGATCTCATTTCCAGGAAACCTGAAGACCGCCAGCCGAAGAAAGAGAAAATCCCTGATCCCAATGAACCCAAGATTATTGAAGCGTAAGAAATTATGCCAAGGTTGAATGTATAGTGGCTTTCAGTCATATCTGGGAAAATTAAATTTACTAACGGGGAGATAAAAAATTGAAACCAGGGAAGAAAACATGAAGCACCTGAGCTGCTTCCAGAAATTCACCTGTGTATTCAATCACAGTGTCCAGCCAGATTTATAATCTTTATACAAACTGCTGCTGCTCTTCATCTGCAGCAAAAAAAGTATTATGTTATTATATCACTTCTCAACAACCAAGTAAAAATGCTTTAAATACTAACATGTCTTGTTCTGAAATTATAAAGGGTATATAACAGTATGTTCATGGGTGTGTTCCCCTTAATAATTAGGGTGATCCTCCTGGCAGAAAGAACTTGGACCTTTTCTTCAGGTTGTCGAAGGGAGGAGAGTTCTTAGGGTCTTTGAGTGTACAATGCATATTTATTTATCTAGTCCATCCATTGTATGTGTCTGTTTGCATGTATTCATTCATGTGTATGCATATGTGTGTGTTTGCATCTTCACCTGTATGTATATTGATGTTTTGCATTTATTGCAGGCCCAAGTACTCTTCAGCCCTCTTCTTTGAATACAACACCCAGCTTGGACCACCTTACCGCATCCTGCTTGATACCAACTTTATCAACTTTGCTATCAAGAATAAAGTAGAAATTGTCAAGGTAAGGAAAGTTTTACTTAAGGGATTATGAGGGACTTAGATAGCCAGAAAGATGAATGAAAAGGTGGTACCAGTATGTTATAGTGAGGTAACTGTGTAAGAAGGCTTGGATTAGGAATAGATGAAGCAAAAGAACTACGGTAATGCATAATAAGCAAGAGGTGAAGAAATTCCCTAAAAGTATGTATTTGTTCTGCCAACCTGGTTTTCCTTTAACAGTTCATGGTATGGCTCCTTTATTCACCAAGGTTAAATTCTGGTAATGACTCTAGATACAAGAACCTGTGGTGTGGAGCTGAGGATTTTGTGGTCTTGAAAGGGTGTGTGTGTGTATGTGAGAGTGACTCATTTCACTGAGTAATCTGTCCCTCTGAGTGTTATGTCCTAATTAATTTTCCCATCTCTACCCCTGGAACCACCCACCCATTGAAAAAATTTGAATGGGGTATTTATGATAATGATGATAATACAGTATTGTTATGATGGAGTAAAGATGTTTAGAGTGTGACAGGGCCTAAGGTTACAGAATGGACGTACTTGATCAAACAACAATATTTGTATATACGCCTCTGGAAAAGCCCTGTGGTCTATGAATTTGTTTGTAATGTTGTACAGTTATGTTTTCTCTTTCACAGGGGATGATGGACTGCCTGTATGCTAAATGCATTCCATATGTGACTGATTGTGTACAGGGTGAATTGGAGAGCATGGGAGAGCGCTATCGTCTGGCTCTAAAAATCATTAAGGATTCTCGTATTGAGAACTTGCCTTGCATGCACAAAGGAATATATGCTGATGACTGTCTCGTCCAACGTGTTACTCAGGTAGGAAGTAACAGGTTTTTGTAAAAGTAAATAAACCTTTAGAATTTAAATTTTTAACATAACAGTAGTTGTTATTGTTGAAGTTCCTCAAGCTGTCTGGCCGAACAGCCCCGAGCTCCTGAGGAAGGCCATGGCCTGAACTGGGCTTTCCCACAGTGCCCTCAGAGAGTGTATGTTGTGTTGTTGGCGAGTGTGGTTGTGTGTATTGCAGTCTTCAATAATGTGTTTATTAGTATGGGGTGCTGTGTTACATCCTGGACAGGCATCCGCAGTGGTTTCATCCAGCCTCTTCTGATATGTCAGAAGGGCCAGGTGGACTCTGTCCTCACGGGGAAGGGAGGATTCAGATGGATGGATGTCAGGAGGTCGTGCATGCAGCTGTGAGTTGTTTTTGAGTGTTTGGATGGACTGATGAGTGATTTGAGTATGGATGTGTTTTTGGAGATTGGTTTGGGGTGGGCATGGTGTAAGAGATGATAGTATTTGTGTGTGGTATCGTGTGCTAGGTGTTGTTTTGATGTTTCTTGGCATGTGTGGGTGTTGTGCCATGTAGTGTAGTGGATGTTGTGGGTTTGTGGAGGCTGCAGCAAGAGTTTGTGTGCCTCTCATGTCAAGATGGTCCTTGATTTTAAGGACTTTGGTTTCATGATGTAAGTGGTCTGTAGGTGTGGTAGCTGTGCAGCCTGTGATTGTCTTTAGGGCTCTGTTCTGTATGGTCTGTAGGGTGTTGTGGTGAGTCTTAGCAAGGTTTGAAGCCCAGGCAGGGCTTGCATAGTCCATCACTGATCGAATATATTGTTTGTATACTGTGATTGTAGATTCTTTGTTATGTCCAAATTTGTTTTTGATGGTCGAGATGTGTTGTTTGAATGACATGGATGTATTGTAGGTTATGCCAAGTATTTTGGGTGTGTGTGTGTGTGTGGTATAGGTGTGTTGTTTATGGTGAGGTGTGGTGTGTTGCGGTGTTCTGCATTCCAGTTGGTGAGAAGGGTGACAGTTGACTTGGTGGGTGCTATTTTAAGTCTATTAGTGGTGAACCAGGTATTAAATGTGTTGAGGTACGGCTGGAGGATGAGAGTGGCTGTGTCTGTGTTTCTGTGTGTACATGTGAGTGTTATGTCGTCTGTGTAGGAGGTTGCGTGTATTTGTGGTGCCTGGGGTGTTGGTATGTCATGCATGTATAAGTTGAAAAGGGTGGGTGAAAGTACAGATCCTACATACCAGTAGTAGTCCTGTGTATCTCCTCACTTTCTTTTCCTTTTTTTCTAGATGGTTTAGCCATCCCACTTGCTGGAAAAGGCTTTTGTATGAGAAAAAGTACTGTATAAAGTAGAGGCAATTCCCTACTTATGAAAGAGTATGGTTCTTAACCTTTTTGTATGCTGATTTATATTTGTAGCCCCAATTTTACTCCTGTGAACACTATATTATTTATTCAAATTCATTAACTATGCTGTGGATTGTATCTGCAACTTGAGTCTGTGAATATCCTGGTACCCACACATACATTGCTATAATTTTCATAAATTATAACATTGTTCATAAAAGATAATGTATGTAATAATGAATCTAAACAAGAAAATGTAGAGACCGCAAATATTCACCAAGATTGAGCACCCCCCAAAAGTTTGGAAATCTAAGGACATCACCACCAATATTTCACTTTTATTCAAAATAGCATATTTCTGGTTCCAGATCTAAAATTCTCCCAGAATGTAATGACTTCTCATCAATCCCAATGCTCACTTTTAAGGAAAAAAGTTTAGAAAACTGGGGAGTTGCAACTGCTCATCATTATTTGCATGTTCATTGCTGTTTAATAATGAATAATGAAGTTTACCAACAGACATGGACCAATTGATGTGTCAGTAAAATTACAGTGTTCTTCAGAAGATTATGGTGTACATCAGCTGTCTTGTATAATGGTAATTTAATGGAATTATCTTGTATTTCAGCATAAGTGTTACATTGTGGCCACTTGTGATAAGGACCTGAAGAGAAGAATACGTAAGATTCCTGGTGTTCCCATCATGTCGGTTGGACAACACAAGTAAGTTTCTTTTGTATATCTTGAGGAGCATTTGCTATGGTCCACAAATTCAAAGCTATTGATCTAAAACTATGCCAGAAAACTATCAATCTAGGCTATAGCTACCAAGGCTATACATTTCTTGGTGAAGTTTGGGGGAATCATTAGCCTCCAATCTTTCAACAGGAGCACAGACTCATTAATGTGGTACTGTCCAGTGTGTCTGTTAACTCACACCTTGTGTACTTTGGAATTGAAATTCACAAGTAAGGAAGACTCAGATTAATGCAACTTGTATAACTGCCCTGAATTTTATATATATTCATGGGTATCTTGTGAATTACATTGAGTGTAGGTTAGAGAATCCTCATCCTTGCTCTTAGGGTGTATACTGTATACAGTATGTTACATAGACATGTATCTGTTATCATTGCATGGATGCTGCTTCTAGTTCTGTGGTACAATAGTGTGTCATCAGTTAAGATTTAAAAAAAGTACATACCAGTACTTCAAACTACTATATTGTTTACATTGTTATGCTTGTTCTTGTGTCTTTGTTGACCATTTGTTACTGTTACCGTTGTTGGATATGTCTCTTAGCCATTATACTCATTTTGTTCCATGTGCCACCTCGGTTTTTGTGGACACTTTTTGTTTGATTGCTGAGTCATTTTGCATGTTTCCCGCTTGTCGGTATTTTCTTTTTGAAAAGTAAGGACACAAGGAAAAAGCCTGCTTAGTGTCCTCACATGTGAAATAAAGAATGAGAGGTGTCCAAAATATTGCCAATTTTTATGAGATGCTTAGAAACATTGCATGTGAAGGATTGTAAGTCATAGAAGGGTGTTTGTGAAACTTGAGCCACCTCACACATGAGAACCATACTGTACTCTATACAGGGGAGGATGAGTCCCCTTTATTAACAACAGCTGTGTTGGTGCATAATATAAATGGAATGTGCATTGCACACCCAACTTCTTTGAGGTTGTTTTACTAGAGAGGCAATATGAAAGAAAAACAAGATTATTGAGAAGAGAGAAGATTACTTTGTGTGTCACTGAAGAAGGGATAGTCATTTGGAAAATTTGAGCAAATTGAAAACCAAGGGGGGGAGAAGCTGGGGAGATCGATGTTTGTCAAACCAGTTGGAGTTGTTCAAAGTGGAATCATCAGCATATAAATGGATAAGGGAAGAAGTACAGCCAAGAAGATAATGAATGATAAAAAGAAAAAGAATAGGTGACAGGTCAGAGCCCTGAAGAACACCACCATCAAAAACCTTAGGGAGAAGAGCAGTGACTGTCTACGACAGAACAGCCAGAATGGTAGTCCCAAGTTATTAGTCACTTTTACCTCTTGTGCTACTCCTCTTTCCTTCTTGAACTTCCTACAAAACTGCTTTTTCCTCCTCTAATACTCTTTCTATTATGCTGGAGAGATTTGCAGTGGTGTGTTATCACTGATGTGCTAACAATAATACACTGTACAGTCATGGTCAATAATAATAAGCCATATGGAGTAACTCACATAAGTGTTTGACAGCTTCCCTTTCTTACTTAGCTGAAAAACTTTCCAATAAATAGGTTAAGTACCAGTACCATTTTTAAATTTACTACCAGCAGCTACACACTACTTAAAACAATACCACCATCATATGTGAACGTGAAAACATTAGACAGCTAATTGCTTGAGATACCCATATATGGATAATTATCATTGACCACGACTATACATCTGACTCTCAACTTATCACTATTGGCACCAGCATATGTTTGCATGAATCTCCTTTGTCAAATAATTAACCCACAGTGAAGCATCAAAAGTGATAAAAATCTATCTCGGATGTATAAGTAATTATGATGAATATTCCCACAAGACCAAATTATCAATACCGTTACCAAATTACTTGGAGATATATGATGCACATATCTAAGTATGAAGTGAAGGAGAATTGCTTTAGATGGAGAGAAGTAAGTTAGGCTATGCTGTCTGCTGAATGACTATGAATGTGTGCACTATCCCCTGGCTAGTACAGTGGTAACGCGCCTGCCTTGCATCCTTGAGGTCGGCAGATCGAGCCTCGCCCAGGTCCGAGAGTTAAAACTGTTTACTGGGGGGTTACTGCCATGGCTGGGCACCATGGTGGGGAGTTGGGCTTGCCTGGCTGACGTTCATGAGAGTGTCTCAGCTGAGACAGATACTTGAACTAAAACCCTGCAACTTTAACATAAAGCATCAGGAAGTGAATTCACACTTTTATCTTGATGGTGGAAGGGAAGAGAGAGAACTAGATCCTTTACAGGCCACTTCCACGCTCATCACAACTGTGGCCTATAATATGGGAAGTGGAGGGAGTGATAGGGAGTCCAGGCCATGGGAAGGGAGGTGACAATAACCAACCCTCAAATATGGTTGTTATGATTCCATAACATGATTTACATATGACTAGTGCTATGGAGTTTTTTTTATAGCATATACTAATGTCTGACATAGTAAGTTTCTGGCACTTTTCCTTGACCTATGATTACCAGAAGTTGTAAATAGTACTGTACTGCTTTCCTGCACTCATCACTTTTCTCACTTACACTATCTCTAAATTGTTTTTACATTCTGTTTCAAAATTTCTACAGGCAAGATATTTACAGATAGATTATTCAGCCTTACTATAGGATATAAGTAGTAGTCTTTAATTTTTTTATTACCTTTTCAAGTAGTGTACTGCATAACCACGCACTCTTTTTCAGGTTCGTGATTGAAAGAATGCCAGATGCTCCACAAATGTGAGGTAGTAATTTAATTTTAAAGCTTTCATTCATGTTTATTTATATACTGTACTGTATTTTTTTATATTTTAAAGATTATACCATCCTATACAGTATTATGTAGATTCATCTTTAATAAAGAAATGGTTGTACTTTGCTTTGCTGTATAATTTCTTTTCTAAACCACTTTTTTTTGGCAATCACTCAACAAAAAATAATTATTAGAATTGCAACACAGATGAAGTAGGAGAGAAAAGATGTAGGGGAGCCAAATTTATAACACTTTTGTTTACTGCGTCCTGCTTGCTGCTCACAGAATGGGTGCCAACAAAATGCACCTTTGATTTACTGCTCAGTTCTATCTATCTATCTATAGCTCTGACGCCTAGTTCCCTCCGGAAACTCCCAACCCAAGAGGGTGGCCACGACAGAAGTGTCTCCAGTTTTCCCTGTTTCCAACACTCCCTTTACTTGATCAAACCCAACTCTGCCCCTTTGCCCAGGTCCCACAACTTCACTTCCATACACCTTTTTTACAAACTCCTCACCTTGCATTCTCTCCACATGTCCAAACAACCTCAATGTACTATGCTTCCCCCTCTCAACCACCCTACACTCAATACCAATTGCCTTCTCACTCTTACCACATCTCTCATACACACACTTATTACTTTCTCCATCCCATCTTGTCAGTCCACATGCTCCTCTCGCCTATTCTAGACTGATGAGCCCTACTCCATGACTCTGATACATATGTCAGTGTTTGCAGGATTATACACTTTCTTAGTTCCTTTTTCACTTCCATACTTACACTTCTATCATTCACAATCCTCCCCAGTAATACTATGACCTGTTTATCCCTCATTTGTTTTCTTCCTAATTTCTCCTTCCATACTTCTACGTTTACACAGAACTGTTCCCAAGTACATAAAATCCTTCACTTCCTCCATCATCTCACACCCTAGAATTATCTCACACTTAGTCTCAGTTGGTACTCCCACTCTGTAAGGTGTGGCAAAGTAAATCACTTCAGTTTCTGCCCTCTCATATACCATCACCTTACTTTTACCCACATTCACCTTCAGTTTCCTTCATTTACACACGGAATGAAACTCATCCACCACCCTCTTTAACTCCCTTTACTCTCAGCCATCAACACAGTGTCATCCACAAATAAGAATGCCGCCAATGACCAATTTACTCCATTCAGTGTCAACTTCGCCTCCAGGCCATCCATTTTCGCCTTCATCTCTCTCATACAACCATCCATATGTATTTTGAACAGCCATGGTGTCAAAACACACCCCTGTCTCAACCCTACACTAATACAGTATTAAAATTCTCGCTTAGATCACCTTCCACCCGCACACATTGTTTTGCCTCTGCATAAAAGGCCTCAATACCTTTCATCAAACACCCCCCAACACTGTAAATCCTCTACACTTCTGTCATAGCTCTCCTATCAACCCTATCGTATGCCTTCTTCAAGTCCATGAAGGCAGAATACTACTTCCTACCCTTCCCAATATATTTCTCCACTGTTGAATTTAATCCTTTCTGAACCCTCCCTGCACCTCACTAACTTTATTCCCTGTTACTTCAATCAATCTTTCAGTAAGAACCTTCCCATGCACCTTTCCCTGTACACTAAGTATATAACGAGAGTATGCAAGATATTTAGAAAAGTAAAAGAAAAAACTTGTAATTAAAGATGTATATACTGTATATGATAGAGATGAGGATGACAGCAGCAGCTGTATTCCTTTGAGTGAAGTGTGAAGGTACAGTCACAGCAAATTGTCCCTGAATAGACTTTCCCGTACACCCTGGTCAATGACTATGTGCTGTGACTGTGCATTAATTGTTATGCTAAATATTGACTTAACCTACAAGAAAATTGAAGACAACACAGAGTTCTAATCTTCTATCTTGATTTGTAGATATCTTCATAATCCCTGAATGCCTTGATAATTATAAAGTTGGACCTCTTTGTTTCTACTGTACACTTTTTGTGTGAGTAAAGTTGAATTTATAGAAGTGAATAAAAGTCTACCAAAGGAGACAACGCTCATCACCCCTGTTCATGGGAGTACCAGCAGGACAGTTCCACACTTTGCTAAATTCCTCATCATTTGAGAGTGGTCCCAACACTCTGTATCGGCCTGGGGAGTGCACATCTGTGTACAACTGATTGAGTACTGCTGTTGCATCCTTATGTTCACACCATTCCTGTAAAATGAGTCATAATTTATGCCAATACATGATGGATAAGTAGATTGATATATTTTTCTTTTTTTTACAGTAGTTTGACATGTTACATATTAACAAGTGCCTGATAAACCTTATTTTTATTATTGACTTAGTAAATAGACAATAGGAAGAAAATAGACATTTCCTAGGTAAAGTTTATGAAAAGTGAAAGAGTAATACTGTACTAATTGGTGACAGTGATTGAAAGGTAGAAAATAACGTACATTTGCAAATCCAAGGTAAAAGAGGTGGTTGGGAGAGAATTCGTCGAGGCCGGGTAGCCTGGCTTCTTCCCCATAGGTGTCGATGTAGGACTGGTAGGCACGGTAAGCTTCCCTTATTCCACCATTATCTGCAATGTTCTCACCCAGGGTCCTGAGCCCATTAATCTGCATAAATATTGAAAAAAAAGTTCTTTATGGTAAACAAGTGAGAAACTTCATCTAAGGCCAAGGGCTGGGGCCCAAAGCCAGAGAAGCAGTTACAAGACCCAACTTCCCCAAGCATCAGGCCCCGGCCCACATCCCCGAAGCACCCTCACGTCAACAATGAGTCTGGTAATGAAGGGGTAGCCACATATAAAAGTGGCCAACCATGACTTAGCTGTCACTTAATCTAGGAATATTATTTTGCATTTTATTATATATTTTAAATCTTCTGAGGTTGTTCGAGAACTGTATAACCATCATCAACTAACAAAGAAAATGCCAAGTGACCCTGGTTGTGTGGCATGAGGGTGTTATTATTGTTGACATAGGCTTGGTTCACTTATAATAATGCATTGATCCTGATGATGACCATGTGGATGATACTGGTGAGCCACAACATTTAAACCTGCTCTGTAGTTGATCAAATAAAAATTATTATTACTACTTATATCTGTTATTACAATTGAAATGTACTAGCTTTGTTATTGAAAATTATGATTAGATACATTCTGTTTCTGTACATTTGATGTTGGAATCAATAGTTTAGCTTTCAAAGTGCACCAGGTTGGTGCAGTGATACGGTAGCATTTCCACCTTTCACCTAGATGGCCAGAGTTCATATACACGCTGTATACACAACTGGTCAACTCTGGAACACTCTTCCTGCATCCATCTTTCACCCTTACCACAACTTATGCTTTTTCAAACGCAATGTGTCTAGGTATCTCAAACTAAATTGGACGTGATTGTGGACCTACATGTATCTCGCTTGTTTTATTTCACAGGTGGGAATTTTCAGCCGTCTTTCAGCCTGTATTCCTAATTTTCCTCATCATAAAGAAGATATAGGGTTCCAGATGGGAAGGAGTAATGCACTTCTTTGGCCTGATTACCAGTTGCATAATCTACATGACCTTGCTGATGTGGATAAAGTATTTCTATACTTTTTTCTATAGAGTAACTACATTACTATTCACAAGGAATTGGAATTATTGCTGCTTTGATCTCAAATTTTTCAGCTCTTACATTGACTGTTACTAGAATGAGTGTGTTGTTCCATTTCTACAGTTTCCTATTTACTGTTACTTTCACCAAATATTTGTGGCATTACTAGAAATTTCTTTTGCCTTCAAATAATATTACCATTACAGGGTAAATACTTCCCAAGCCCTACATTCATGGAGGTTTCAGTGCATCATCCACTGTTTAAAGTGGAAGGTCAGGAATAGTTAGGATACTTATATGGAATGGTACTGTACCTACTTTGTTCCATTACTGTATTATTACTATATTTGTCTGCCTTACTTCATCAGACTAAGTGATAAAGGCTCTCCAGTGAACTCTTCTCATTTTGAAAACCCAAAATATTTGCTCAGATGGAGCTACTGGGACAAATGGTGTGGGTGGGTTGAGTTTTCAAGTCATTGGCCTCATTATGCTTCCTCATTTTCTTGGCAAAGCAACAGTTTCAGCCTCTGGTTATTGTAGACAAAACCTTGAATTGGTGGTCATACTTTGGCAAAAATGTAAGTACTGTAATAACACAAAATTTATTTGCATATAACTTACAGAAATGTTTATGCTAGCTTCTACTAACTCAGGTGGGACATATCCATTATACTGCTCAACAAAGCACAAAGCATGCTCATTGTAGGATATGATGGTCTCATTGCTCCACCACGCTACCAGGTTCCCATCCTTGTCAAACAGTCGACCTATAAGTACAGTAATAATTTCTGTATGAACTACCAGTGAATGAGAAGCTTTTTCTTGGCTCGTTAGGTAAAATTTCATACAGTAAAATATATTTTTATCTTTGTGCATTATATTTGTCAAGTGGAAGTAGAGAGCCAATGAACAGTAAATTAGTAACAGTACAGTATTTGTGGTTACCCGCAGTATGAAACCAACCTGTGTTGTCAAATCCATGAGTCATCTCATGTCCAATCACCATCCCAATACCTCCATAATTGAGGGCAGCCAAGGAGTTGTGGGAGTAGAAGGGAGGTTGAAGGATACCACTAAGGATTGCTGATGGTAGAAGCATAATGTTATTGTCTTCAATATTGTACCATATAATTATATACCATAGTTTTTTCATGCTTAGGTAAAAATGCCAAGTGGTACTGTACTACAGTACTATATTCTCAAATGAGATGCCCTTCATTCCCAAGAAGTTATAACATAGCACTTTCACCTCATTGATGGAAAGTTTCCTCATAATACTAGTACTGTACTAGGATATTGTACAATAGTCTGTGACAGTAGTACAACATTTGAAGTGGAACCGTGTGCACCCCTGGTGAAAATGCTCCAATGCATTGTGGAAAGAATGTTTTATTTGCAGAAGTATCTGTTTGACACATGTATACCATGCATGGTCAAGCATAAATAGAATTTATGTGCAGGCCTGTACTGTATTTGGTGGCAAAGACAGAGGGAGACCACGAAGAGGTGAAGTGATTTGATCAGGAAGTGGATAGAGTATACTGTATGTGCCTACTTTAATAAAGCAATGGAAGAACTTACTAATGGTGTTCTCCTCAGGATTGTAGAAGGCATTTACAATAGTTGGCGGCATAAGAAATCTGTAAGAATTTCAGGAGGTACATTATTCCCCACTACTTAACCAGGTTTCACTCACCTACAGTGTACAGTACTAGTTTTTACATTAATTAACTGAATTAAATTTCAGTGGAGTTATGGTTTGTTCTTTCATGACTGGACTAAAGCTAAAGTTTAGAATTAAGTCATTCAAAGAGCAATTTTTTTACAGTACAGTATTGTACTATACTTACGAATGCTCTGGTTCCTCACGAAGGGACACTAATGAGTTGAAATTGTACCATGAGCCAATTCTCTCCAGGTTACCAACTTGATCACCATTCAGCAGATTCAGCTGCAAACCAAGAAATAAGATTATACTTCATTAGCAAGAGACATCTCATACTTTAATCGGTTATTCTAGACTCACATATCTGGAGATTCTGAATGATGTCTTGATGATGCAGTGATGTAAACTGTAACATTTATATTACCTCCATCCTTCTTTCCCCCTTACTATGACTTATGCTCCTTCAAATGCAATGTATCTAGGCTTCTTAGCCGAAATGAGAAAAAAAAAATTATGCATACATTTACTCATTATGTATTTCTTGAGTCTGTACTTCAAGATAACTGAATGGTAATGTTGGGAGTTTCCAGTCGGGCAAGGATGGGTTTGATCTTCTGCCATTCTATCAGGTTGAAAAAATACCCTAAGCTGGTTGTTGAGTGCAGCTGGTGATACCGCATGTATATGAAGTGGTTAAGTGCATTTAATGCAAATTAATGTGGATAAAAATTAGTCGTCCAATCTTAGTATTGGAATTATTCAACCGAATGCTCAAAAACCTAGCTGGTTTGAGCAGTTAATAATATGAATAGGTTTACTTATGTGATGATTGAGTACTGTACTATACTGTATAGCTTTAGTAGGCTTATACTAGTACAACAGCTTGTTGTTGTATATTTAGGAAAATTAATAAGTCTCAGATAAATACCAGTACCATAGTTAGATTTTTACTCACGCCTTCATATCCCAATGTCAGTTCAGCGTCGTTCATGATCCAGTCTGGGTAGGCCACAAACGGATCGATGGCAGCCAGCTTTTCCTGGGCAACTTTCAGGTCCTGTGGCAGCATCCAGGTGGTTTCATTCATCAGAGATGAGAATGATTGACGCAAGTATTCTACCAGCTCAGTCGTCTAATAGAAAAAATAATATCCTTGTGAATGCAGGAAAATAAAGGAAATGACCAAACTACCCTAGCCAGTGAGCATTTACTGTACTGTACAGTCATGTAGTTGGATGCACAAGATATTTTTTTAAGTGCCACCATCGAAATTTTGAAACGCATTATGTCATTAATTTGATATACAGTACTGCATGATGTACCATACAATGTACAGCTTATCATAATGATCTTTTTTATGTACAGTATTGTTAGTCATTATACCGTAAGCTGAACACACCTCTGGTTTGACGGTTTCGGCCACATATTCATCAACATACTCCCTGGAGAGAGCAAATCCCAGATTATAATTACTCTCATCCATGCAGTGCGTCCACCGTGCCAGTGGCTTGTCAATACCATAGAGATCGTGAAAGAAATTGAAGGAGGCGTTACGCATAGCATCGGTGGTCTCCATCTGTAATTCAAATGCCCACCACCACCCGAGAGCATTGGCTGCAAAATGAATTGGTCAATCAGTCACTCAATATTAATGATGCTTTGATTCATTCTAAACTTCCCTCCAGTTTTTCTGACTAACGAACTGACTTGTTTCTACATCTGCTTTGTTCTGTCAGTCTGTCCTCTTCCCTCTATCACCAGTCCTATACAATATATTGGATGCACAATGATATGCAGTGTCAAAAAATTACCACCTCAAGGTCGTACAACAATAATATACAGTACAGTACACCAATAATACTGTACAGTACTGTATACTGTAGTGGTGGTGGTGGTGTTATAACAGAGATTGAAACTTAGCCCATTTATATTATCATGGTGATGGAGCTTTGAGATGAAAATATCGGGTCCAGGAATATATGGGAACTGTTCACCAATGACCTAATTATATTTGTGGAATGAAAGGAATAGTTATAAGAGACTATTTCAGTGGTAGAAGCTGTTGTAGAGTGGTCACTGAAAGTATTGTAAATGCACAGAAGTTGAGAGTAATGTATTGATTTGCCTAATGAAAGAAAAGGGAGAAGATATGATAGTTTATTTCAGGAATAGACATCTTGCAAATGAAGGGAAAATTGGGATGGTGCAATGGTAGTATTCTCACTTCTCATTCAGTCATTCAGTGATGCAAACTATTTGACTTACCCAGAACTCTTGGGTTAGTGTTGGCAAGAAGGTTACTGAAGTCACTGAAAAATGGTCCCTTGAAGGATATAATGGGTTCATTTGCTTGTATGGTCACACCAGTGCCAGTGAACATCTCTTTCATGAAGGCCAACCAATTAAACTGCAACAAGGAAAGAAATCAGAATAAAATATTGTTTTAAACCGAGATAAAAGGTACCGTATAGTACAGTACTTTGCCAGGTTCGTGTTTTGGAATATTATGCAATTGAAAAGGGCAAAAAGTAACATTTATTAATGTTCCATATCACTCAGAGATATGTCATAGGAGAATGAGGCCAGGTTTCCCATGTTTGATCCTTTGTGGTTAGTCATTAATCCTGTGTAAGTTATGAAATTGTAAGTGTGAAATTTTCCCATTTGTATTATATGTACAGTACTTGGCTTTAAATCTATGCAACTCTGCAGCATTCAGATCCCGATCAGGTGCTGTAACCCACTTGACTACAGCAATGAATATAATTTTTTTATTCCAGTGTTGAAACTGTTCCAGAATCAAATGAGATAGTCCCGGGTAGAAGCATCAGGCAGGTGGAGTGATAGGGATTGTTGACTCCCGTCCAATTGGGATGGGTTAACTACTTGTTACAGGATCACAAACTAGGGTTGTGATGGTTTGAATCCAGGCCACAGCCAAGTTCTTGTGCTACATAATTATTCTGGCTGAGCAAAGGAGAGAATTCAATACTGTACCTGATCAGGTGTACCAGCATCAGTGTCTGTCTGGAGGCCCGTCACATCAGTCCTCCATAAATTATTGGTTGTCTCATTGACTGCTTTCATCACCATCTGCCAGAAAGAATATACTATATGCTTGTGTTCAGTCATTACTTTGAGGACACAGTGTATCATCACCCAGTCAGCAGACAAATATTACTATACTTGCCAACAGCACTTAGCTATGGACATGTGGGATAATGATTTTCTCCCTCTTTATTCCCAGCACTACGACCTGACAACCCAGCACTGATCTCGCCCTCTGATCTCCCCTTCTATGCTTGTCTGCTTACACAACACTGATACCAGGTATTTATACTGTACCTGTAGGCCTACTCGTTTACCTCATCTGTCCTCTAACCTCACTCATTTCAATTTCACACCCAGTCCCAGTTGGCACATACCCTGTATACAGAGTGAAGCGGAGTTTATTAATACAATTTTTTCTCTCAAAAACTATCAACTTATACCGAGATTCACCTTCAGTAATATTTTTCGTGCACTCAGAAATCCATCCACCACCCTCTGCAGTTTCCTGTCACTCTCCATCAGTAGCAGTGTATTATTTGCATTAAACATGCTACTAAGCAGGGATGAATTTACTCCATTCAGCTCAGCTTTGGACCTAGACTTTCCACTCACACCTTCATCTCCCTCATACAGCCATCCATGTAAGCAATGAACAGCCACAGTGGCATCACACACTCCTGCCTTAGCCCCACACTGATACCAAAGTGTTCAATTCAATCACCCTCTACCCTCACATTTGGTTTTACCTTTCTATAGAAAGCCACAATCCCCTCCAGTAAGCACCCATACAAACAGGAAATAAGGAGACAGGACTCTAGGAGTCTAGATCATGCTCTGATACTCCACATAGTTACAGTAAGCCAAATGAATACAGTACTGGAATAGGACTAGTGTTACTTGTAAGTGTATAGAATATACATTGTACATTTATAGCCTGCTGTCCAAATATATATTACTCATACCTTTGATTGTAGAACCACAAATTAAAATTGCCTTTAGATATGTACTGTAATATCAAACTAGTTATTGCCTACCTGCGAAAACATAACTTCAAAGTCAATCACTTCCTGTACTTGCAACTCAATGTCCAGGTCAGTGACATTAGAGGCCATGTAGTCTCTGAGAAGTTTGGCAGCAGTTGTCATGAGTGTAGCATAGGGCAATAAAACTGTTTCAGGTGGGTTCACCATCAGAGAAATTCCTAGTGGAACAGTCCCTCCATCCACCTGAAACAAAGAATACAATACTGTATACACTAGTTGTTAATGACACAGCACTGTGATTTAGGGCTTTATAGTATTGTTGTCAGGTACTAGCCACTAGGGTTTTATTCTCTTTCTCTCTACTCTCCCAATATATGACTGTGTAATCCCTGTAAACCAATAGGAAATATTCATGATCAAGAATCTAACAGAGCTGTTATCACGACATTTACATCCTGACAATTATGAAAGTTAAGTAGAAGATTTATGGAAGTCTGGTTTAGGATTTTTGTTCTGTATTAAGAAAAAATAGGACTAAATGCAAGAGAAATCAGCTTACTGTCTTCACCTATGAATTGAAAAAGTGAGAGGTACAAAAACATGTTCAATTTCATGTAAGATGCCTAGACGTATTGCATTTGGAGCTTTCCCACACGTGAGAACTGTATTCCATTCAAAGACGGATATGTCTTCTGTACAAAGGAAAGCTATTGCATGGGGGTAATATATTAATGGAATATGATCTACGGCAGCAGCTACAAAGCGGCCCGATGGTAGAGTAACAGCATGGTAGTCCAAGATTTCAAACAGTGAAAATGGTCCTTTTAGGGAAACAGTGATCCCGATAATGGGATGTAATCAGAGTATTTGCTGGAAATGATTGGAACCGTCAATATTTTAAAGACTGATAGAAAGGAAAATGTAGAAGGGAACACAGTGTTAAAAGAGACAAATGCCAGACCACTCACATATAATATATTTGTAGACACATTTTGAATATCAAGTCCCACACCAACAGACACGAGGGGGTAGACATTCAGGGAGCGAAGGCTATTGAGAGCGGTGGAGACTGTAAACTTAGTTGGGACCCAATTGTTCATCACTATAGGCCATCCACCTTGAGCTGCTTCCAGAGCCGATTCAAGTGGTGCCAATCCTAGTGCATCCAGGGCATCTGCAAATGAAGTAATAAAAATGTTTAGCTGTATTTGTTTTTATAGCCTATCATGTGTTTATTAATGGCAGCAACATTTTGTGTCTCTTAACGACTAGCCAACAGTAATTTTGTATTGATAAATAATGTAGAATGATAAAATGACAGGGATCGTATTCAGGCTCGTCAGGAAAAAGCTCTACTGTATATGTAAAAAGTATGTTATGGATGTCTTATACTCTCACTCGTGTCTTTGCAAGTGTTGTAGAAAGTCCGGAGCATGTGGAGTGGTAATGGGGCGCCTGGGTCTGCCGGGGTCTCAAGGATCAAGTGCAGTCGTTTGTCCATCAATTCCATAGCCTCGTAGAAGGTGCCTGTTCTGTATTGTGGTATAGGGTCAGGTCAAGGGTCAGTGCCTGCCAGTTCTGCATTATATTATTAGGTCGGGTCAGTTCTATCGGCTTGTAGAAGGTCAATGGAGTATCATGTCTATTAAAAGATGAATGTTCTATTTTATAAGGCTATGTTGGAACCATAGTCTCATAGGTCAGGTCAGGTCGGGTCAGTACCATGGTCTCATAGGTTAGGTCAGGTTAGTGCCATGGTCTCATAAGTCAGGACAGTGCCATGATCTCAATGCAGGTCAGTATCACTATCTTATAGGTTAGGTCTTACAGGACAGGCCAGTGCTATGATTTCTCAGCTCAGGTCAGTGTGATCGTCCTAAAGAAAGGTAGGTCAGTGGTATGGTCTGATAGAAAGTACCAGCTGTGTATTATTACAAGGTGAGATCAAGAGAGGAGATAAAAAGTCATGGTATAAATCTTGTAGTCAATTCTTAAGATTTATAAAGCAAGGACGTACAGGTTTGAATCCCAGCCACGACTGGTGTTTTCAGCTATATAGTCGTCCTGGTTTGGCTCAATAAAGAAGCAATTACATTTCAGGAAATTAATGAAGTTGTGAATGATGCTTACGTATGTTGTGACTAGTCTACTATTTATACTTATGAAACCAATTATTGTGTACAGTATTAGCAGCATTAATGATCTCACGTCAGACTTTGTTTTGCGACAGGACAGATTACAACTTGGGGGTTTCACTGTGACTATATAAATATATAGCAATGACCTGGATCATGAGTTGTGGATGGTTCCTCCAAATTAGGTCACGAAACGGACTCAGTCAGTATACGAGGCTGTTGCGTGGAACAGTGTGGAGAAACCAGTGGCCTCAAAAGCTCCGATATAATCACGGTCTCTTTTAGAACGAGAAGTGATAAGAGATGATCAGATAAAATGAAGTGGAGGAGCACACTGATAACTGGTGATAAATAATTGTGAAGGACAGTAATATGCTTGTTTAAACTATTTAGAAGTAGTTTCATCACTGAATATTCCCTTCATGTAGGACCGTAGGACTAGTAGGCTACAGTTTCTGGCAAATACACCATCTGTAACAGACATGGAGATGGACCCAAAGTATTTATCGACGGGTGGAATGATATCGATCGTATTTCCTGTGAAATTGAGAGAGAGAGAATTCTGCTTAATCATAGAAGTAGTGTCGTGGGTAAGGGAGGAATGGATCAGGAGTGGTGGTCAACAGGAAGACATTATATAATTCTATGAAAAAAAAGGAGATAGTTTTCAAAGATAGCCAGACTCGTGATTCATTCCGAGACAGAGAAGTAAAAAGTTGCGTAGTGGTGCTTACAAAAGTCATTTACAATACTCTACTCACGCGCCAGACTCAGGGATTGGGTGTTTATTTATCCACCCACCACACGCGAACTGGTAGAAGTCTTGACAGGGGTCCGCTGACAGGTCCAGACTCTCTGCTATCTGGGCAGCTGACCATGGAGAGGAATTGGAGGTACTATGATGTACTCACTTAATGTCGAATAGTATACAACTGCCAAGGGGTTAAAACTCTTCATATTAGCTACCAGCTGAAAACTTCCCTGCTATTATAGATGAAATCTTTAAGGTTTACATTATTTCAAACTGAGCTCTGTTGCAAGAAAGTTTGGACTTATTCACCAAGGACTGTCAGCGAAGTAATTGATTATAGTTATCGTTGTCAATGGAAGGATTCACTGTATAATACCTGCGATGGCACACTCTGGTGTCTCACAAACGCGGCGACCGTTGTCCAGTGTTTTGGTTGGCAGACGTTGGGATTCCTTCTGGCTGACTTTGTTCTCAACTTTGGTGTCCCTCACCGCTGCCATCTCCTTAATTCTCTCGAACTTCATTTCTTTTTTTGGTTCGGAAGATTTCTTCATGTTTGCTTTTTCCGCAGAGGTTCCGTTTTCCTCCTCTGGTTTGTCACCATTCATTGCATTGTTGATGTTAATTACTTTTTCTTTTTGAATTGCATTGTTGGGTATCGCTGCTTTATCTTCAGGCACTGTATTAACAGGAGTGTCATGTTCAACATTTCTCTCTAACATCACCGTCTCCTGGAATCAGACTTTGTGTTAGTACTGTCCGAGGCTAAGGGGTTAAAGGAGGATAGGGTAATTTTTTCTTTGTCTTGGAGACTACTAATTCCTCTGGATTGTGCCAATATATCGACGAGTCAGTAATTTTTGTATGTTATCTATTATTCGATACATTTCTGCATTATCATACCCCTTTAAACAAAATAATACATGGAAGTATTGTACAATAATGTACACTAATTACAGTGAAGGTCAAAACGCACCTGAGTTAATCCTGGGTGTGACGGGGCGTGACGCTCCCTAAAGTCCGGCACAGACTTCACTTGTAGGCCTACCCCAGTGTCATGTTCCTGCACTCGCTCCAGCCTCACGTCTTCCTACAGGCAAAATTATGACCATAATCCAGAAAATCAAGTAAGTAGTTTTGAAGTTGATGAAACTAATGTTTTTAGTTAGTAAAGGAAATACACAGTTTTTCACTATATCGAGTTTTGGTCATAATTTACGTTTCACTTTAATAACTGTTGCTGATAAGGACGATTTTGTTCATAATCGTATATATTATGAGCCAAATCTTTCCTCTTAAACGAAACAGTTCAATCCAATTCTAAATGAGATGACAATCATATCCAAACATTGTGTCCCCCAAAATCAGAAATTCAGAGAATCATTCCATCTTTTTATCATCAACTGTCTCTCCTTTCATGCTACATCTTTCATGCCTGCATGCTCTCTCACCTCTCCATCACGTTGTCCCTCGTCCTACCGTACATATATTTTATATGGATGGTCATCCTCAATCAATCAGTTCCATAGCTACAGTTTTCTCGGCAATGGTAGTATGTAAAACTACAAGTAGTACATACCTTCTGGAAGCCTCTTGTTGCTTGGCGAACCTCAGCATTTTGGTGGTTGTGTTTGGCCTCCTTGGCCCGCTCTGCTGCCTGAGAGTACATACATATTAGTACATTAATTAAAAGGATAAATTAATGTTGTGTGAAAAGTAGAGGGTCATTTTTTTTCTTTACATTAAGGGAGTTAAATGCGTTAATGAAAAATTGGATTTTTTTTACAATCTTAGGAAATATACTTGTACCGCAGTTGGGAATCTGTTTTGTAGCACAGTGATATTAAGATATTAAAGTTAAGATATTATCGGCGGACACTAGCGGAGGGAACTGATGAATTTGCCACACATAACCAAAAATAATAATTCAAGTGTAGAAGCGTGCAACGGTTGGCCAGACTTGAGACTTCAGACAAACAGAACTCACCAAACGGAATAGATCGTTTGATCGGTCTGAGAGAACATCTGCGGAGGGGTGGAAGGGCCCAGCAAAGGCCTGGAGAGGTTGGTGGTGTTGGAGGACGGGTTGGTGGTGTTGGAGCACTGCCACTCTCTCCTCATGCTGGCTGATTGGGGCGACCACTGGTGACCCTGGAAACGAGGCGTCAATTCCCTTAATACCGTATATCACAATGTTTTAGGTGGTAAATCTAGAGCAAATGATTCCTCCCAACTATTCCAGGCAACAGGATACCATTAGTTTTGTTCATCTGGGTCTGTTTCCTGGCATAGGCCTACTTTGGAGGAATCATGGTGCTACAATCTTTCAAAAGTATACCATCCCCTTAAACTATTTTTAGCTCCGGCCTAAGCCGGAGCTCTAGGTTTTATCGTAATTATTGTTCTTGGGGCGACCACTTCTTAAAAGGGGTTCAACTGACTCACTCACTCACTCATTCTCTTCCTCCCATCCATTTTCTTATACCGACATTGAATCATTTATTATTATTATTATCATTTATTTCTTCTTAAAAGGGGTTCAACCAATATTTAAGAGGTTCAACCGAGAGGGGGTTCAACCGAGGGGTTCAACCGAGGGGTTCACCCTCAATAACAAGAACGTGAAGGAAAACCCTTTAAAAGCTCCGGCTCTTAATGATTCAAGTGAAATAATAAAATATCCATATGTAAAGGTCTCAAAAATATTAATTATGTTTTTTCTGGGGGTTCAACCGAGGGGTTCACCCTCAATTAAAAGGATTCATTTTCAAAATTTCAATATAACCATATGAATACGAAAATCCAGATAAAACATAATTAATATTTTTGAGACCTTTACATATGGATATTTTATTATTTCACTTGAATCATTAAGAGCCGGAGCTTTTGAAGAGTTTTCCTTCATGTTCTTGTTGAATACTGTTATGTTTATCGAGTAGTATACTGCTTTGTTTATTAAGTGTAATATTAAATCTATCGAGTGACGATTTGTATTAATTGAATGTACTGTATTGTGTGCATGGAGTGGCTTGTACTGCCCACAGCCCATGTGTGTGTGTGTGTGTGTGTGTGTGTGTGTGTATTGTGTGTGTGTGTGTGTGTGTGTGTGTGTGTGTGTGTTCGTTCGTTCGTTCGTTCGTTCGTTCCAAGGCTCACCTGACGGGACGAGGACAGCTGTGATAGCAATGACAGCCACCACACCCACCATCCCCACTGTACCTGCCACCACCACCCACTTGGACACCTTCACTCCAGCCACGTTAACTTCACTCCTGCACACATTCATACATTAAATCATTATATTTTATTCATTTTGATTTTCGCATATTTTTTCAGATTGCTTACTTTCTAATAATTATTGAACAATTATTTTTTTCATTAATTTATTCATTATTGATTTAGCTTAATTTAATTATTGATTTTGCTTATACTGTATTATTTATTGAACAGTTATTGTTTTTTTATTCATCTATGCACCGGTATCCATTTATTTTGCATTTACGATTTCTTCATTCAAACATTAATCTAATTTGCTTTGTAAGGTTTGACTTGCGTTTACCCAGGAGTGACTGTCGTACACTACAATACAGTACTGTACCTTGGCTGCTGGTGTTCGTGGGTGTCAGTGGGTGGTGCGTCTAGGGACCCGGGACGCTCCTAGAGAGAGAGAGAGTAAGTGAGTCAGTTAGGTAGGTAGGTGGGTAGGTACCGTACTATCAAAGACAAAACTCGTGTCGTTAAATCTGGTGAATATTTATGGTAGAAGGCTAACCATATACTGAGCATGAACGTTACTATGGTTGGGGCTTTCTTTATGTTTCACAAGTTATCTATATATATAAAACAGTCCGTCTGTCTGTCTTTCCATCTGTCTGTCTGTATAGCCGCTATGCACAGCCGCATCGTTTCACCTAGAGTAATAATTTTTACATATATTTTATCTCTAAAACCTGGAGAGTGTCTTGGCCTTATAATTTTTTTTATTTTTTCAATGATTAACCAATTATAAACGACTTTTTTCCTTCCCCATCCCAGCTGACAAATGCTGGTAAATTTTGTCATTTTTCAACTTTCATGTAGGAAAAAAAAAATTCTTACAGAATGAAAGAGCTTGAATTTACACACCAGGAACTGAAAACTGGAGCCTTCTAGGTGTACGTAAAAGCTTATAACAAGAGCATCAAATTCTTCAATTTTTTTTTAAAATAAAATAATATCTCTATAAACAGTGAAAGAAAATTGCTAGAAAACCACATGCTCTCTCTCTCTCTCTCTCTCTCTCTATGTAAATGTAATCATGTTCTTAGACAGACAGACAGACAGAGACACAGACAGACAGACAGACAGACAGACAGACAGAAAGAGACACAGACAGACAGACAGACAGACAGACAGACAGACAGACAGACAGACAGACAGACAGGCAGACAGAGACAGACAGACAGACAGACAGACAGACAGACAGACATATATAGATAGATAGATAGATAGATAGATATAAATAGATAGATAGATAGATAGATAGATAGATAGATAGATAGATATAGATAGAGATAGATAGATAAATTGATAAATAGATAGATAGATAGATAGATAGAGATAGATAGATAGATGGATATATAGATAGAGATAGATAGATAGAGATAGATAGATAGAGATAGATAGATCCCCGGACAACGTCGGGTATCCCTGCTAGTATTAAATAATTGTCAAGACAAATGTTATCTGTGATAGTAAGGTCTACTGTACACTGACCTCCTTGACGTGAGATCGATACGTGAGGTAAACGTGATGTTAATATGGTGATAGTAATGTGTTGGTAAATCTGGAGCAACTGATTCATCCAAACTATCCCAAGCAACATGCCACTATTATTTTCGTATATCTGGTTCTATTTCCGGGCACGGAGACCATACTTATTATGGGCTAACTGGAGGGCTACTGATTCCTCTAAACAATGTCAATAAACCGATCCCCTATTACGTTGCTAAAAATAAACCATAGTTCCCTTTATTTCGACTCTTCCTGGCTGTGTTATAAAGAGGAAGGCGGAGGAGTTTAACAGACGATGTTTAGCGACTAACAATAGGACCGGTGTGATTTATGTACTGTATGTCCTTCAAGGTGACGAGGTGTGGCTGACAATAGACTCGATGCACAGTAGGCTAACATAACTTTGTGTGATATTGTAACATAAATAGAGGTTAGTGGCCCCATGTTGTGAGCCAAATTTGGGATATTAAAGGGAGAGATTAATTTATTCTTCTTGATATAAATACCCAGCAATAATTATTATATAAGAGATGTTGTGCCGGCTGGTTACAACACCACTCAAGGTCTCGTAAATCACTCTTATATTCACTTATTACGTATTAAATAAGGCAAAGCTATCACTTCACTTATAATTATTTAGGAGCTATTTCCGGACCTCCTATGCACAATTGCGATAACTTCATCATAAAAATAAATCAAAGCTCACACTCGGTATGCTCTTATCACTTCGTAGACTCAGGAAGATATCTTTGGTCAACGAGCTCAGAACAACCAGCTGTATAATAAAAAAAATTACTGGGAATATTTCAAGTGATGAACCGTGAAAATTCGACCATGAGTTTACGTACTCCCGTCGGCGAAGGACGAGTTAGGTGGACTGTATGTGTGTGTGTGTGTGTGTGTGTGAAGTGATTAGCTACGAATTGAGAAGCATTTGTACCACACAGATGTTGTCGCTCCAATGGCACAGATGTTCACACACTTGCTCTCCGATGGGTTGTGCCTCGTGCTCTAATTCTTCCAGCCTCCTACTGTTTGATCATCACTGTCGCTCCTTTATTATTGAACTGTTTCTTGACGACGAGCGTACAGAGAATTACTTTTATCCCCAATGTAGGCTATAGTTTACATTTTCACAGGACTGCAAGCACTACCAATTTTCCAAAACACACACACACACGTCACGACTTCCTTCTTCTTTTACTGTATCATTATATCATACCGAATTTCCATCGCCTGCTATAATATATTCCCATCCTTATAAGACAATTCATTCGTCCTTTTCGTAACATGAATTAAGTTTATTTTGCCTATATAGTCTTTCTCTCGCATATATATATAGGAGACTACTGACTCCGCCCTACTGTGCCCCAAATAAAATTACCCAGATCATGTGACTAGACAATCACACTAGACTTGACACATTTTTGAGGACTATAAAGCAGCAACCTACGTATCACCGTCAGTATCTTATCTCCATTAAGAGTAAGAAACACATCCAGCTTCTTACTCTATCTCTTTGTTTATGTACAGTACAGTCACGAACTATAATAAGTATCCAGTTGACCATCACATAGCCTGATGGGGATAATTAAAAGCCAATTCCAGCAAATATGAGACATGAAGGATAAACCTTGTATTTGGTTCACAGCTATTTATGATTCCAAACTCCCCCCAACGGGAACCGCCTTGACGGGGTGGGGGGGCTTGTGTGTCTCTGAGACCTGGCGAGCTTGACTAGAGGGGGCTCCGGCCCCTGCTCTGCCCCAATTTCGTGGAGAGAGGGTTTCCTATGCTAGGAAGGTCGCTAGTGAGAGTCCAGACTAAATGGTTTCCATCTTTCAGTTCTTCAACTGTTCCTCTTTTCTTTTTATTTCCTTCCTGCTTGCTGTCACACCTCTCTATCACCTTTTTTCTGGCGCTATAGGACCTCGATGTTGCTGCTCCTAATATCCATCAATAAAAAAATAATTCCAAACTTCAACAACACCTGGTTACTTATTATTCCTCGTGACTATAGCCTGCAGCTGAGAATAGTATTTGCCTGTTTGCCACCCTCTTGATTTTTTATTTTTATGTTTCAACACTGGATATAGGCTTCATAAAGCCCGTTATGGTGGCCCAGCTCAACTGTTACTCACACACACACATCAAGACTTCCGAACTGGTACCCAGCCGCAGACGGAGGGAAATGAGGGTAATTCCCAAATACTGTAACAGTTATGGTACCAGCGAGGGTGTTATAGGCCCTACGCGTTCGGTGACCTTATAGTTAGTGCCTGAAATTCAAATCGGAAGAGTAAATAATCTCAGGCCTTCACCTGAGAGGAATCGATCTCCCGACCGATAGGTTACGAGTCCAGCACACTATGCACTTGGCCACCTCCCCTACGGCCACCTCCCCTGTACCACAAAACAAATCTAATGGGACAACACAGGCACATGTCAAGAAGCAAGGTACTGGGTTTTTCATTCCCGAGTATTTTTGTGGTTGACTAAATATGGAATAGAAGGCAAGTACTGTACAATTCACGCACTTCTTTCCATTTGCTGTCCGTATTGTTTCATTTCTTTATCATTGATTAAACGGGGTGTGCTACAGTTAATAAAATAGAGACATAGTGCTTCCAATAATGCTTCCACCCTGCCATAAAAACAAAGCAGGTTTCCTTTATATATTCGTAGATGGTTTGCTGTCTGGCACATCTTGGAGGAATCTGGTGCATCTAGTTTGCTGGCTACTATTATCACAGAACCTTTATCATCCCTCTCCACACCTTGCATAATAACCACACGTCCAACACACACCCGTGACGCATTACAAACCTCCTCAGATCAACTGCCGTCTTTGCTTCTTTCCCAGTACGAGTGATGTACCTTAAGGTGTCTGAATATACTTTATTATAGAAGAACATAAGTTTCTTCTCATGATGAGGGCCAAAGTTGGGTAACAATCTTTGCACATTCTATAAAAGCTTTTGTAATGTTCGGATTAACTTTTGGACGATTGTTGCTTTTTTATTCTACTCTAAAGTCTAAACTAGAATATTAAATCTCGTCAGCGTCCAGATGATAAAAACGAACTTCAACTTAACGTCTTCGATAATGTGCTTAGAATGGCGCCAGACGATTCCAAGTGTCACAGGAATAAAAAACCATCGGCCATTATAAGGGTTAACCACATTAATTCTGATAGACATAAACAACAACACTGTATCAACCACAAACACGAGAAACAGGTGAACCACAAAGAGAGTAGTAGCCTTATAAGGTGTATTCGTGACCTCGGAAACTTTTCTTGCATGTATCACCCACTGTAGATTATATTTACACTTGGATCAGTAATGTGAGAGATAATCCATTCAATGACTATGTATTCCATGTATATGTATATTTTATTTCAGTTTGTTTGTTGATTTATATTTTACGTGGGAATCTATACTGGTTGGTGCAGTATTCTTCTCTGATGTGTCGTGAGTGAGATTGCGACGACGACTAACAATTTTGCTGCTTGTACCAAAGCTTTTATAGAGATATTCTTATACTGTATAGATGTGGTGCACGGGAATGGGAACCAAGGGGTGACCAGGGGATCTAACCGGCTGACTGACTGAATGAATGAATGAATGATGAACTAAATGGGATACTAACTAACTTACAAACTTACTGACTGACTGACTAACTAAATAACTAGCAAACTGACTGACTAACGAAATAACTGGCAAGCTGACTAACTAACTAGCTGGCAAACTGATTAACTAAATAACTAGCAAACTGACTGACTAACTAACAAAATGTCAAAGTAACTGACTAAATAACTGGCTGATTGATTGACTGACCTTCATTTGGACGTGCTCCCTCAGAGAAGCCATGGTGCCGACTGACACGAAATTAACTATTACCGGTATCAGCTGTAGACCACTTACTCCTTCACTCCAGCCGACCCACTGATAATTATATAGCTTTAATTCAATAACTCGCGCACTCACAATAATTTCACACTCACTCCCACCGATTTCATACTTGCACACTCACACTGATTTCACACTTACTCTCTCACTCACTATGATTACACACTCGCACACTCACAATGGGGAATTTTCTAAACTCGTGGTTGCCACCAGGTGGCATCACAATCGATGGTTCCTCGCGCACACAAGCAAAATAAAATATTCCTTCAGTCATTCTATACACAAACAAAAATGCATCGAGCTTAAATGATACATATTTCTACACAATTCTTTCTAAGTAGTAAAACACAGGTAAAATAGTACTATTCGTGATCAAAAGGAGTTAAGTTGATTTTCTGGTGAAATTGGCATTCAGGATATTTTGTCCATCTCGGGATTACCAAACAGGTACACCATTGATTGGAAACAAAGTAAATGAAAATACAATAAACATTAAAAGAACATGCAGGTGATAGTTAAAACTCCGAATTACATAGATCAACTTCCTGGTTAATTGAAATACATATTTCAATTGAGAATAGGCAACTCGAATGTGCTGGCGAATTAGTCGAATCGTGGAGGGAATCAAAACAAAACAAACGTGTTTATCCGACTGGCGCTCGCTTTGGTTATTGTTACGTGGTTGGTTTGGTTCTTTTATAAGAACAATGGACTACGGTAGCTGGACGTTGCAACAGCTGAAGGAGGAGTGAGAACTCTCAGGGACTCAGGCAGACGCCAGACAGGCTCTCAGCTGATGTTTGTTTTGGTTCGAGTCTCACTCGGCTAATTTTGTCTTGTCGCTCACTGGGTGAAGGAGATACTAATATCTCCACAAAAATAACTCTATCTATATATTACCATGTTACTGGGTATGTTACGTCATAATATGTAATACAGTCTTAATCATATTTATTTGTATTGTCCAAATAAATAGATTTTAGCCTTGGCATATGCCTTACTTTAAATATCGATAGCAGAAGGTCGACAATCACGAAACAAAAATATCAAATTTAACCAACTTATCTCAAAATTATCCATACAGGATATTAAAAAGTCGATGCAGGATTCCAAAAGTATCATAATGATCAAGGTTCTATGCATTTGTATGCTGATGGGATTTAAAAAAACAATATTTTAGCTCATGTCGCATGAATTGACTGCACAGCAGAGACATCTAGCGGATTAGTTCCAGAAATTCCCCATTATTACACTTACTCGCACTCTCACAATTATTACACTTACTAGCGCACACTCACTTGTTCACTCACTACTCTGAATACACATTCTAACCCAACCCAATCTAGTCTAACGAAACCCAATCTAACCTAACCTAACCTAACCTAACCTAACTTAATTGGAACTAGCCTAACTTAACCTAACCTAACCCAACCCAACCCAACCCAACCTAATCTAGTCTTAACTAAACCCATTCTGTTTTGAGCTCCTATACTGGCTGTCACGGCCCATAATTTTTTCCACTCCTATTCCGGTTATCGATGCGCGTGATTCTACTCTTCTTTACGATGGTTTATTGTTGTGTTTTATTGTGTGTGTGTGTGTGTGTGTGTGTGTGTGTGTGTGTGTGTGTGTGTGTGCCAACGTTCAACAACCATGGACACACAGTATGGCCACCACTTGTAACAGATAAGATAAAAACAGGGAAAAACAACACCACCACCATCTCCACCTCGACGGGATTATACAAGCTCAGCAGGTTATCAGACGGCCTCAACTCCTCTCTCTATTTCTCCACTCTCTATAATAATAATATACCCGATGCAGACTGACAATTGACTCCAGACTGTATTACACTCTCTTCCCTATAGACGGTATATTGCACTCACTACACGGGAGATATTATGATACATTATTACATAGATCCCAGCTGGAGTCTATGAGGTAATTACTAGTATGTATTTATTATGTAACACAAGCCAGCGAGATTAGCCTAACCTTATGGAGTGACTGACTACTGCTGTGTGATGGGTGACGTTGTGAAGATGATTTTATGATGCCAGAGTTCATGAAAAGACGGATTTACGGATAGGTAGGTAGGTAGGTTGATAGGTAGGTAGGTATGTAGGTTGATAGGTAGGTAGGTAGGTAGGTAGGTTGATAGGTAGGTAGGGAAAAAGAGAGAGATAGAGAGAGACAGAGACAGACAGAAAAACAGACAGACAAAGACAGATTGAAACAGACATAGAAAAACATATATAATTTAAAAGGCTACCAATTAACCCAGTTCCTATAATAGCAGTGTGGTCTTTCATCCCGTGTTATGACTCACTCGGCACTTATGTATCTGACTGAGGAGAAACCACTGAAAGCCAAACCAAAGGGGCGCGAGTGCAATGTAATCTGTCATTGAGCCACTCACGGCTAATGTAATACTTGTGGTGATGTTTACGACAGGGAGAGGGTCGGATCATTTACCAGTGCTGTTTATACTCCCTCCATCCTGCATGTGTGTCTGTGTGTGTGTTGAGGAAGATATAGAGGGAACGGAACAGATAGACAGATAGTCAGAAACTCACACACACACACACACACACACACATACACCACACACACACACACACACACACACACACACACACACACACACACACACACACACACAGACACACACACACACACACACACACACACACACACACATACACATACACATACACACACACACACACACACACACACACAGATGGGAAACAGGGTCACGATTTCCTCTTCTGAGAATAATGTGCATGTATGGCTGTATCCTGAGATTTCTCCTCCTTCCGTCTGTCTGTCTGTCTACAGCACGTGTATTTATAATCTATCTATGATCGACATATAGGTACAGAATTCATGTATTTGTTTGTTAGTATACTTAATGCTAGATACCACCCTAGGCTAAAAGAGAGAGAGAGAGAGAGAGAGAGAGAGAGAGAGAGAGAGAGAGAGAGAGAGAGAGAGAGAGAGAGAGAGATGCCGATTTCACAGTGGTTGCTATTTAAGAACAAAAGAACTGCTTTAGGCTTTCATACATGCACCCTTTCAAGGCAACACGTGGTGGAAGGTCATTTACATCTTCGTCACCTATATTGCACGTTTTAGCATTAACTGTTGTGTATACTTTTTAGTAAGGGGGTTAAGGGATTTTAATTTGTTTTGTGTTGTAGTTCCATTTAAGATAACAGATCGTTTTTCAAGTTTTAATGATGGGAAGCACATTGTTTTTTTTAAGGCTTCACATTACATAATTATAAGTCATATGTTTAGTTTGATAGCACACACCTTCCTTGTTGTCATCATCTATTACTCGGGGATATTGTAGATTTCTTACAGGTGAGGTGCATGAGTTTTGTAGGCTTAAGTTAGTTCTTTTTTTTAGCCCAAATTGATATTATAATGATGATGATATATATCTACTCAAGTCCACCACACCTTATATAATAACCATTACTATGTTTCTTCCTGTTGGTCATAAATTATTGCTATGTTTTGTTAGAGTTCCTTCCCAACCAAAGCTAGGATCAGCCGACATAATTACCTAAAGAATTAGAATAAACCTTTATTGGGTTGACAGACTGGATAAGGAATAACACGGTATGATGAGGAGCCTTTATTGATAATGTTTCGCTACTGCATCTGACCTGAAAAAGCAGAAGCGAAACGTCGTCAATAAAGACTCCTCGTGATACGGTGTTTCCCTTATCCGTAACCACACTTACCACATTTATCAAACAGTTAAAGCATTCCCACCTCGACACTGTTCATTTCTCAAAACCACTAAGTATTTCAGTGTTAAGTTGCTTCACTGATTAGTAAGTCTCGTGTAAATTCTTATAAAACGTTTCTGAACGCCTGTTGATCTTCAGAGAGTTTAGCAATCAGATATATACAGAAGTAATTAAGTGTGAGTGTTCTTGTCAACAATATAAATTAATTGCTGTATTAATTAAATAACATAATAGTACTTTAATACAGACGTATTATAATTGTCATACAACCAAGTAAGAAAGTTTCAGAATGTCTTTTCCATCCCTCTTTATTCCATTAATTCCGTGTTTACCACCTACCCTATCTCCACCACGTCACGTGTGTGTGTGTGTGTGTGTGTGTTAACCATGACCTTATTGGTTCGGGCATGAAATTTGTACAGTTTTATAATTGAAGTTCATATATAAAGGCTACTGTTTTTTTTGTGTGTTTTTGCCCCAATAGGAAATATACTGTACATTGAAAGACAAGAATAATGTCCTTGTTCTGACCCATAATAACTCAATAATATACAAAGAACTAACTCCACTGTACACTCGCAATCCAGAATATGTACAGTCGGCGGCATATGTCCTGTCGTCTTATCTGCTTCACCGAGACAAAATGTGTTCGTGAACTCGAGAAATATGCACGTTTTCCACACCTAATTATCTCGAATCTATGAACATCGCGTGCCTCAGTGAAGCAAGTGAGGCGACAGGACTTATGCCGCCGACTGTACCTACAGTATAGGTCTTGTTCAAGTTTCGAATCATTAACATACTAGTGAACCAAATACAACGCTTATCCTGTTTCATATTTGCTTGAGCTCAGTTAATACCCGATTAGGCTATTCAAAGCAAGCTTGAAAACATAATTTGGATTCCAAGTGTACAGTCATGGCTGAAAGTGTATGAGCTATCTCTTGTAATTCTAAGAAAAAACAAGTGCCAAAACAACATTATTATTTTTTTTAGTTGAGCTGCGAGGTACCTCATTCAGAGAGGTCTGGAAATGTATCTTGTTCCAACTCTCTGTTCAGTTTAGGTCTGGAAATGTATCTTGTTCCAACTCTCTGCTCAGTTTCGGCTGTGACTTTGTACCATCCCATGCTCATGAACTTTCAGACATAGCTGTACTGTACATATAATTATCCCTCAGTGGTTTAATTAAGTCTGACAAAATCGCCACCATTCATCGCTTACGTTGGGTCCGTCAGGTGCATGTGGTCCTTTGGTGCTGACGAGGTTTTGTTTACATTCTGTATCCACACCTTTACTAAGACGTGTTCGATTCGTCAGTTTTTTGGCTTTGAGAACATTCATTACCGGTAGTAAAAATAAATTCTTCACAGACTCTTTTGGTTCTTCCCTCCATCTCTCCTTGCCCTATCCTCCCCCCTCCCCTTTCTCACCACCCCTCTTCCTGTTACATTCTACCCCGCCCAACACTTGTTATAGATGTGTTTCCCCTCTATCATTTCTTCCTGATACAGTCTTTGTTTCCCAACGCCCCTTGTTTCTCTTCTAACAAACTACTTCCTCTCTCTCTCTCTCTCTCTCTCTCTCTCTCTCTCTCTCTCTCTCTCGTGTTTGAATGCTCCGTCACTCATGCATGTAATCTCACGCCGTCACGCTCCCTGTTTCCCGTACCGCTATTATTACATTACCACCATCATCACCTCCACCACCACCTCACATTCGTATACCACCTAAAATTTTCACCAACACTCCTCATCCAAATTTACTCCTAACCCTCTTTTCCCTGACGATCTTTCATTTTCTCTCAGTTTCCTTCGTCCATTCACCCGTCTTTCTGTCATTTCCACCTCTGTCGTCTTCACCTCTCAGTTCTTTCCTTTTCTCCCAGCCTCCTTACTTCGTTCATTCACCAATTTCTGCTTCTCTTCATCTCTCAGTTCTTTCATTTTCTCCCTGCCTCCTTCGTTCCTTCACCAACACTGTATTACACACTGAAGGAGGGCTAGTATGATTCAAGGATTCACTCGTGTAATTATTCTATATCCAATCCTTGTTCACGTTACGTACCCATTCATTCCTGGTTGATTTCTATATCTATCGCTGTCTCAAAACAAAATAACATCTATCATCACATATATAGAAAAATATAGATAAATAAATATATATATATATATATATATATATATATATATATATATATATATATATATATATAAATAAGTAAATAAATGGATAGATAGATAAATATATAGATAAATTAATAGATAGATATATAAAGTGATAAATAAATAAATAGATACCAGAGATAGATAGAAAGATATACTGTACTGTATAGTGTGATAAATAGATATCCTAGTTAGAAAGATAGATAGACAGAAATAATTTGGACGTAACACTCCTGAATACCTAGAATAGCAACGAGACCCCACCACATCTTCAGGGAAGCATTTGACATCTGCCCGAACTGCTGGAGAATACTGAGAACTGTGGCAGCCCCTCACACGTGTTACTCCTACTACGTCCTTCCTGGCACTCACTACATCAAACAATATCCAAGTGGTCCTGATAGTGTGACTTTTTCCTGTTATTGTCACTTTCCTGGCACTCACAACATCAATCAATATTTAAGTAATCCTCTTATTGTCACTTTCCTGGCACTCAAAACATCAATCAATATCCAAGTGTTCCTGCTATTGTCACTTTCCTGGCACTCACTATATCAACAAATATATGAAACATTCGCTCATAGAACGAGGACTTGGCGAAAGTATGGCAGAAACAGTCATGGCCTTGACCTTGAAGCATAAAAATTAACATAGACCAGTTTAGAAAGGGTCCGGTATTTCACGTTTTGTATTGACAATTGTCTTGACATTCGACCTTGAAGCAGAATAAGCTATATTTGATTCAAGTAATGGTGTGCTGGCAATCAATTGAGCAGACACCAAGTTATAGCGATTTTCAATATATTCTTTTTTAGACAATTATGACCTTGACCTTTGATATTTGACCTTGAAAGTCAATAGGTGAGATCGGCATTGTATATCCTACCTGTGTTTGTAATTTCGTCGAAATCGGACCAGAAGTGAGTCCTACAGTGACCAAAACGCATATAGAGAAATTGACCTGAAATTTCAGACCCCTTGATTTTCGACCTAATGCTCAAATCGCGAGTTTTAGGAATACGGCCATCGCTCAAGTACCATTAAAAGGAGAATTGAACATAGATTATTACAGAAAAAGTCTGATCAAAATCAAATCTCTACAACCGAAATTATTGCGGTTTTATCAAATTATTTTTTAAAATAATTTTGACATTGATTTTTTACTTTTGACCTTGAAAAACAATAGGTGACCTAGAAATTTTGATGCCTACCTGTGGTGAAAATTTCAGTAAAATCGGACAAGAATTGTGACCTGTAGACCGCAAAGCTACAGACAGCCACAAACACACAAACACACAAGATCATAGAGCAACATACTTGGCTTTCGCCAAGTAATAAAAATTAGAATAAGAAGACATCATTCGATGGCAACACCGCCCGTTAATGATAATAATAATAATAAGGGTTGGATCACTATTTGGGTACTGTTGAAATCTCCCATAAGAATAGTGAAGGTTTGGATTACTACTCAGGCCTGTGTTGAAATCTCTTATAAAGATCAATCAGCCATATTTTTTGGTGACCTTGACCTTCGACCGATTTTGCCCAAAAGTTAATCATTTTGTTTTATGATGAATATCTATCAATAGAAAAAAAATGAACATCAAATGGCTAAATCTGTGGACGCTAGACCATAAACAAACACACGAACAGATAAATAAATAAATATAAAATATCCAGCACTGTCCTCCCTTCAGGGTGGGGCGGTGTAATAAATAAATATCTGGCACCGAAAACAATACACCCCCTTTGGGGTGGTGTAATACTACTACTACTACTACTACTACTACTACTACTACTAATAATAATAATAATAATGATAATAACAATAAACAGTTTTATTGTGTGTGTGGGGGGGGGGCTAGGGGTGAGTAAGGGGGTGGGGGGTGTAGGGGGTGGTGTGTGTGTGTATGTGTGTGTGTATAGGGTTGTGGGGAAGGGGATTTGGTGTGGTGGGTGTAGGGGTGTGTGTGTGTGTTGGTGTGTTATTTTATATTTTACAGGATAGTGATGTATATTGTGTCAATGTTGAGGGCAGACACTTTGGACACTTACGAGACTATAATTATAATAGTGTGTGTTTTGTGTTGGAATATTCTCACTGCAGAATTATGGTAAATGGTAATGTATGGCGACTGTCAATCTGCTTGTACACATCTCTGTATACTATACAAGTGTCTGATGCTGTCATTCATAACTTTTTGTGTGCCTTAAATTCTACCGTGTATGTAAACCTTCCCCTCCCCCACCCTCCATGCTTGATGACAGTGAGTGTAAACAGTTAAAAATAGAAATCAGCTGGCAGTGAGGCAGTCAATACTTGCGTGAGGAATACACATCAAGAAAGACAAGCATCTCTCGTTACAGTGTGTCGTTGTTCTGGTAATTTCAACTCTGTAGTGACGTAATCCAACATCATCAACACAGATTTATGTTTTTAGTTTGTAAGATGTGTTGCCTGAACATAGATGAACGGGTAGAGTCAAAACACACGAGCTAATAGGATAATTATACAAGGCACAATGGTGGAGTCTGAGGAGAAAGTAAAGGTGGCGACTGTTGGCAACTGAATCAGCTGATGGTGCACACGGCTGGCTGCGAGAGAGTAACTTCCCCTCCTTGGTTCGTTCGTCAGTCAGTGTTAGACAGGCTGCTCCATTATAACGAGGGTACACACTCCTCCCTGCACGCGGCACCACAAAACACGTGCGTCCTTTGTAGAACTACAGTGTGCGTCAATCAATCCCCTTCTACGTCACCAGCTTCCAGTGTTGTGTTGTGTTGTGTGTTAACCCAAGAAGCCAGACCAGACCCCGTACACCACCTGTTGAATCTCTCACTGCCTTCGTCTGCGTTCTCTCCAGTATCAGCCACCCACCACGATCTGTGAGATACGGTGCGTGCCTGTAATGCTGCCGGGGGTTAGTTATTAGGGTGTGTGCGTGTGTGTGTGTGTGTGTGTGGTAAGTGGGTGGAAGTGCTGTGATGCTCCCAGAGATTTGTTAGTGCCTGTGTGTTTGTGTGTGTGTGTAGTAAGTGGGTGGAAGGGCTGTGATACCCCCAAAGATTTGTTAGTACCTGTGTGTGCTCCTAGAGATTTGTTAGGGTCTGTCTGTGTGTGTGTATAATAAAGGGGGGGGGGAGAGTATTGGATCACTACCTTTTTTGTACTGTGGCTTTTTTTGCGGTGTGTGTTTGCAAGCATGCGAGGCAGACGCAAGGTGGTCCGTTAGAGAGAGGCGGCGGAGCGAAGAGGTATGTTGTATGTCTGCTGTGGTGAGGGATTCAGATTGGAGGAAGTCATCTCCTATGTGCATCTCAGACCCTCAATTTCTGCTTCATAAAATACACCAAAGCAGAACAGAAAAGCTACTGTATAAATATGATCAGTTTCGGTTAGCAGTCATAGGCATAGTTAGTTAGCCCATGGACAACAAACAGATTATACGTCCTCGACTAAACAAAACAAAAATTACTGAAAAAATATGAGGGATTTCGGTTTCCTGGATAGCATGGAAGAATCAATATCTCCCTTTAATTAGCTCACCACAACAGAACACACCCTCAACTAAACTAAACAAAAATTACTCTATAAATAATTCGAGACATTTTTTGTTTTCTGTCATATAGCCTATACTCTGTATCTCACCTCAGTTTACTCACCAAAACAAAATATGTCCTCATAATCTCTATGATATATTTTATATATTATATTGATTGCCTTTAGGGGCTTCAGCGAGAGTATTTATTGTTCAGTTTTTAATATCTTCTTGAATGGCATGAAAAAACAAACATTAATCGAGAGAGAGAGAGAGATAATATTGGTGGCTAACGATTTCTCCAAACTAGATCACAAAACAAACTCCCACGGTATATTGGCTTTGTGTTGTGCCACTGTCTGGAGAGAATCACAAACTCCCACACAGTCAACAACATCATAGCCTACTTAAGAGGAGATTCTTTCGTTGGTGAATTGCAAGGTCTCTGATTCCTACAAACAAGGCCACGAAACATATCCCCTTTTAGTTACATTAATTAAGGTCGTCTGTTTCCTGGCATAGATTGTAAGAGTCAGTAGCCTTCCAATTTACCAACAAGAGAATCTTTCCATACTGGGAGCAATACAGTGTTGGTAAATCTGGAGCAACTGACTCCTTCCTACTATTCTAAACAACAGAACACCATTATTTTTGTTCATCTAGTCCTCTTTCCTGGCAAGTAATGGTGGGTTGTTGCTTGGAATAATTTGGAGGAATAACTTGCTTCAAATTATTCGCTGTTGCTAGGATTAATTTGGAGGATCAAGTTTTTCTAGAATATACAACAAGGCTCCTCATTGTGGTCACGATCATTGTAAAATGTTGCCTGGATGAAAGTAAAAACATCAAAGGTTATATATTGTTGGTGAAAAGTAAAGAGAAAGAGAGAGAGAGAGAGAGAGAGAGAGAGAGAGAGAGAGAGAGAGAGAGAGAGAGAGAGAGAGAAGAGAAAGAGAGAGAGTAGGTTAGTTATTAGTGAAATGCAAAGAAAGTTACCAAGGTGTTAATTATTGTACTGTAGGAAGATGGAGGGAGGAAGGGAGGATGTGTTATTAGAGAGGTGGAGCAGCAAACAGACAGAAACAAATGCTGGAGAGTTAAAGACTCTATAATGAATGGATGGGAGTGACTAGTGTTTAATTATAAGAGGGAGGGAGGGAGGATGGAAGGAAGGATGGAGGAATGACCTTGATGGTGTGTTGTGATCCTCTTGTCTGTTTGTTTGTTTTCGTTTGACATTCAAGTTACATTACATGTTTTTATAATACCGGTAATAATAATAATAATATCAATATTATTATTATTATTATTATTAATCATACTGCTTGCTTGCTTTCGTTTGGCTCTGTAGAGAGTTTATTTATATTTTCATTATTTTCATGTCTGTTGTTTTCTAAGTTTTCGTTTGTTGCGAGATTGCTGCTTGTGATTCAGTGTTTATTGTATGCGCGTTTAATTTGTCTCTGGTAATTTTTGTTGCGTACGAGTTATTTATTGTTTACAGTCAATTTTTATTTTTTTGCTTGTAAGAACTTATTTTCAAGAGCGTGTGTGTGTTTTTTACACGTACCCGTCAGGATACCATATAAAGTACTGAAGCTGCTTGTCTTTAAGGGACCCTGTTATGTTGTCAGAAAATTGGAGGTTAATGAGTCCTTCATATATTGCCACGGAGCACCACCTGTAATAGTATTTTATATGGAAGGAGCTTGTTTCGTGACATAGGCCGAGTTGGAAGGAATCAGAAACATCCAATTTTCGTACACGATATCAGGGTCATTAATTGTTGTTAAAGCTGATGAAAATACACCGGCCTCTTCATATAATTTCTTATCCTTCTTTGGAAAACTGGAAAAGACCCTATAGCCTACTCCTGGAACCTCCCCTCCCCTCACCCACCAACCCACCCCCTCCTCCTTGCCCCCACCCACCCCCCCATTCCCCACCCACATCATGGCGGAAGGAAAGCCCCGAGCCTGATCCAGTCAATGCCCGCTGCTCTTGTGTTTACCTGCCCCTTCTCTCTCTTTTCATCCCACCTCACCAGAGCTTTCCTTTCCCTCCCTAACTCACTCACTCACTCTCTCACCACCATCACTACCCACACAAATCTCTCTCTCTCTCTCTCTCTCTCTCTCTCCACTAGAGTTTTCCTTTCCCTCCCTAACTCACTCACTCACTCTCTCACCACCATCACTACCCACACAAATCTCTCTCTCTCTCTCTCTCTCTCTCTCTCTCTCTCTCTCTCCACTAGAGTTTTCCTTTCCCTCCCTAACTCACTCACTCACTCTCTCACCACCATCCACCTAATAAGCACTACATGTCCCTCGGGTTGTACTGATATGAGAATGATGATTGTAGTACCATATAATGAGAGAAAGAGAGAGAATAAATATAGTTTGACGTACATAAAAACAAAGGTACAGAACAAATGGACTCAGTTACTGGTTTTGAAGGAAGGAAGGTCCAGTCACACTACATTGTTGACTGGGTAGTAAAGATCCGGGTATATGAGAGAGAGAGAGAGAGAGAGAGAGAGAGAGAGAGAGAGAGAGAGAGTACATTTGTCTTTCACCTACAATGGTCATTAAGGCAGTACATGCGTGATAATTTACAGTTAGAAAATATAGTACTCTAGATTATTATAGACTGATAATATTTAGGTGCTAATAATTTATGATGTGAGTAACTTGGAGGGCTATGAATTCCCTTAAGGGGGTAATTCACTTTTGTTACATTGGAGTGCCATGATTCTATCAAAGTATGCCAGGAAACACGACCAGATAAGCAAAAAATAATGGTAGCCTGTTGCTTGGAATTGTTTTGAGGAATCAGATGCTCCAATTTACCAACACTGTACTTCCCATCTTAAGCTATGCCAGGAAACAAACCCTATACTGTATCGTTACACAAGAAGCAGTTCATTAGTTTTGTAGCATAGTTTGGGGGAATCCGTAGCCTTCATAATTGTGAATGTGGTGGATCAGAATATGGACTTGAGACGGTCATATATTGGTTGTGGTCGTCGACTTGGAATGCTATTGATTCCTCCAAACAGTACCAGGTAACAGATCACATTATAATTTTGGGTACCGTAGAGCATCTGTTTCGTAGCATAGATTGGAGTATTAAATAACTCCAGTTTGCTGAGATAAGACCCTATAGGATGGAGTCTTAAAAATATAGTTATTGAGTCCTTAAAACACTGCCACGAAACGGTACTCATATGGAAGGAGTTTGTTTCATGGCACGGTCAGGAGGAATTAATTGTCTATAATTCTCATACACGATTCCTTTATTTATGGGAAGATTCTATTTTTGGTGAATTGGAAGGCTGTTGATTCCTCTTAACTAACTATGCCAATAAACAGATGCCCTCAGTGGTATTAATAAAAAAATCTAGATTTTGATATTTTTATAGTTGACTTATTTCGTGGCATAGTTTTAGGAATCACAGACCTTCCAATTCACCTACAAAAGAATTTCCCCTGAAGTAACGGGTGGGTAGACAAGAATGGGGTGGAGGTTGAAGACGTGTAGTGCACCGTGAATGGATGGATGGAGTGGATGGCAGTCAGTGTGAGGTCGTGAGTCAGTCACCCGCTCACCCTCATTGTTGTTGAACCTGCCTACTGTACACACACCTCCCTCATCTCTAATTCATTCCTCACACCTCCCTCACCTCTGTCTCATTCCTTTCACCTCCCTCACCTCTGTCTCATTCCTCACACCTCCCACACCTCTGTCTCATTCCTCACACCTTCCTCACCTGTGTCTCATTCCTCACACCTCCCTCAACCCTCACACCTCCCTCACCTCTGTCTCATTCCTCACACCTCCCTCACCTGTTTCTCATTCCTCACACCTCCCTCAACCCTCACACCTCCCACACCTGTGTCTCATTCCCCACACCTCCCTCACCTCCACCACCTTCCTCTCACCTTCACTTCCCCCCCTTCGTCCCTATCTCATTGTTACCATAATTTTCATCGTCATCATCTCAAACTCTAATTTTGTGTTTTTCCTTTTCCCGTGTTCCTTCCTACTCTGCCACAGCACCCTCACCTCCACCCCATTCCTCCCACCACTTTGTTACACATGCAGTAATCACCTCCCACTCCTACACCCTCCCCATGCCAACCAACACCATCATCATCATCATCATCATCATCATCATCATCATCATCATCATCAACTCCAACTCTGCCTCTTCCTTTTCCCGTCTTCCTTTCCACTCTGCCACATTAGCCTGTATCACTTCCCTCACCTCCATCATTTACCCTACCACATCTGCACCATTTCCATCATAATATGTTTAGAATAATTTCACTCTATAATATCCCTCTTCATCTTACAGTATTGAATCTGTACTTAAATGTAAAATTCTTAATCATTCTAAATAAGTTACTATAACAGATGTTGGATAATAATTGCCTCTGGGAAGACCCGGAACCGAAGCTGTAATATATACTGTATACTTTACAATGGAATGTAAAGTTACGAAATCTAGCATAAGAAAAACTAGTTTATTCGCTCCCGGCATGGTACTGGTGAAAGTGTCCGGGTACTGACATTGACTTCTCGTCTTTCCGTAGCCTGCATGTGTAACCTATATGGGTGGTGATAGTGACCCATCTCATGAGGTGCTGACGGGACCGAGTAAGCTGCTCTCATTTCCGCCCGGTAATTTTATTTTACGACCGCGTTGAAGTTGTTCGTCGCGTGTTAGTGGCTGTGTTGGCCCCGTGGCAATGACTGTGTTGGCCCCGTGACAATGACTGTGGTGACTGTTGGCCCCGTGACAATGCCTGAGTTGCCAGTGTTGGCCTAGTAGTAGTGGCTGTGTTGGCCCCGTGACAATGACTGAGTTGCCTGTCTTGGCCTATAGTAGTAGTGGCTGTGTTGGCCCCGTGACAATGACTGTGTTGGCGCCCCGTGGCAATGACCGCGTTGAGAGCAAGCCTTGGTGAGGCACGCTTGGCCACCTCCGGCACGCCAGCCTCCAACTCGTAACTGCAGGGGTCCCGTAATGACTTCTTCCCTTGCCAAGTAGACCACAACACACCCCTTGCTGTTGCTGCTCCAGGAGAGAAACTGATGCCAAAACACATCGTCTCCCCCTACAGCTTTCACGGTAGAGGAAAATTACTCGCCCTCGAGTTTAGATGCCTGTGTCCAGCTTTCACTTACGGACTGGAGGCAGGTGTGCATGGGAATGTAGGGAGTAGTGCATTGTGGGCCAATTATTGCTCTGCTATTGATTCCCCCTAACTATCCCAGGAGACAGACTAGTCCCTCAGTGTACATACATACAAGGCATCTGTTTTGTAGCATATATAGTTTGGAGGAATCAGTAGCCTTGTAATGTATCGATAAGAGATTACGTTTCTATAATCATAAAACAATACAGGCCTAGGCTAGGCCTATATGGGTCAGTTGCTGAGCTACTGAATCTTCAAGACTATACCAGGAAACAAGTTTGACTATTTTACAGTAGCCTAAGTCCTGTTTATGGCATAGTTTGTTGCAAAGAAAAAAACTCCAATTTTCCGATGAAAGATGATACAATTAAATCCACTTTATTGTATTTCCATAATATTTTCATAAGGTTCGAGTAAATAGATGTACCGTAACTAGATAGTAATTGAGCGTGTGTGTGTGTGTGTGTGTGTGGGTGGGTGTGTGTGTGCGCGTGCTCGTATGTAGGCTATGAGTTCATTTTTCAAAGGAAACAGATAGTCACCTGTGTTGTCGCGGTATGTGAACATTTAGAGAGAAGTTACCGGAAAAAAAAAATCTGAAATTATCGGTATTCTGAAGTCTTGTCTGTGAAACATTTTACGAAACTATACAATTATTGGAGTTACACACACGAAGAATTATAAACAGACATGATTTGGCCGGGTAAATAGAGGCTACTGATTCCTTCACACTAACTATGTATATATGTCACACAACACCACGTACTGTATGTTGATGAAGTGTGTTTTGTGACATACTGTACTCTCAGTCTTTACAACTATACATACATCACAGTCACTGCCACCCCGTCACTTTCCACTTGAGGGAATAATTTCCTTTTGATTCCTTCAAACTATGCCACAAAACACACCCTCCCTACTCTCATACAGAAGTGATTATGTTTCCAGACATAGTTTGGAGGAATCAGTAGCACTCACTCCACTTCCTCAGAAATATGTGACGACCAGAGTGAAAGCTGCTGGTGATGTAAATGAGGAGGGGACACTCGTTACGTAAGGAAGTAAAGTATTGGTAAATCTGGACCAACTGATTCCTCTAAACTAGTCCAATTAAGCAACAACAGCTCCTCATTGTTTTTATTCATCTGGTCCTGTTTCCTGGCATACTTTTGGAGGAATCAAGGTGCTCTGATGTAGCCTACTAAATTTATGATACGCTCTAAAATTCTAATTCGAATCTGTTCCTTTCTCTTGTTTATATTTTAGGATGTCATAAAGAAAATAATGTAGAAACACACACACACACACACACACACACACACACACACACACACACACAAACAATTATTACAGCGCGAGTCTCGGGGGGAAAAAGTGACAAGAAAGCAGGAAGTAGGAATTAAAGGAAACGCGGAGAGAGTGAAGAGGGAGGGAAGGAGGGAAATGAAGAGGGAGGGAGGAGAGAGTGAAGAGGGAGGGAGGAGGGAAGTGAAGAGGGAGGGAGGAGAGAGTGAAGAGGGAGGGAGATAGGAAAGAGTAAAGAGGGAGGGAGGAGAGAGTGAAGAGGGAGGGAGGAGAGAGGGAAGAGAGAGTGAAGAGGGAGAGAGGGAAGTGGGAAGTGAAGAGGAAGGGAGGGAGGAGAGAGTGAAGATGAAGGGAGGGAGGAAGGAAAGAGTGAAGAGGAAGGGAGGGAGGGAGGGAAGTGGAGTTTCCGCTGACATTTCCGTCTTGTTTGTCGGAGGTGGGAGGAGAGAGGTCGCCTAATTCCATATCCTCCTTTCCCTTCCCAAACCCATGAATTAAGGGCATAATTATTTATTTGGGGCAAACTGGAGGGCCACTGATCACTCCAAACTTTGCTACGAAATAGATCCTTTATTACTAATACTGAGGTCGTATGTTTCATGAAATAGTTTGGATGAATCAGTTGCTCCCCAATCCCCCCCCCCCCATCACCCTCTTCTTTAAAGTATCGCCCCACATCACCATAGGCCTGAACCCCCTATATACGGGACACATATTTCCCTTGTTTATATCATCACACCTTAGCCTGGACCAAAAGGAAAAATATAAAGAATGAAAAGTGACGCTTAGATTCAAAGGATTGTATCTATAACACTTACCATAATAATTTATTCTTAATAAGTGTCCCAATGTCATTTCCAGCTCACTGTACCTGTAGAGAACAAATTAAAAATAACCTTACCCAACCTAACAAAACCTAACCTAACGTAACCTAATCAAACTTAACCTTAACCCACGGTCTTTGGACCCTGCCCTAACCTAACTTTACCTGTTGCTCGCAGCCTTATCGTAATGCTCTAGTTTGGCCCATGGCATGAAAAGATTGCCTGACCCTGCCAAACCTTACCTACCTTACCTAACTTAACCTACCCTACCCTACCCTACTCTACTCTACCATAACTTAACCTATACCCTAAGGCCTAAAAGCATAGTGGTATTGAGACGAACGTGTATACAGAACGAAAAGTAATAATAGCTGCCTACGGAGACACTGTAGGTGGTGGTGGTGGGGGGGGGGGGAGAGGAGGGGGATACAATGTTCAGCCTTGGCGTTATACTTTGTGGTTTCAGATCCCTCTTCTTCTTCCTATATATTTTCTCTCTAGTGTCTCCTGCTCACTTTCACACCTTCTTCACCTCCACCATTACAGACCCGTGACTCCTGGTTCTCTTTCTCACGTCTCTTGTCTTGTCTTGCTCCATATTTATTTTAGTCCAACTTTTCTTGTTTACCTTCTGACTTTTTCTTTTTACATGTAGGCTAAAGTTTTTTTTACTGCTTTCCAAGGATCCCCGACTCCTGGCTTTTTTTCTCACGTGTGGCTTTTCCTTTACTTCAGTTGTATTCTCAGTCCAACTCTTCTTGTTTACCTTCTGACTTTCATTTTTATATGTATATAGGCTAAATTTTTATACTGTGTTCCAAGATTATCTCTTTCTCACGTCTCTTGCATTATAATTATATTCTTTAGTAATTTTATTCGCAATCCAACTTATTTTCTTGCCTTGCCTTCTTCATGACTTTTCGTTTGTACAGGCTAAGCTATTTACTTCTTTTCAAGATTTTTCTTTTGACTAAAAAAAAAAAATGTCACTAGCTTTCCTTTTTACAAACTATCACACCCCTGCCCCCTGAAACTATCACATCCCTGCCCCCTGTAACTATCCCTCCCCTGCCCCCTATAATTACAAAGACTAATATTAACTCCTTTACTTCCTTCGTGTTTGTTCACATAGTCCTGTCAGCTCCGTGTACTAATAGCTCCTCTGCCCCTGTAATTATCACCCCCAGTTCCCCGTCGTCTCCTCCCCTGTGTGTGTGTGTGTGTGTGTGTGTGTGTGTGGCCGCAGTGACACACTTTCTCTTTCTCTCCCGTACATATCCGCTGCTACCCACACTTTCTCTCTTCTTTTTTTTTTTCGTCCCACCGTGAGACGTAATTTTAATAATTAGGCCAAAGGTTTACTGTCGTGTACGCTACTTTTTCCAGGTATTCCGGCAACATAATAAACATAGTCTACGGAGGAGATAAAGATTAATATTACTTACACTTCATGCTATCCTTTGTTACTGTAGTATAGTGAAATGTTCTGAGTCACTTTTCCTCTGTGATAAATGGATATTAATGGTAAATATATGATGTCGTGAAAATATTAACAGTTAAAATAGAAAGAAAAACAATAGTACTGATATTTAAAACTGAAAGAGCAAGGACGTATTTGTTATATAATACAGTATATATATATATTTTAAGTTCTTTATCTACATTTTATACAAACATTTCCAGGGTCAGTATCCGCTTTAAGAAGTTCTCTGTTGGTGAATTGGAAGGCTATTGATTCCTGCAAACTATGCCACAAAATAGATCCCCTATTAGTACCATTGTAGGCTGGTATAGTTTGGAGGAATCAGTTGCCTCCAATTCACCAATAAAAGAACCTCCCCTTAAAAAACTGTTACCATATCGTTCTCTGAGTCCAGATAAAATAAAATAGAGAACGAAGAAATATGGAGTGGTAACTATAATGGGAATATAAATGTAACTCTATATATTAATTTCGGTATACAGTATGCCGATTAAAAGTTGTTATTTATCCCATTAAAAATAGTAAGTATGTACACGATAATGTTTCCTACCTTTGTCATTGTTTATTTATTATTTTAATTATTGTACATCAGCCATTTAAAAATAGATATATTGGTATATAAATAGAAAAAACAATTATATAAATTGAGTATATACATAAATTAATAAATACAACAGATAATTAGCATAAACAGAGTAGAATAAATTAGATAGAATAGACTAGATAGAATAGAATAAATGGAACAGAACAGATAGAAAAGGTTTGGAGGTGGACAAGAAAGTGTACAAGTAGGCTATAGGTGATGGTTGATGATATTATGTTTGGTGAAGTGTTGTTAGTGTCAGAGTGAGGGACAGTACAAACACCTTCCCTCCTCCTTCCCCTTCATCAACACCTGTCACCACCAACACAAACACTAGTGACTCGCCAGGTATGTTATGAACTGGCTGGCTGGATGACTGGATGGTTGGCTGGATAGCTGGATGGTTGGCTGGTTGGTTGGTTGGCTGGATGACTGGATGGTCGGCTGGATGGCTGGATGACTGGATGGTTAGATGGTTGGCTGGTTGGGTTGGCTTGTTGTCTGACTGGGTAGCGATGATGATGATGATGATATAGGTCAAGTTGACAATGGTTGATGAGTCGTGCACATTTCACTAGTCCATCCATCCATCCACCCCTTCATCCATTTTTCCATCGACCCTTTCATCCATCCATCCATCCCTTCATCCTGTTATTCTACTTCCATTGGTTGATTGTCAGGGCGGCATTAAGTGACGTAATAATTATATTTTCGTTACATTGTTAAAGCAGTGGTTCTTATTAATTAACTCCTGGTTCATGGCACAAAGTTGGGTCGTCAAACCATTTCAATGTGTCTCCAAGGGTTTGTGGGTTTATTATTTTCCCAATACTCTTATTATAATTATTGTTAGTGAAAATACTGTATTTAGAACAAATACATAATTAATATCTTAATTTAAGGCTTAGTATAGTATGCGCCTGCAAACAGAGGATGATCTAAGATGCAGTCTATCATTAAAATCACCCAGATTTGAGGAGCTGGTCAATACAATCAGGAATCAATTCAACAACAAGAAAATCTCCCCATAAAAGAGTGACATGGTAATAAATTAAAAGGTAATATTATCCTATCCCCAAAGTAGATCATGTAAACTAAAGCACATTAACCCATTTTTTTGCATTATTTTGAAAGTATTATTTTCGGTTCGTTGACATTTCCCTTAACTCTTTTGGTCTATTCACTTCCCTCTTGCAGCTAAAATTAGTCAAGAGTTTAATAACAAGATTTGGGTCACGCAACTTATGGAGTAAAATTGATTAAATTAAGTTAAAATGACTTTTCATTTGGATGTCACAAAGTTCAAGTGTTTCCGTGACGTGCAGAAGTGGAGCGGTGAGTGATGTGGACGTTGAGGGTTGTAGTGACGGGAGTGACGGTGGTGATGCTGGCTAGACCATCACTCACAACACCAACAGTAGCAGCCCCCGACGACCCCATCTCTGCCGTCCCCTTCCAGCCCCTCTCAGGTCCCCGCTTACCACCCGAGCCCTACTCACTCTCGTGGGTGCGGAAGGGAAGGGCGGCACCGGTACCCTTGCAGTTCAGTGAGGCGGGTGAGGTGGGGTCACGGATCCTCACCCACGTCACCAACTATGGAATGAATCAGACCAACTACCTCACCAACATCAAGGAACCCCAGCTCTTCAAAGAAGGTTTGTTAGTTACTTGGTTCTTCGGTCGATTTCAACTATTTTTTGATGAAATTGAAATAAAGTCAGAGTTTAGACGACTGCCTGCTTTGTCTATTTCGTGTGTGTGTGTGCGTGTATGTGTGTGTGGGTGTGTGGGTGTGAGAGAGAGAGAGAGAGAGAGAGAGAGAGAGAGAGAGAGAGAGAGAGAGAGAGAGAGAGAGAGAGAGAGAGAGGGGGGGGGGGTTGATATTGTGTGTGTGTGTGTGTTCTGATAACTGATATAACCGGACTATGGTGGACGTGACCCTGTATATATATATATATATATATATATATATATATATATATATATGTGTGTGTTTGTGTGTTGTTATTGCAGGATACCACTTGAAGAAGGGTCACCCTGGACTCTTCCTCGCAGCCTTCAACAAACAGAAAAAGAAAAGCAAAGACCTCGCTTCCTTTGGTTACGCTTCTCTCAAGGCCTCGGAGCTCCTCTCTAGCCAGTGAGTGGGTGGGTGGGTGGGGGGAGGCTGAGTGAATGAAGACGTAGATGGATATTTGGGTGAGGGAGATGGGTGAGTGGGTGAGGAGTAAAGAAAGACGTAAGTGGATGAAAGTTATGAGGGAAGGTGCAAAGGGGAAGTGTCTTGAGGAGGTTGTAAATTGATGTGGGATGTGGATAGGTGAAGGAGTGAAGGGATGGGATTATGGGAGGTGGATAGATGAATGAGTTGTGGGATATGGATAAGTGAAGGAGTGAGGGTAAGGGAGTGTGGGAGGTGGATAAGTAAGGGAGTTGTGGGATGAGAATGAGTGTACTGTATGTATAGGTTTAAGGCATTTGTAAGGTGTGAGGGAGTTTTGGAATGTAGAGAGATGAAGGAGTGAGGGGAGGTGGTTAGGTGAAGGAGGTGTGGGATGTGAATGAGTGTACTATATGTAGGTTTGAGGCAGTTGTGAGATGTAGATAGATGGATGAAGTGAGGGAACTGTGTTGTGGAAATATTCATCCATACCAAACCGATCCACACTAAACGCATCCATACCAAAATAAAAGTCTTCCATCCTACATCACATCATCTAGTTTGCATAATAATGATAATAATAATAATAATAATAATAATAATAAAAAAGTAAAATAATAAAGATAAAAATAATAATAATAATAATAATAATAATAATAATAATAAAAAAAAAGTAAAATAATAATAATAATAATAATAATAATAATAATAATAATAATAATAATAATAATAATAATATATAAACAAATGATTAAATGAAAATACAAAATCAATACATCACCTCAATACCCTTTCCCAACCATAACCCCAAACCAACCCCCTCCAGGTTCCTACTGACGCGGCAGCAGGCACTATTCGGGTTGGAGCAAGTATCACTGAGGAACACAGCCCTATACAACAGCTGCCCGGTCAAGAGTGAGGAGGTGACTGGGCAGACGTGTCCCGTGTACTCGTTTTGGTTCCGTACAATGGATGGTACCTGTAACAACCCAGAGCAGGCCGAGTGGGGGGCAGCCTTCAGACCCTTTGCTCGATTCCTGCCTCCGGATTACAGGTGTGTTGTTCATCACGAGGAGGCTACGAGTTGGTTGGGGTTATATATGTAGAAGTAGTAGTGGTATTATTGTTATTGTTATTGTTATTATTATTATTATTATTATTATTGTAGTAACGACATCTTTCTGCCCCCAGGATACATATTTCTCTCTATTGGTAATAATGATAATAATTGATAATAATAATAATTATAATAATAACAATAATAATGATAATAATGTAATAATAATAAAAATTATATTCACCTTCATAATCGTTGACAGGATTCCTCACTAATGACTGTGAATATGTTGTAAAAATGTCTCTCACCATTTTACTTTGAACTTGTTTAGGACGAAAAATAATACCGGTATATCAATTTTTGTATTAATTTTATTTATATATTATGTAAGTAACAATCTTCGTATCTTTATATAAGTTAAAGGTACAGTATATCTATCTGTCATGTGTATTTCATGTGTGTGTGTGTGTGTGTGTGTGTGTGACCCTGTACAGTGACGGGATAGAGCGGCTACGGGAGAGTGTGATGGGCGGACCACTTCCCAACCCACGCCGGATCAGCGACACTGTACACCGATCCCTCAACAGACCCTCCTATCAGATTACTATGATGGTCATGCAGTGGGGACAATTCCTAGACCACGACATTACAGGTGAGTATTAGGTGATGAGATACTTTCGACAATGGACACTTTCGGCGGCAAAGTGCATGGCGACAATCAAAACCATTCATTTAAGTGTTCCAGACAGAAGATATCAAGGCACTTTCGGCAGCAGACGGTACACACTAACTTGTCTATCTTGTGGGGTCAATTTTGTGTATTAATGACGATAGCAACTGTAATGATTTAAATTCATGTCCATCCTTTATTTGCATTGTGATGTTCTGCAATCTTTATGAACGAATATTTATTACGGATATTTTATAACCTCCTTGAAGTCTCAAAAAGGAAAGCAATGCCAAATCACAATTTATAAAAAGACACCCAGTATGAATGATTGGCTTTCTCCAAGACTCATCATAATTATATACCCCATTATTATTTCCTTAACACTTTCTAAATATTTCACCTATCCTTTCCTTTCACCAGATGCTTCTCGATCCCTTGCCTCTGTTCTTTCCGTGCCATTCCCATTGTTTATGAGTTGATACAGTGTTACAAGGAGTTACAAGGAAAATAAGTACCCTAGAAGACCTTACGGTCCATACAAAGAGGGTACCTGTGGGTTTAGTTGTGCAAGTATGTGACCGTCCTTGAATGTGTCATGTGAAACCATCATGAGAGATGTAGATGTTATTAATACCTCCTAATTGTGATAGGCCGGGGATGAGTTTTGTTGTGGAGTTGGAAAGAGTCATTAGGTCTCTTGTTCCCCCTCACCACAATTATAAGTATTACTTACCCCCGTAACTCTCACTGTCAAACAATATCCTTTCACACACCTTGACCAGCATTTGTCAGCTGGGGGGGGGAAGGAAAAAAGTAGTTTTTAATTGGTTAATCATTGAAAAAAAAAAAATGTATAGGGCCAAGACACTCTCCAGGTTTTAGCGAAAAAACGTATGTAAAAATTATTACTCTAGGTGAAACAATGCGGCTGTGCATAGCGGCTAAACAGACAGACAGACAGACAGAAAGACAGACAGACGGACTATTATATATATATAGATGAATGACTCACGGATACACCCAGGCTCTTCTCCAAATACAGCCTTCCTCCCTTCTAAAAATAACTCGCTCCTCTTGCAGTAATAGTAGCATTCCTTTCGTCAGCCAAGGCCAGCATTTCACTGAAGTGTTTACGCCACATCTATGCCATTGCCTTCTAAGAGCTCTCAGCCACGCTGGTCTTTCACAGCCTTACTGGTCCCCCTATAACTCGCCTCCATAACTCTCTCAGCCATCCGAAACAGATTTTTATTTTCTCCGGACGTCCTCGTCTTCTCTCTCATTCATTCTTCCTCAACCCTCTCGTCAGCCCTCGTCTTTATATACAATATAGATTGTCTCTTTTGTCATTTCATAGTCCTATTTATTCTATTTCCGAACCACACTCTTTTCTTTGACCATGTCAAGTAACCTTGGAAGTAAAGTGTATTTGAACTAAAGCTATATAAAGGAAAATATTATACAAGAAACGCCCCATAAGCTAGTAAATGTTATGACTGTGATATTCATGCAAATGATGTCCTGGGCCAGACAATAATTATTAGCCCCGGCCTCAGCCGAGAGCTCAAGGTCTTATCGTAATTATTGTTGTTGTTCATGGGGCGACAACTTCTAAAATGGTTCAACTGACTCACTCACTGACTCACTCACTCTCTTCCTCCCATCCATTTTCTTTTACTGACATTGAATCATTTATCCGAGGGGTTCACCCTCAATAAAAAGGGTTAATTTTAAAAAATTCAATATAACCATATGAATACGAAAATCCAGATAAAACATAATTAATATTTTTGAAACCTTTACATATGGATATTTTATTATTTCACTTGAATCATTAAGAGCCGGAGCTTTTGAAGGGTTTTCCTTCATGTTCTTGTTATTGTAAGTATGATGTCTCCACTGCCTTTCTTCGGAACCATCTATCGTCCTGGTCCTGGGCACAGTCATTTGCCTGCGCTATAATCTCCTGGGTCTGGTCTCGATCTTGGACTATGACATTTTCTGGTTAAAGAACAACACCGTATGATGAGTAGGCTAGTCTTTATTGACGACGTTTCACTAATACTTCTTCAAGGTTTCTTTGACCTAGAGAAACTTTCGTCAATACAGGCTCCTCTTTGTACGGTGTTGTTTTTTAGTTAAACTCTCTAGTTAATGTCTAGTTTAATTCAGGATTTGTCTAAATCATAACCTTGTGTTTGACCGCCCTACTGGACTGTGAGAATTCTTAAGGGGCTTGTTTCTTCTATGTGTCTTGAACACTACAACTAAACAGTTTGGAGGTGGGCTGTTTTCCGATACAGTTCAGTTTGCAGGAATCGATAAAGCCCTCCAAATCTGTAGAAACAAAAATTACACTGTGACTCTCTTAAATATAATCCTGCATTGACTTTCCCCCTCTCACCCTTCTCCCGACAGCTACGGCCCAGACACGCGGCTTCAACCACAGTGTACCCAAGTGTTGTAACGAGCACGACGGCACTCCACTCCCGGAAACCTTCAGAGTGAGTGACTTAATATGTAGATAGGTGCTTACAATTTTCCAAAGACTTCCTTCCCTCACTTTCTTGTTCACTTATCACCTTTATCTTTATTTACTTTTACTACCTTCACTCACTGGCTCGTTCATTCATCACTATCATCTTATTTGACTTAATACAAATACCACTTCCATCACTAACACTATACTTCTCCTTTTACTACTGTATGTGTGTATTATTTTCAATCATATCCACAACTTGTCAACTCTGGAATACTCTACCTTTATCTATCTTTTCTCTTTACAATGACTTTTGCTTCTTCAAACGCAGTGTGTCTCGGCTTCACGAACGAAATTGGAGATGAATGATTTTGGACCTCTCTCACTCTGTTTATTCTACCTTCCTCAGAACAGAAAAAGACTAGTGTCAAAGTATCTCGAATGAAATATAACATGCATTATTTTGGTCCTCTCTTATTCTTTATATTTCACCTTCTTCAGTATAGGAAATAATATGTATACAACACTTCCTGATCTCACCAAAATATCGTGAATATTTTTTTTTTACAATGTATCTTCATCTTAGCAAAGTAACGTGTATGTGATCCCCTTTTCCTCTTCCTCAGCATCCGGACTGCCTCCCCATCCTCATACCCAGCAACGACCCCTTCTATTCGCAATGGAACCACACTTGTATGGAGTTCGTGAGGTCCTCGCCCACACCCAGACCCAACTGTGCCTTGGGACCCCGAGACCAGATCAACCAGGTACACTGTAGGCTATAGGGTATTGTAATGGGTGTGTATGTATATGTATGGCGTGGTGGATGTTGAAGCTGAGTGAACGGTAATAACGTTCTTGATATAACTTTCAATATTTATACATTGATTCAGAAGGGGATAGAATCAGTTAACGTAGTGAATGAGAGGATGGCGCAGCTGTGAGTATATATAAAATGACCAAGATATAAATATATGTATAACCGTGAGCCTTGTGTGTTGTGGCCTCAGGAGGAATAAAGATGATGTGATATAGTAATGTACCAGTAATGTACAATCCTGTTATAATGATATTCTGTACTGTCAGTTTGTAATAGGTTGCCTCTTAAAGATGGATAAATAATATCTCTATACAAGACACAATAGAAGGATTACACTGCTTTTCTAATTAAGTGAAGGAAGTACAACACAAATTAGACTTTTTGGAAGGGAAGAAAGAGGTTTTACTAATAATAAGGCTTCTTTTCTCATTAAGGGGATATACTTTCATTTTTTTCGGCGGGGAGGGGGGAGGTGCGGGATAAAACCAGAAAGGTACTTATTCCTTCCAAGGTATGCCAAGAAACAGACGATCCCGACGGAGTTAATTTTACGGGTTTCTGTTTCGTGGCACAGTTTGTGTTTGGAGGATACAGTCAAGGTCTTGGATTCAGTACCCCTTTATTTCAGGCCCACGGAGGTTAAGTGGGTAGTAGGCTATACGTTTAAGAGACCCTGTGATGTAGTCAGAACATTTTAGGTAATTGAGTCCTTCAAATATTATCACGAAACACCACCTATATGGAAGGAGCTTGTTTCGTGGAATGGTCAGGAGGAATCAAAAGCCTCCAATTAAATTTCATACACGATCACAGGGTCCTTCATACAGAGTACTTTGATTTCTCCAAAGTATGCCAGGAAACAGTACCAGATGAACTAAAATTGCTCCAGATTTAGCAACACTGTCCTACCCCTTCAGAAGAAATGCTCCTCATGTGTTTACTTCCTTCAGGTGACGTCGTTCCTGGATGCTTCTAACGTGTACGGTTCAGATGACCAAGAGATGGCACAACTCAGACTCTGGGAGGACGGTAGGTGCGAGGATGTTTGTACACACTATTTCTCTCTCTATGCCTCTCTGTTTTGATTCCTATCTATTTGTGTGTCGCGTCTGTCTGTCTGCCTACCTGCCTGTCTGTCTGTTTACCGTTAGCCAGTCTGTGTGTTTGTTTCTCTCTTTATTTTCTTTACTCATCATATTGTCTCTATATCCTCATACCTCTGAGACCACACTCACCACAGCCTACCTAGCTTCCATCTTCTTATAGTTTTCGATGGATCAGCCTGCTGTTAAATACTGCATGTATCATTCAAGAATATTTCATGTCCGGTCTTCTAAGGGTGTGTACATTTTGCTGTATATTAATAACAGCTGGTATTAGACAGCATTATATGAGAGATGAGGGACCTTTGTTGTTGTTGTGATAGTGCTGGAGTTGTTGTTGTTGTTGTAATAATCAAAATGGTGGGTATTGCTTCCTCTCTAAGCTCTGCCACAATAACAAAACACCTTTATACTGAGGACGTGTGATTCTTGGCACAGTTTGGGAGAAATTAATATCCTCCAGAGCGAAAAAAAAAATAGCAATCATAGTCTCTTTAAAGACCCTGTGTGAAGTAGTAACAAGATTGGAAGTTACTTTTTTTTTTAGTCCTTCAAACGCTGCCACGAAACACAACCTGTAAACTTTATGGAGCTTGTTTCGTGACTCAGTCAGGCCGAATCCCAAGCCTCTAATAATTCTCTTACACGATCACAGGGACCTGAATGGGTTTGTTTGTGGTGGGTGTTTTGGAGTCTTTGTAGCCATTCAAACACTGCAACAAAACAGATCCCTTACTCGTATAATAGGGTACAAAACTGTTTCCTGGCATAACTTATAGTACTCTGTAACCCTCCAACTCTTCAAACCACACGATTCCCTGCAAATAAACCTGAAAGATACTGTACAGGATTTGAGAAAAAAACATATGGGACAGGAATGGACTGGAATGAACTAGAAATAGACTGGAATTGGACTGGAATGGGCTAGTAACCACTCCGGCCTATAAATGAAGTGGAATGAACTGGAATGAACTGGAATGAACTAGGAACGAGACAGGACAAGGGATCACACGACTACTAGGACTAGGAATACGGGAAGCAGCACCGGCAAGGGAGGGAGATCTTGTGGCAGTGGGAACCTGTGTATGTCCGTCTCAATAAGATGTGGAGATTAGCAGGTGGAGGCCGTGGGTGTACAGAGAGAGAGAGAGAGAGAGACAGAGAGAGAGAGAGAGAGAGAGAGAGAGAGAGAGAGAGAGAGAGAGAGAGAGAGAGGGAGAGAGTTAGTTCTTCGTCTGGTAGTGGGACGTAGGAGAGAATGACAGTAGTGAGACAAGGAGATGGACATGATCAATAGGTCTGGTGCTGTTTGTAGTCTGTTCTTGAGAATCTCTGGCCACGGAACAAAGGACGGACGGACAAGCAGCGTTTGGGATCTATAAGAAACCTGGGAAGGCGAATCCTAAGGAGGCTGTTTGTTGATGATAGTTCAAGGGATATGTGGGCTTTAGAGGGGAATATCTATCACTCAAGGGCATCTCATACTCTCGTAGCAGTAACGTGTACAGACATTTATATTAATATTCTAACGAAACCTCATAAAACCCAACCACTTAAACACACATACATGGAAGAAGGAATCGCTTATTATCCCTTGAACCACAATAGTAGATTCACATGTTACGTTGTTGGTAAATTGGAAGGCTACTGATTCCTCCAAAACTATGCCAGAAAATAGATGCCCTCAGTGGTACTAATAGTGGATCTGTTTCGTGGTATAATTTGGAGGAATCCTAGACCTTCCAATTCACCAACAAGAGAATTTCCCCATAAATATCATAAGATTTGTCACTTTAATCTACCTTTACACTGTGAAAGCAAAGTCATTAAACACAAACATCCAGTATACTCAGTTCATGTCCTGATATCATGGTATATTATCATCTCACAGTCCATGAAAATATAACACAGCATTCCTTAATATAACTCCCACTGTCCCTGAAAATATATCACAACATGCCTGAATATAACTCCCACTGTCCCTGAAAATATGATATAAATTCCATAACAATAGGGTCTCCTCCTTCGTCTACTCCTCCAGGTATGCTCAAGTACAAGCCAGTAAGGTTCCGGAAGCCCCTCCTGCCGCCCCTGCAGCATTTTGACGATGGGGAGTGTCGGGAGAACTCCAGGAATCTACACTGTTTCCAGGCAGGCGACCTTAGAGTGAACGAACAGCCCGGTGAGACACACACACACACACACACACACACACACACACACACACACACACACACACACACACACACACACACACACACACACACACACACACACACACAAAATGTCAACATAATAAGTTTAGTGGTTTTGTTTTATGATCAGGGAGAGATGACAAACATTATTGATATATTTTTATTGCAGTTACTTAAAATACGAGACTGAAAAATAGGTCAGAGTATAAGTATTCTAAAAACACTCTATATGCAATCTAAGCACTCGTAAACATACACTCTAAATAAACTCAATATGCAATGTAAATACACTCTAAATGCAATCTAAATGTAATCGAAATACAATTTAAGCTATCAAATACACTAAGCAATCTAAATACACTCTAAGCAATCAAAAGACACTAAGCAATCTAAGATGAAGAAAGTAATCAATTTAAGCAATCAAAAGACACTCTAAGGAATCTATGATGAAGAAAGTAATCCGTTTATAACCTGGCAGCTCTGACCAGTATGCACACCATGTGGCTTCGTGAACACAACCGTCTCGTCACCTTGCTGGCCGCCGTCAACCCACACTGGAATGACGACAGACTCTTCTTCGAGGCTCGTAGGATAGTGGGAGCCGCCATGCAGAGGATCACATATGGAGAGTGGCTGCCCGTGGTCCTAGGTGAGAGAGAGAGAGAGAGTGAGAGAGAGATAGAGAGAGAGAGAGAGAGAGAGAGAGAGAGAGAGAGAGAGAGAGAGAGAGAGAGAGAGAGACTTGGACTCCATGACATTAATGAAAGTTGAGCTTTATTTATTTGGATTTATTTATTTATTTATTTATTTGTTTATTTATTTTGAATGGCAGTGTTTGAGATCATGTGTTTCCAGGAAGGACTCTCATGAATCCATTGATTTCAGCTGCCTGCCTTCCAGGACGTGTAGTGTAGATCACAAAGTTAAATACCTGCACACATAAGGAACCCATACTCAGTTTTTTGTTTTTGTTTTTTATATGACACAAATGTACAGGCTCCCTCATTTGATGTCATGGCTCACTCGGTATATCTATTGCAATCCAAGACAAATTGCGCCAAATATTTACATCTGCAACTTATAATCACTGTAATATTCATGGGACGTATTTACGGTACCCAAGATTATATTGCTTACAAGAGAATCGGTGCATTTTCGTCAGGTTAAAAACAACGATGATAAAACAAACTGAGTGTAGAAGTCAGCAGGAATGTAGAGTATAAATATATGGATGTCTTCTCAGGCCTTTCTTTAATAGTTGCCACTCTTCTTTTAAGGGGGTGTGTGAGTAGGGGACAGGCTTGGGGGAGGACTGGGGGGGTGCGGGAATAGTGGGACAGGCTTGGGGTGGGTAGATAGCCTGTCCCCTTATTCCCGCACCCCTCTAACCCCCCACCCCCCACCCCCCAAGCCTGTCCCCCTACTCCTGCACCCCCCAACCCCCCCCCCCCAAGCTTGTCCCCCTATTCCCACACACCCTTAATATCTTCGTGGTTGTTGTCCCTCCTCTCTGGAAAACTATCACTTTCTCCCTCGTGCTACCATATATATACCTACAGAGTCTTACTGTCCTAATTAAAGGCGGTCTTCTCTCATCCTCAATCAGTCAATCAATCCATCAATCAGTTAATCAGTCAATCATTCAGTCAGTCAGCCAGTCAATCATTCAATCAGTCAGCCAGTCAGTCAATCAATCAATCCCATCCATCAATCAGTTAATCTGTCAGTCAGTCAATCAGCCAGTCAGTCAATCAATCCATCAATCAGTCAGTCAGTCAATCAATCAGTCTGCCAGTCAGTCAAAAAATCAATCAGTCAATCAATTTGGTCAGGTCCTGCAGTGATGAAGGTGTTCCGGCTGCCACTACAAAGGTTCGGGTATTACCGTGGCTACCGAACCGCTACCAACCCCACTGCCACCAACGCCTTCGCCACCGCTGCCTTCCGCTTCGGCCACAGCCTCGTCCAACACTCCCTCATGCGCTGCGACAAGACGGGCAAGCGCATACCCTTTTGTGAGTTGTACTTGATAATATAAGGGTTTTGGGGCTCCATATTCAATCCTTCAACTGACCCTCCTTTCCTTCTGATTCCTTCATGCTTGTTGTCCCATCTATATATACATCATATTCTTCTCTCTTGTCCTACCGTACCTATGTGGTCTTTCAGTCCTAGGAGTGTCTTCTTTTCATCCTCATATTCCCTCTCAATTCTTCAACTATCCCTCCTTTCCTTCAATCTATCTCCTTCGTACCTGTTGTTCCCCTTCATCACTTTTTCCCTCGTCCTTCAGGGCTTTCAAGACTTACAGCGTTCATCTTTGATCTACATTCTTGTGTGGGTCAGCCCCCCCCCCCCCCTACACATGCCTCGTGAGGTGGGTGGTTGCTGGTTCTTTTCAAAATGTGATGTACTCGTTGTGATGGATTTAGAATTTTGCTGGCCGCCATATATTTAGAAAATTGATATTTCATTTTATGATGTGTATTTCCATCATTTCATTGTGGCCTGATGCCACCTTTGTGAGAACAGCTCTATGACGGGCATCAGTGTAGAATTATAGGTGTAACGCTTTCACACCACCAAGATTCTTTTCAAAGTGTTCTGTGCCTTTACCTGAGAAATGCTTCATAGAGGGCTGCCTGGACTGGAGGTCGCGTCTGGCAAAGGATTATATCTAAGGGTCCTAGATTATGACAGTTTCCGAGACGCAGGTTTTGTGTCAAATGTTGTTTGTCACCAAAGCGTTTGGGTCGACAGATCTCGAGGATGACTGAATCCCGTTTCGCACTTCGGTTTGGAGGACTCATTTTCCTCCAGACCTCTTGCTAGATACTGACAGAATTATCATAGAGTCGTATTAAATACATTGTACAGCATATTTTATTATTATTATTATTTATTCAGTGTTTAGTGCTTGGTAGTATCAATTATTCGAATCCGTTCATGTCTTAGGATCGTGAGAGACGAGTCTGGGAAGGTCATGATGTTCCTGTAATGAATAAGATAATCTGGGTTTTAGTCAGTTTAAAATACATAAAAGATTCATATACACGTTACCCCAGTGTAAAAGAGAAACTCTTAAAATCACATATAAAGCAAATATGAATAGATAGGAGAGTGCAAGGAAATGATCAGAACCTCCAAAACTTGCCACGAAACAGAAACCCTTGCTCTCCATCCCTCCTCATCCTCGTCTTGACGCCTCTTCTCCCACTAATGACTGCCCCTCAGAAGGGATAAGAGAGGCTCTCGGATTTCCTTTTAAAAGAGGAGGAGCAGGAGGTGGCAGCAATGGTTGTAAGGAGACATAGTGAGGTGACCCATTAATAACGACACTAGGGGTAAAATTGTTATCACCAACACCACCTTCAACAGATAAACACCCCTGGATGCCTTTCATGTGTGTGTGTGTGTGTGTGTGTGTGTGTGTATGTGTGTGTGTGTGTGTGTGTGTGTGTGTGTGTGTGTGTGTGTGTGTGTGTGTGTGTGTGTGTGTGTGTGTGTGTGTGTGTGTGTGTGTGTGTGTGTGTGTGTGTGTGTGTGTGTAAAAGTGATAGAGTTCGTGTGTGTTAGAGTGTGTACCGGTATATACTGTATGTATATATGCATATATATTTGAGTATCTGTGTGTATGTGTGTGTGAAAGAGAGAGGGTGCTAGGGTACACGAATTTACTGTACATGCACACATGTAATCACACACGTCCACTTAAGGTAGACCGTCGTTTCCGACGATGTCATCGTGCAGATAGTCTTCTTTCATGGCCACGGGTGTGGCCACGTCCACTAACGTATGCCTATATGTACACACACACACACACACACACGCACACACACACACACACACACACACACACACACACACACACACACACACACACACACACACACACACACACACACACACACACACACACACACACACACACACACACACACACACACACACACAGGGACCCTTATCGCTTCTTGTCTTGCCAGTATGAGGACAGAGAGGAGTGCCTGGCTCAATAAAATAGTATACACTTGACGGTCTCACAACATTCACACATGTATTCCCACAACAACACTGGAACGTTATTGCATGTTCTCACCGTATTCAAACGTGTTCACGACATTAGAGTATACACGTGTTCTCATGATACTCAATTATTGTCATCACTATATTCAAATGTTCTCTCAACATTAAAGCGTTCTCACAACATTTAAATCCTCCGACAACATACAAGCATCCTCTCAACAACATTCAAACGTTGTCGAAGCATCAAGTATACAAATTTTCTTAAGACATCCAAACGTTTTAACATATTACCCGTTTCACTTAGCCTCCTCTCCTTGTCCTCTAACCCATCACGATTACGGACCCTGTGACCGTGTATGAAAATTGGAGGCTTCTGATTCCCACTGACTATGCCACGAAACACGCTCCTTCCCAATAGGTGGTGTTTCTTGGCAATATTTGAAGGACTCTTTTACCTCCAATATTCTGACTACATCACACACGGCCGCTTAAGTCAGCCACCTCCATATCCCAACCACTGAACTTAACCTATCCCTTCCAATACCTCAGTACACGTGTAAGGTTTCAATTTTGTGGCATTGTGCAGTTCACCGACAATAATTTTCCAACATAATTAAATTCATCCCATCCTGCTCGTTCATCCACATAGTTATCAAGGTTAACTCAGCATCTCTCCTTATCCCAAGTCATCAAGGTTAAGTTAGACCTTCCTTCATTCCCGCCAGGCAACAAACTTAAACTTTAACTTTAAAGCTTAAACTCATACTACACTTCTCGTCCCCTCCAACAGCCATCAAGTTTAAGTAAATGATAACTCCTCCTTACCCTTACTTTGAAGCTTAAACTCATCCCACACCTTTCATTCTTCGCCAACAGCCATTAAGCTACACGAGGAGTTGATGAACCCTGCCAATATCCACAACTTTGGGAGCGTGGACCGTCTGATGTTGGGTCTGGCGTTCGAGATGGCTCAGGGCAGGGACGTGTACATGACCAACGAACTCACCAGGCATCTCTTCCAGACTCCGGGTAAGTGGGTCGGCGGTTTGTAGGTTGGTTGGTTGATAAGTTTGTTGATTGGTTGGTTGGTGTTGGTGCTACGGTATATATATGAGAAATAAATACATAGACTAACATGCTTGCTGTCCCACCTCTATATATCACCATCGTCTCCTTCCTCGTGCAGGTCACAACTACGGGATGGACTTGGCGTCTCTTAACATACAGCGAGGGAGGGACCATGGCCTTCCTGCCTACAACATCTGGAGGGAACAGTGCGGGCTACACAGATTCGCCAACTGGGGGGAGCTGCTGCAGGTCATGGACGACGACACTGTAGGCAGACTGGCCGCGGTTTACAGGTCAGGAAAACAATTGGCTGGAGTGATTTTACAGATCAGAGAGGCTGGCTGGTTGGAAGGAGTTTACAGGTCAGACGTAAAGAGTCAGGACAAGGGTAGTTTACAGGTTAGGAAGGTTGCCGTTCACAGGTTTAGTTGGCAGGCCGCGGTATTCAACCCCAACAATATACTCCCTTAAATCTGAACTTTTTTCACCTCTGTCCCTGTTTCCTCCTTTCTCGCCCTCCCTCCTTTCTTTCCTTTAGGAGCTCCCTTCATCTCAATCCTTCCTTTCACCTGCCCCTACTTCCCTTCATTTTCTTTCTCCATTCCCCTTTCACCTTTTCTGTCCTCCTTCCACATAGCTTCCCTACCCTTCCACCTTTCACACCATCCACCCTTCACTCGCTTTCCTCCCATACCATCCTCCCTTCACTCTTTCCTCACATCATCCTCTCTTTTCTCCCATCATCCTCTCTTCACTCTCTCTCCCTATCTTGCCCTCCCTTCCTCCCATACCTTTGTTTCCCTCCTTTCCCTCTCATCCCCATCTCCCCAGCCATCGAGAAGACATAATAAGTCGTAATTACCTGGGGATTGTTTACACTGGCTGGGGCTTCAAGTTTTTCCCGGGTAAACAATGATAGACAGTGTGTTATTTATAATGATGTTCTTTTCTGCTACGATGTACTGCCTTTTTTTCTCTTGTATTTTTTTATCTCTAGCGAAAATGTATCCATCCTTCCCGCTGATACAAGAATTGAAAGCATGTCTTGAGTAGAGCCTAGCGTTATAGATTCTGGCATGGATGATTTCATAGTATAATATGACAAAGATAATCATATAGCCTAGAGAGAATCTGGTGTGGTTTTGCCAGTGTATACAAAAACAATTTTCACTGAAATATGAACATGACATACCCAAAGTCCCATATACAATGTCGCTTATTCCAACATCATTCTGACTAACTACGAACGATATTGATATATCAGAGAACATGATACATATACCAAACTTTCCTCTCGTAACCCGTCCTCCTTTTACTGCTACTCCCTCAGACACGTGGACGACATCGACCTGTTCCCTGGAGGACTGGCAGAGAAGCCCGTCATTAGGGGTCTGGTGGGGCCAACCTTCGCCTGCATCCTCGGCCAGCAGTTCCTCAATCTCAGACGGGGTACTCCTATCTCATCTTTATATTTGATTCAGATGTATCTACCATTGTCTGGATATAACTTCTCTGCCTCCCCATTCTTTACCTCTTCTTCGTCTGGTTACTACTTCTCCTTTCTCCCCATTTTTTATTATTTTTCTCATCTCACATTTGTTTCTGAGTTCGTTTTTGGATAGCTACTACTACTTCTCTTTCTCATTCTCCTTCACTTATTTATGGTCTTCGTGTTTGCTTTCTTTTGCTGTTGTTGTTATCTTCCCCCTCCTCCCTTTTCGTGTACTACAACCATTTTTTTTTCTACTCTTCTATATTTACCGTAATTTTTCGCTTACTTATAATGAAGGTCGAGTACCCACCCCAGTTTCAAAATATGGTTATAGATACACTTGTGTTATGAATTTGATAAACACTCTCATGTACTAACTCAACTGCTCATTCCCTCCCACACTCCTCCTCCTCCTCCAGGCGATCGTTTCTGGTTTGAAAACGGTGGGTTGACATCGACGCTGACGCCACGACAGCTTCGGGAGGTGCGCAAGGTGACACTGGCTCGGGTCCTCTGCGACAACCTGGACGACATAGACAAACTCCAAAAGAACGTATTCAGACCCACCACCAAGACCGGCAGGTGAGGGATATATAATATATATATATATATATATATATATATATATATATATATATATATATATATAATATTACCCTTCACATGTGCTAATATTTGTCAGTGATCCTAACGTGGTAATATTTTTTAAGATACTCTAACGTAAATCATCTTAACTTACAACCGAAGGAACGTGATGGTATCGTGCTTCACCGAGGACATCCCCAGTATGGACATGACTGCGTGGAAGGAACAGCCCGAGCCTCCCACGCAATACTTCTTCTCCGACATTCACCCGCCCACGGCAAACGTCACTACTCCGGCCCCGCAAAGGTCAGGCGTGTGTGTGTGTGTGTGTGTGTGTGTGTGTGTGTGTGTGTGGGATAATGGTACCGTATCCTCTTGGTGTGGGATTTATTTTTCTATGTTAAAGTACGTTAATCTCTTCGTGTGTGATATATCAAATGTAATTGCTCCCTCATTAAATTTCTATGACAGGAAACAGCTGTGCTTCAGGATACGGGGAGGGGGTTTGATTTATACTACAATTTAGAGGAATCAGTAGCTCTTTATTGCGCATATAAACAGTGACTTTCTTAACCTGACTCTCTTCTCTCTCACTCTCTCACCATTAGTGATAAATACGACTACTACGACCTGGAAGACATCTCGGGGTTGTCGGAGGAGGAGCTCTTCTACCTGGAGGAGGAAGAGGACCACTTCAGCCACCTAAACGAGAGCGACCTACAGCGTTTCTTCTCCCACGAGTTACCCAGACCCTTCCAGGAGTTAGAGGACGAAAAAAGCGGCAAGGAAGGTCAAGAAGGGAGTCACCACCATCACCAGGCCACAGACTCTCAGGGATACTCGTCCAGTCATCCCTCCCTCGCCCAGCTCACACAACACAACTTCAAGAACATCATACAGCAGGCATACTCCAACACACTCTTCTATGGTCGCAGCAGAAACGGTAAGAAATGAATACGTACAGTAGATGGAAGAAAATATACGTATATGAATGGAAGAAGTATTTGTATGAAACCGATGGGATGTGTCCAATGGATATTATTGATGGCAGGTTTGGACAGTCCTAAAGCAGTCTATATAATATATAGTTGTATCTTTGTTTATGCATGTATTTATTTTGTTGTCATCTTGTTCGTTTTTGTTAATACTCGTTCCGGTGGCTAACTTGATCTACAACTGATATCGTGAATTTTATATTATGTAAAGTTTGTTTCTTACTATTTGGAAATCTACGCCCGTGTTATGATAAGATGATCAAGTGGGTAGGTACTTGTGATTTGGGCTACTTTCCACGTACTGTACTTCAAGTTTAGAGTGTGTGTGTGTGTGTGTGTGTGTGTGTGTGTGTGAAGGGTCATTGGTTAAGTAGTATACGTATGAAATATGCAACTCCACAAGACCTTCAACAATTCTCCCTACATAAACGTATAGATGTGAACCAACCCTTGTTTGTTGTTGACGTAGTGTAGTAGATCTATACAATTAATGTTCACTAGTAGTTCTTAAGTAGTTTGTATATGTACCGTAGATAATGAACTTAGTGTACTGTGCTGTACTTATCGTATATGTAACCCAATGCACTGTACTCCATGATATCATAATGTTATACCATATTTATTTATTTACATGCTGCACTGTATTCACGTTATTGGTTACAGAAGTACAGTTAGTTATGTATAGTGTTACCTGATTAACCTTTAGCATTGTAATATTGAGTGTGTCTCTCTTGTATTGCCTGGATACATTTTCCATTTTTGTTCCAATTTGTTGTTTGTTATTGTATATTATTTTAAGTTGTGCTGTACTATTTGTTTGTTTTATCTGTTGTTAAGTAGTTATGTAGTTTTGTACCTATTTATTTTCTGTAGTATATTGTGGTTATGAAGCTGTTTTAAGGTTCCTGTGATCGTGTATGAAAAGTGAAGGATTTTGATTCCTCCAGACCATGCCACGAAAAAAGCTCGTTACATATAGGTCGTGTTTCGTGGCAATATTTGAAGGACTCGTTTACCTCCAATATTCTGACTACATCACAGGGACTCTTCATCCAATTATATGTATTATTATTTTTTAATTTTTGTAGTTATGTCGTTGTGGAAGTACTTAACAAGTTTGTATGTATGTATGTGTGCAATATTTGGGTATTTATGTAGTTTTATAACTGTTTAATTTAAGTATTTTTAGAATTACTTATCTTACGTAGTTTTGTAAGTATGACATTTTTTAGTTTGAGTTATTATTTTATTGTTTATGTTATTTTGTTGTTGTTAAGTATTTATGTTATTGTTTACCATTAGTACCGGTAATTATAATGTTGCTATGAATCTGTTTAGCGGGGTAGCACAGTGTTGGTAAATCTGTAGCAACTAGTTCCTCCCCACTATTCCAAGCAACAGACCACCATTATATTTGTTAATCTGGTCCTGTTTCTTGGCATACTTTGAAGGAATCAAGGCGCTCTAATGTACCAAAAGTATACTATCCCCTTACATACCTGTTAAAACTTCAGTAGTCTTGTAGATTAGTTTGTCTAATGTATTAGATTTATTTGTAGTGGGTTTGTAATGCATACAAAACATGCATTGCGTTTTCCCCAAGTATGTTTATGCTAATATTATTTTACTATAAAAAGCACAAGTCCTCCTGGCCTTTCTAGTCTCAACCCTCTGGTGATCTGTAATAATGGTTTTTTTTTACGTACGTGTTGAAAATGCATCACTGCCCTTATCTTATTTCGTCAGTAAATGTTTTGTAGACCAACACATATTCCACCAGACGTTTACTCACAGAAGAACTAATTGAAGGGCCAATGATTTCTCAGAATTGGGTTTCATTACAGAATCCATACTCTCATACTGACGTTGTTTACTTTCTGTCGTCATTTGTAGGTATTGGTTGTCCACTTGGCTGACAGCAGATTACAAGTTTTAAAGTCCGCCCTCCAAACGGATATTTAAGCTTTAGGCCTTTATTCCCTAATTGTAATTATTAATGAGAGAGAGAGAGAGAGAGAGAGAGAGAGAGAGAGAGAGAGAGAGAGAGAGAGAGAGAGAGAGAGAGAGAGAGAAAGAGAGAGAGAAAGTGAGAGAGAAAGAGAGAGAGAGTGATGAAGCGGAACATGTGCCTTAATGAGAGAAGACAGGTAGGACACACACACACACTCACACACACACACACACACACACACACACACACACACACACACACACACACACACACACACACACACACACACACACACACACACACACACACACACACACACACACACACACACACACACACACACACACACACACACACACACACACACACACACACACACACACACACACATCCTGACATTACAGATACAGAGCCATGTGCCAAAAGCATTTAAATGGAAAAAAGTAAGAAATATGAAAGATAAAACTTTGCAACCGACTTTGTACCACACTGAGGCGAGGGAAGCAATTTATGTAATGTGTGTGTTTTAATTATTCATTTCTCAGGTGATTCATTTTTGCGTTTGCTGTCTATAAAAAGTAAACAGTTTCAATTTATAATTTTGTATCGTTGTTGTGTCCGTATTCAAACTGACAACTCACATAATGTTACGAAAGAAAATGTTATTGAATGTTCAGAAATTTGTAATAATGATTTGTAGGAATCAAGAGAATAAATAAATATAAAAGTAAACAAATATTGCCAGTACCGGTACGTGGTGAAGGAAGGAAGATAGACTGGTTCTTATTCTGATGGACATAGTAAAGACAACGAGGCTGTCAACATGTGAATTAAGTTATAGTAGTGCTGGAAAGACAACAAACATACTTATGACGTGAAGGTGTAGTGGTAGCTGAATAGATAGTGGCGGAAGGGCGCGTGCGTCAATTCACCTCCCCTCCCCCTTTCCCTCATCCCCAATTCCTGCCTGGCATCAGTACACACACGTGCACACACACAGACACACACGGAGACGCACACACGCACGCACAAGAGGCACGAAGCAGCAGCGGTCGGCAGCAGCTGATCGTGGCGAGGTGGCCAGGTGCCCTTCCACCCGCCCGCCCTCACTCCCACCACCGCCACCCTGGCTGGCACACACCTGCCGCTCTCTGTCTATCCCACGCCGCTCTTCTCGCCATCATCTCCCTCGCTGTTAGGCTGAGAGAAGTGAGTAGCTTTTTTGGTGGCGGACCTTCGGAAAGTGACTGACAGGAAAAAGGGGCAACACAAACCTACCAACTTTGATTAATATCTTGTCGGAATCGAAGTGGCCTCGCCTCACTTAATAATAAACTGGAGTCTCTAACGAGTGTCTGGTCTTCTATACAGTCAAGCAAGAGACGATGTAACCATCTTCACTCACACGATATAAAGGTACAGAGGTAACGCTACGATACAAAACAAAGCCAGCCTGTGTCTGTGTGTGTGTGCGTGTGTGTGTGTATGTGCGTGTGACAGGTCCACCACCACATTCCACTCCACTCCAGCCCGCCTCGTGCTCTGTGACACACGGCACCACTAACGTCTCCACCTCCCCCCTTCCTTCCTTCCTTCCTTCCACCCACAAGGTAAGTTACAACAATAAGCAAAAACCCAACTTAGTTATGCATTAAATTTACAACCCCAGTGCATCTTCCAATAACAACCCGTATGACGTATTCAGTAGGTCAGTCTTGTATTTACAACCGCAGTATCTCTTTCTCTCTCGAATACAACATCAGTCGTATATTTACAATTCCATTCCTCCTATATAACAACCCGTTTCGTACTTGTACAGACGCAGTTCTTTCAACAGCAACCTGTTTGTGTTGTCTATAAATCTTCCTCGACATCAAGTGGTATCGTTCATTTACAACCATCAAGTGTCTCTCTTCCGATACGAAACATTCTGAAAAGCAATATCAAAGATTTTGCTTCCTGCCTCATGAAATGTGAAACTATGTAAGCTGAAAAATATATTATCCCAAGAGATCAGCTGTTAATCTTCGTTTTTTTTTTAATGCACACAATGATCAATAATGTAGCAACATTTGAGAGATGTATTTTTGCATCTCTAAAATGAAGGAAAATACTAGTAACTAAACCTCTAACCCGGAACCCAGTGACTTTCTAAAAACCAACTCAAGGGACAGTGATGTAGTCAGAAAACTGGAGTTCAACGAGTACTTAAATTTTGCCACCGTACATATTATTGAAGGAGCTTGTTTCGTGACATCATGCAGTAGGCTCCAATTCTCGTACAGTGACAAAATCGTAATATATTCAGCATCACTCCACAAGCCAGGCGAAACCTCTAGACTCTAGAGTACACGGGTTTAAGGAACTAACTAAGTGAATGATGGTGTTGGTGGTGATGGTGACAGTGCATGGAGGTTGAGTATATAGGAGACGAGAGAGACACACCTTCTGTATAGACTTCAATATATGAGTTGGTAACGATATAATTGGAGGGTGTATCTATCTTATTCTTGTCGTGTCTGTGTTTGGTCAGGTAGGATACTTTGAAGGACAACGAGGACCGTCATTGTTATCATCACCTCGAAAAAAAATAACTTGCAACCTTAAAACTTTTCGATTCGTCAAGTGTATATATAACTTTGGTGTCGCGAGTCGAGGGTGTTGGGGTTAATAATGCTTGAAATATTTCTTTAAAAAAAATCTTAAGAGTCAACATTATCGGTGGCAATAATCTTGTCTCTCCTGTTTTCTCACCCCGGGGCGTGATAATTAATAGGTCTCGTTAATCCGCAGCAACATTCACATATACTGTACCAAACAAATGGTTATATATATCACAACAAAGTAATCCCTCTTTGAGTTGTTCCGGGTATGTGAGGGTGATATTTTTCATGGTTTTAAGGGAAAGATGGACAGGAGAGAGGTCAGGGACATTTACAGACGATGGTGCAATACACACACAAACACACACAAACACACACACACACACACACACACACACACACACACACACAAGAGATGTATTTTGTGTACATTCGTGGGAGTGAGTACACGTTTTAAATCGATCCCCAGCACACCAATATAGGATTCAGAGGCAGATTATAAATACATGCAAATGAGTGAGACGAAAATATAATTACAGATTCGGGTATAGACAAAACTTCGGGAGCAGAATAGCGTAGGAATGGAATACGCTTGCTGGCAGAGAAACGAGTAAAATTAATAAAATCAGTAAGATAAATTGAAGTTTGTAAAATATAAGAAAAACAATCGATATCTAAAACAATCAATAACTAAAAAGGTTATAACATACATAGACTTAATAGATGGAGATATATATTGTACTGTACCTGAAACAGTAATTATATAATGCTTTCGGTGGATGTATAGTGAGTACAGGTAGGTGAGTATTGGTAGGTTATGAAAATGAGTGTGTACAGTAGGTGGTGGTGGGTCGCTGGTATAGGTGTAGGTGGTGGGTACGTAAAGCAGGTGGCAGGTGACGAGTGGGTGTGTAGGGAGGTAGGTGTGTGGGAGAATGGAGTGTGTGTGTGTGTAGTTGATGAGTGAGTATCGTTGGTGTGTAGGTGAGAGACTGGTAGTGGGTGGTGGGAGAATATGGTTGAGGAAGATAGCAGTGGGACAGGATCGACAGTGGGTGTAGGTACAGTAGATGGGATGGTCAGTACAGCGTGGGTGGTTTGAGGGTTAGGGAGTGAGTGAATGACTTTAATATGAGAGAGAGAGAGAGAGAGAGAGAGAGAGAGAGAGAGAGAGAGAGAGAGAGAGAGAGAGAGAGAGAGAGAGAGAGAGAGAGGAACACACACACATACACACAGCTGCCGGGACACCTGCCTTGTAACACACGTGAGGGGCAAGCCAGGTGCCGGTGATATTACAGTGGTGGTGGTGGTGCCCTCCCTCACCTGCTTTCCCTACACACACATGCACACAAACTCTCTCTCTCTCTCTCTCTCTCTCTCTCTCTCTCTCTCTCTCTCTCTCTCTCTCTCTCTCTCTCTCTCTCTCTTTTGTGTGTGTGAGTGTGTACTCATCCATCTATTTAGCTCTACCTCTACTTCATAATTGCTAGGAATACAGCCCAATACACAACAGACTATTATTGTACTGTGTTAGTCAGTCAGTAGCCACAATGTCCATACAACCACGAAGCGCAAGTGAAGTTTTAGGGAACAGACTCTTGTGGTCTGTTTTAGAGAGGAAGTACAGTACCTTATAATACAGAACCAATCCCCTACTATCCTTAAACTGGAGTAGTATGTTTCCTGGCGTAGTTTGGAGATAATAATGTTTTTTGTAGCCCTTCGTTTTGGCCACAAGAGATTACCTTATTAAAAATTATTCTGGACACCATTATTCATGTTAATCTGGTCCTTGTTTCCTGGCATACCTTGTACGAATCAAGGGGCTTTAATGTACCAAAATATTGTATATAGTGAAGTTTCCGTCGTCCTATAAACTCAGTGGACCACATGACCTACTGTATATGTTATTGATTAGGAGAATACATTATTAATCTACCATATTATACTTCGGTTTATTGTTCTGCGGTAAAAGGTAGATTCCAGAGAGGTGGTGTAATTTTGACTCACGGATTTATTGATGTATTTGTACACTGATTAACACAAATTTGCATCTTTTTATTTTTCTTCTATATATCTCATAATAATGCACCTGAGATGAAAAACTACAGAGATGCGAGTATCTACATTAATACACTCAGGCTACATGGAGGAGAAGCAAGGCGAAATAAACAACATGCAAAAAAATTAGATTAGTGAACATGCCAACTGACAATTAGGGAAATGCATTAATTTTATTACACCACTCCAACCAGCCAGTATCAATTCAACGAAGCAACTCTTAATAATTAATGACGAATGTAATGGTGTAAAAAGTTACTAAAGCTGCTCCCGTTGTGGTAAAAATTGAAAGTAATACTGAACCTTTCCGTGATGAGAATTGGAACTGCTGCTGCTGCTATTAGCTGTGAGGTTTTGGAGTATCAGGGTGGACGTTTAGACAAATTACAAAAGAAAAGGACGCATAGAAATTTATTTATTGTCTTCAAAGTGCTCCCTGATAAATATAATGAGGATAACTAAAAAAATACAACCCCTCGACTGCTTGAAATTCTTCCCACAGGATCCCACCCATATATACAGAAAACAGAATTAATAATTAATAGTATCCGCTTTAAATATTAATATAAAATTCAGTCAGTTATCTCTATGCATAATGACTGTGTGAATTGCTATATTTCCAACTCCATTTTATTATAACAGAAGATATTTTATTGAGAGAGAACTATAAATGGCCGTGATTTGTTGAGAGGATTCGTTGTTACGTGACTGTCACTAGATATACAATATGTTTTTGTCTCTAATTCCGTGAGAAGAAATCCACAGTGTGTAGATGGAATTAGTTCAATCTATTGTTATCTTTAAAGCATTCAGCAAACTTCCTACTACAAGATGTGTGTATGTATTTTACTAGATGCAGTCCCACTTACAGTCTCTATCATCTTCTCCCCCGTCTTACATGGTCATTTTCGGTTCAGTTAATTCGTTTTCAACTACTAGGCAAGTTATCCGTGTGTGTACCGGGTCCCTGAGGTGTGTTTGTATAAGGCATGAGTCGTGAAGTGAGACGGAAGCTGGTGAATTGAGTGTGCGTGAGACCACCACCACCACCACCACTACCATCACCACTCTGGGTAGGACAAGCCACTCCCTTTTAATTTTTTTCCCTACCCCTTCCTTTATGGCATGTCAGAGGATTCGAAACTTCAATAGGACCTGGACACTTATTATGGTTCGTGACTGTGCACCTGTATTCCAACCCTCAGACTGCTTGTAAACATTAACAGAGAATTTTAATAGTATTGATGAATGCATAAGAGTATTCAATAATGCAAACGTATCTCTCAGGACAATAGGAAACAAAGACAAAACGTAGGAGTGTGTGAATGTGTGTACGTGTGTGTTTTAGAGGTCATGAGAATATGTGTGTGTGTGTGTGTGTGTGTGTGTGTGTGTGTGTATGTGTGTGTGTGTGTGTTTGTGTGTGTGTGTGTGTGTGTGTGTGTGTGTGTGTGTGTGTGTGTGTGTGTGTGTTCTTTCCTCAGTAACTTGTCAGAGCATGATGTGGGTATATAGTGCAGGTGGTTGTAGGTATATATATATAGGTTAAAGGGAGGTAGATGTTAGTGACAGGTAAGTGGACAGTTATAATAGTAATAGTAGTAGTGGTGGTGGTGGTGGTGGTGGTGGATGGGATTGGATACTGGTAATGCTGGTAGTAGTGGTAATGGTGGTAGGTGATCGGTGGGTAGATGATAGTGATATAGGTAAAGGGAAAGTGTTGGTAGGAGTAGTAGTAGTAGTGGTGGTGGTGATGGTGGTGGATGGTATACTGGTGATGCTGGTAGTGGTAATGATGGTGGTAGTCTTGGTGGGGGTAGTGGAGGGGCTGTTAAACATGTATTATTATTTACGTGCATCATGTACTGTTCGGAGGAAGGATTCGTATGTTTGTGGCCAAAATTTACTGAAGATAAAAAAAAAACAATGTACTCCTCCATAAGTGTTGGAAACCTTCCAGTTATCGTAGATATTACGGCCTTTTATAAGGAAAGTCATCAGCTAAACGATAAACATTTGAAACATTTGAAACATTTATTAATAGCCAATTAATTGCAGTTACATATGTTTTGATGTATGTATCAAGGCCAGCCCTTTTATAAGCATAAGCATTTCAGGCAAATGACTATGACCATATCGTAAGCACTACAAAGAGCCATCGTACAGCTGTGTATATGGATTTCCAGTACAGGCCAGATGGAAGGTGCTCGGCCCACTACAATAGTCAGTGACAAAGTTAAGAATAGCGATGACGTCACTACCAAACCCACTTTGTGCAACGAACATATTGGTTAGCAAAAACGTAAACAATCCTACTGTACATATCAGCTGTTGTACCTTTAACTACACTAACTTATAAACTAAAGGTTGTGGTGTTAGTAAACAAAGAATGATCTCCTTTATTGCCCAGTACCGTATCCGTTTACCACTGACATCACAAGTACTGCCTTCTCCACCTAGAATCTGCAACTGGGAGTTAAGGAACTGGATACTGCCAGGAGTCGCACGTCATCCATCCTGAATGTACAGTTGCCTCCATTCATACCGAGCACAATATCTGGTGAGCTTGGCAAAATGTGGCACCACTGTGTATGTATACTCTTAGTGTTAGTACATGAATGGACATAACTCACTCCACCATAAGAACACTATGTAACAAACACAGTGTTGCCACATTTCGCCAAGCCCACCAGATGCTATATGTACGTTACTTGTGGAGGCAACTGCACCACGAATTAAATGTGTCCAGCTCTGCGTATATATTATGTAATCGCCTTGCCCTTAACATTCGTACTAATATAAATTATGACCCAGAGATAGAGGAGAGACACGGAACCTTTGCCCCGCAGCCTTATCATCCACTGTACATACATACATCCCCTCCCAGCACACCTGTCCCCCCTCTGATTCATCAACCCTCACACATGCACTCTCTCCCAACACAACCCTCCCCCTTCCAACTCTGATACAGCAGCCGGGCCCCTAACCAGACCCCTCCCTCATCTCTCACTGACTACATAGCCTCTCCCCTCACACAGACCCTCCTTCCTCCTCCTCCTCCTCCTCCTACACACACACACACACAAGAACAGGTCCGGGATCCACTCCACTCTCTCTCTCTCTCTCTCTCTCTCTCTCTCTCTCTCTCTCTCTCTCTCTCTCTCTCTCTCTCTCCTCTCTCTCTCTCTCTCTCTCTCTCTCTCTCTCTCTCTCTCTCTCTCTCTCTCTCTCTCTCTCTCTCTCTCTCTCTCCTCTCTCTCTCTCTCTCTCTCTCTCTCTCTCTCTCTCTCTCCAAAGATGTGGGCAATACTTTACAGGTTTGAACATCCCTTTGAACCCGAGCTGTCAAACATTTTCGTCGTCTCTTCAACAGTCCCTCCTTTTTTTATTTTTCCTCCGTGCTTGTTGTCCCTCCACTCCGACTCCTTCTCCTTCAACACGTAGTCTAGATTAACGTAATTAAATAGGTAAGCCTCGTTAAAGGCCACTATAGGGCTCCTGTTGCTGTACTTCCTTTGTATTCCTTTGTGGTATCAAGTCTTTCCGGACTATAGACCAGTTTTCTTTCCTCCCCCTTTCAGCCAATCTCTCTCTCTCTCTCCTTCCCAATACATCCTTTCTCTCAGTCAGTATTATCTTTTTTCCTTCCCTTCCTGTACACCCCTCCCACCTAGGAGTCCTCTCCCATCCAGTACTCCCTTCCCGTTCTCCCAGTGTCCTCCCTCTCCCAGTTTGTTACCCTTCCCTGGTCCATCTCCCCTTCCCTCCATGCAGTGCTCCCCTCCTCCTCCCCTGAGCAGATTATGACAATCCCTGTCTGTTATGGGATACGCGCAAATGATCCCTTCCTGTTTCCCAGATCTGGACATGCGTATATACCTGGCCGGTAATGACCACAGGTAAATCCTAAACTGTCAGCCTCGCGCAGGTGGCTGGCTGGCTGGCGTAAGGCTGGGGGGAAATTGTGCTTCAGGGAAATGGGGACTGTGTATCAGGGAAGGGGGATGTGTTTACGACATGGAGTAATTGTCTATCAGAGAAGGGGAGAATTGTACGTCAGGGAAGGAAGAATTGTATGTCATAGAAAAATAAAGTGCGACTAGAGAGAGAGCTCATGTTTGTATCAGATAGTGGGATGATGTGTGTACATTGCTCGGTCATTAGACACGATATACATCTTATTTACAGTATGTGTTTGTGTGAAAGATACATTAAGTTATTGTTGTTGTGGTACCCTTATAACATTTACGATGGGGACTGTGACTGGTACGGTGGTATGCAAAGGGACTCTAACCCCATATTGTAGAGTCTGGGACAGTTAGTAAGACAACTTCCAAAGCTCATATTTGGCAAACGGAATCAGCCAGGGGGTCGAACTCTATGCTGTGTTCCCGTAGTGACTCAGCGAACTGGAGTCTTGTGCTACATAGTCCTGTCAAAGATGATCCTGGAAGACTCGTACGGAATTTATTTATGTTAAATTCCACCTTATTCAATAGAGGTAGGAAATCCGTCTTAAGCAAAACTAGTTCTTCCTATGGTTATTCTGCCTTATCATATCCTACTGTCAGTAGTAAAGCAAGGACACTGTGACGCTGCCTCAACCCACATGCATCCTTCACAGTAATAATATCCTTTACTTGTCGCCTCATCCCACCCACTCCATTTCACTACGCTCCACTCCCCTCCACTCCCATCCATCTCCTTACTTCCCTTTCCCTCCCTCCCTGGCTGGCGTACCCGATGGAGTTGGTGAGGGAGGGTGAGATGGTACTTGTCGATAAACCCGAGTCTTGTATCGAGCCGTGGTACACTCTCCCTTCCCATCATCCCTCCATGTACCGTGTTCCCTCCCTCCATGCACCGTGTTCCCTCCCTCCCTCCCTCCATGTACCGTGTTCCCTCCCTCCCTCCATGCACCGTGTTCCCTCCCTCCCTCCATGCACCGTGTTCCCTCCCTCCCTCCATGCACCGTGTTCCTTCCTTCCCTCCCTCCTTCATGCCTCTGTCTTCCCTCTCCCATCATTGTCCTACCTTCCCTCCCTCCAACTTGTTTCTACCATCCCTCTCTTCTCTCTTTTCTCCCCCCTTCATATTTTGTATTTTTAGTTTCCCTCCCTTCCCCCTTCCTCCACTTCCTCTATTCCCCCTTCCCCTCCCTCATCATTTTCTCTTTATCGTACTTCCTATTTCGCTTGATCTTCCGCTGTCCCTCATTCCCTCCTTCACCCTCACCCTTTTCCTCATCTTTCTTCACCCTCCCTTATACTTTCTCACCCTTATACTCATCATATTCTTCTCCATTCTTCATGAGGGAAGTGCAATGAACGTCAATAGTGATGTTGTGAAATGTGGCGACAACATACACGTAGAGTTTTTTATATTATTACTATAAGAGGGTAAAATTAATGAGGAGTGAAGGATATATTATTTTGTGAGAGGTCCAAAAAGCACGGCCAATTTCGTTCGAGATGCCTAGACACATTACATTTGAGTACAAGTCGTAATTATTATGGGAAGTTGACCAGTTGTGATAATTATGAAAGATTGGGAGTACAGGCAAATATTACTTTACACACTTACATCTGGTAAATTGCACATCGTTCCAAAAAATGTGATGATAATGGTGGTTGTGGTGATGATGATGATGGTTGTGGTGATGATGATGATGGTGGTTGTGGTGATGATGATGATGGTTGTGGTGATGATGATGATGGTGGTTGTGGTGATGATGATGATGGTTGTGGTGATGATGTTGGTTGTGGTGATGATGATGATGGTGGTTGTGGTGATGATGATGATGGTGGTTGTGGTGATGATGATGATGGTGGTTGTGGTGATGATGATGATGGTGGTTGTGGTGGTGATGATAATAATGGTGGTTGTGGTGATGATGATGATGGTGGTTGTGGTGATGATGGTGGTGGTGGTGGTGGTGATGGTGGTGGTGGTGGTGGTGGTGATAATAATGGTGGTTGTGATGATGATGATGATGGTGGTGGTGGTGGTGGTGATGATAATAATGGTGGTTGTGATGATGATGATGGTGGTGGTTGTGGTGGTGGTGATGGTGATGATGAATAATATGTTCATAATGTTAAGTATAGTAATAACAATGATAATATTAATATTGATAATAAAAAGTAAAAAAGGTGTAAGTGTATTAACAAAAAAAGTTGGAGATATAATAATGATGATGATGATGATGATGATGAAAATAGTAATAATAATGGAGAGATAACAATGAAGATGATAGTGATGGTGAGGAGAAGGAAGAAGAAGAAGAAGAAGAAGAAGAAAGAGAGAGAAGGAGATAGAAAGATGAAGAAGAAGAAGAAGAAGAAGAAAGAGAGAGAAGGAGATAGAAAGATGAAGAAGGAGTATAGTAGTAGTAGAAGGGGAAGGTTAAGTTATCCCTCAATTAATTACCCCTTGGTCCTCATTATCAACTACTGTTTATAATTAGTTCACTACCACCACCATCACAACCACCTAAATCACCACTACCACCACCACCACCACTTAAATCACCACCACAACTACCAGCACCACTTAAATCACCACCACTACCACTTAAATCACCACCACTACCACCACCACCACTTAAATCACCACCACAACTACCACCACCACCACTTAATTTACCACCACTACCACCACCACGTAAATCACCACTTCCACCACCAGCTCCTCATATGAAACTTAAGAAATGGACAAATATAGCCCACAGTACTGTATTAAAACCCCATTAATTAAAAAAGGGAATAATACAGGGTTGTCAAATATGGAGCAACTGATTCCTACAAACTAATTCCAAGAAACAGGCTATACGTACCTGAACAAATTTACTTGATATGGTCTGTTTCTTCACGTAGCTTGTAGGAATCGATAGCCTCCTCCAAAGTATAGGCCTTCTATTTCTTTTAATAATGGAGTGAGTGTAATGTGCGTGTGGCTTCGTTAATCTCATCTAGTGTAGTTTCTGTGTTGTGGTTTTCCTACAGTACATAATTATAGTTACGGGTTCATAATGAGATTCTTGGCTGGTTGTCAGATTAAGGGAGGGTTTTCATTTCGCGAGCATTCTCTCTCTCTCTCTCTCTCTCTCTCTCTCTCTCTCTCTCTCTCTCTCTCTCTCTCTCTCTCTCTCTCTCTCTCTCTTTGTTTGTTTGTTAATTTGAGTGTTGGTGTGTGCGTCTCTCTCTTTCTGTGTGTGTGTGTGTGTGTGTGTGTTTCTGTAGGTCTGTCTGTGACTTTCAATCTCTGTCTATTGTTTTCTTTTTTCTATCTGTATATATACGTATTCCCCCATTCCCTCCATCCCTCACTATCATACCTCTCTCTCCTCAATTCCCCATCCCTCCATCCCTCTCCCCAATCCTTCTATCTATCCCCACCATGCACCACACTGGATTGAATGCCACTCACGCCACTAAATATTTCATGACGTTCGACTGTAGAGGTTGTGAATCGATAGACAGGTTAGTGGTGTTGGTGGTGGTGGTCGTGGTGGTTGTTACCCTATAAAGCCTCTGTGTGTGTGTTTTTCTGTATTGCTTTTCTTCTTCTTCTGTGTGTATTTTCTTCTGTATTGCTTTTCTTCCTTGCTTGCTCCCTCCCTCCTTCCTGCTGCTCGTCTTCCCCTGCTCATTCCTGCATTTTTTTTTCTTCCTCTCCCTTCCTGCTGATTTCCTTCCTGTTGTAACGAAAGGGGAGCTGAGGGAATGAAAATAACTACGGTATATATCTGACTAACAAGAATGAATACGTATATAAATTAGTCAAAGTAAGAAATATTAATCTTCTCTCGCAACAAACCAGGTTCTATATTACTGGTGTAAAGCCAAACACGGAGTAAACAATTAACAAGTAATTAACAAAACTAAGAAGTAGGACAAACACAATACAATCAATGACATTTAAATTCAGGTATATCCGGATGTACTGTCCTTAGAGAACAAATTACTCGCTCAACATTTGGTGCAATATATACACACAGAAATATATTACTATGCACGTATAAATAAGCCAAAGGGACACACAAATTCACAGAGAAATGAACGAAACATTCACAAGAAGAAATAGCACTGGTAAATAATAATAATAATAATAATAATAATAATAATAATAATAATAATAATAATAATAATAATAATGAGATTACACTTATTTACTCAACAGTTGTATTCTGAGTTCATGACAGAATTAAGCAATATAATGATATAATTTAATTACAGGCAGCCAGTCTGTAATAAATGTAATCACTTAAATATTTATTTTGACTTGTACGCATGAACTCTAGCTCCTCTTAATTAATTAACTAAACTATCGTGCGGACCAAAAAATACCAACAGCACGTGACTTCCGTGATCCTGAACTAACTCACCACGCCGCTTTCCAAGAGATGGGATAGAGGAGTCATAGGACATTGAGGTAGAATATATTCTACCCTCCATGATACATGGTTGCTTCATGTTTGCCTGCCTGCCTGCCCTAGTACTGATTTATAGTCTCTTCCCTGCCCTTTTCTACTTAATTCTCTTTATTTTGTCCCTTCCTACTGCTGCCTTCCAAATCTATATCTGCTTAATTGACTTTCCTGCCCCTTCATATGATTTTCATCCTTGCTCTTTTGTGCTTATCTTCCCAGTCCTTTCTGCCTATCTCTCTGCTTTTACCTATACCTACCTGCTTGTCATTGTTTGCTTTCCCTAGAACTTCCTACATGTCTTAAGGGGCCACACACACTGATCTGAGTCCGTGGCCTTGCTTCATATGTTTTCCTCTCCTGCTTGTCTTCCCTGCATGTCCCCACTTGCTTCTTCCCTATACACCTTTGTAATTTTCTCTCTTTCCTCTTCTTGCCTGGCTGTCTTGTCTCTGCTGCTTTTCTTCCTGTTTGTCTCTCTTCCTCCATATCTTCATTACCGCGCTTTCTGCTTTTCTCTTCTGCTTATTTCTGCCTTCCTGCCTTATTTGTTGTTCTCTAATTCCTGCCCCTTTGCTCAACCACTATTTTCCCGTCTCCCAATTCTGCTGACACATTTCCTCCTACCTGCTTATCGTGCCTTCCTACTTTGCTGCCTGCCTTCCTTATTCTACATCCCACATTCTGCCTCCCTTTCTCTTCGTCTTAACTCTCTCTTACTCTAAGGTGGTATGGGTGCATGTGAAGTATACTTACTGCTCTTACTCTAGTGTGGTATGTGGTATGAATGTATGAGGTACAGCTGCTCTTTGTATACTGTGGTGTGGAATGTGGTATAGGTAAATAATGTAAGCTACTGTACTGTACATACGTATAGTTGTAGTGTGTCACAGGTGTAGTGGTAATGGAACAGGTGTATATAGGCTAATGTGGCACAGCTCTTCGGGATAGAGACAATACACACACTTCAGGAAGGTGGCTGTAAGGGAGGTTAGTGAACTCAGATGGTGGTGGTGGTTGTGGTGGTGGTGGTAGACATGCATTATATATCATGGTAACAAGGGGACTATACTGTTAGGAGCCAACCTCCCACGACCCGTGTTCGTAAAAGTTAAGTTATTCCTAGGATAAAGTTTGTTGGTAAGCGTTCATTCATGATAATAATATTAAGGACTAACAACCGGCACAGCATTGAAATCATAATACAGACTCGTATTTCAAGAGGAGTTATATGATTCACTGCTTCTAGATGAGCCTCGGTGAAACACTTTTGGCGATGTCAGTAACGTAAACAAACGAACAAGTGCAAACTCTGAGAGATTTTATGAATACCAATCCATGGATGTGCGGGTTCGAATCCTAACCAAGGCGGGGGTCTTATACAACATGTTATAATTATAGTATTTCGGGTCCGGCAAAATGTAGAGAATAATTATAATATAATACTACACTTGGAGACTTTGAGCCTTATCCAAGAACAGCAAGGTCATTTAACGCCAGAAAAGGTTGCTAGAGAGGTGAGACAGCAAGTAGGAAGGAAATAGAAAGAAAAGAGGGATAGTTGGTCATTGTGTACGATGGTCTAGTGTATACAGGCACGATGACTCCCTAGACACAATACAGAGTCATCATTGTACCTATACTAAGCCATCGTCAACACCACAGACAGACAGATATTATTATGGAAAAATATTAAGTAAATATATATTATACCCTTTTATGAGACACACGAGCCTTAAGGGGGGTAATTCTTTTTTGTTACATTGGAGTGCCTTGATTCCTCCAAAGTATGCTAGGAAACAGGACCAGTAAAGCAAGAATAATAGTGTTCTGTTGCTTGGAATAGTTTGGAGGATTCAGTTGCTTCAGATTTACCAACACAAAACTTCCTCCTAAATTAAGCGACCCTGTGATGTAGTAAGAAAATTGGAGGTAAATGAGTCCTTCAAAGATTGCCTTCAAAGATTGCCACGAAACACCACCTTTAGGGAAGAGGCTTGTTTCGTGGCATAGAGAGGAGGAATCAGAAGTCTCCAATTAGTTATCATGCACAATCACAGGGTCCTTAATGTAACTTATTAATGCCTTAAAAAAGAAATAAAACACTGCTCACACGGTTCTCACTCATTCACTCAAGTTATTACATTACATTAAATTACATTATTACATTGACTTAAATTATTACATTACATTACATTACATTAAATTATTACATTACATTAAATTACATTATTACATTGACTTAAATTATTACATTAAATCTTTCTAGCTGATATAATAAACTCCTGAACGCGACTGTACAACGTCAGGCTTCAACAATATTGGCATGAAAATGAAACTAATAATACGAATCCTGGACTGATTATTTTTTATTAGGCCTCCCCGATAATCAAAACTGAGATGATTCTAATGATAGTTTTTTAATAGATAAGGCTTCCCTCCCTATTTGTACTTTGATTGGTAAGACTGGAAAGCGGCGTTCAGATTATATTATGGGGGTGAAGGGGGATGGGGTCTTGTGATCAAATTGGAAGACTTTATACTGAAACCTCCAAACTACTGTACTGTTTTATATGCCTCGAATTATTGCCTCAGTAGGCCTATACGAATGGGTGTATGTGTGTGTATTCCTCCTAACTAATTTGTGTATGTGTATCCAAACTACTGTATGTATGCGGCGAGGAATATTCATGTTAGTATGAAGGTAGGAAAAAGGGAAGGAAAACAGGTATGTGAGCTTAATACGAAAATATATGAAAATGGAGGCAAGGAGGATTGTTTGATTTGATTGATGGATATTAGGCGCCGCAACATCGAGGTCCTATAGCGCCAGAAAAATGTGATAGAGAGATGTGACAGCAAGCAGGAAGGAAATTAAAAGAAAAGAGGGACAGTTGAAGAACTGAAAGCTAGTGGCTGGGGCCGAAGGGGCGCCAAAAACCTCGAAGTATTGCCCACATTACTACAGGCAATACTCCCCTACGTGATAGATGTAAGGAGGAAATAAAAGAAGAGAACACGATGAAAAAAGGAAGAGAAAAAGAGAGTAAGAGAGTGACCGGGATGGAGTGAGCAGGGGACGGGTAGACATGGAGAGAGAGACAGGGAGAGGGAGGGAAGTAGGAAAAGGGAGAGAGGTAGAGGGAGGGAACACACTGATATATAGGAAGTTGGCCTAATTGAGTACTTACTGTCCCTCACGCAACCCATGTTCCCAGAGCTTGTAGAGAAAGAATGGGAAGGGGAGTTGGGAGACAAACCAGGGAAGATGTGTGGAGAGGTAAACTTTAAAGGTTATAGTGGGTAGAGAGTGGGGAGGTAAACATGGGGATGGAAGGTGAGCGGAAGGGGAATGGGAAGAGGAACTGGGGAGGATAATGAAAATACTCGTAAAACAGTAATTTAAAGTATGGTAGTGGAGTTGGTTGTGTTTGTATTAGTGACCGTGCTAGATAGATTGTGGATGGAGGGTGTGAGTGGATGTTATTGTGTTGGTAATAAGTGGGTGAGGGAAAAGGAAGAATATTTGGAAGGGAGTCTCGCATCAATTGACCCCTAAACCACCACCATGCAACACTACCAACACACGTCGATAACATTCTAAACATCAACAAGACCTGGTTTCTTATATATATATTATGGCTGGTGACTAACTGTACCTAGGAACGGAAGCAGATAATGAAGGAATGCTGACCCTTCCTCTCCTTCTCACCTTCCCTTCCCTCCACCTCCCCCTTACATCCCTCCACCTCCCTCTTACCTCCCTCCACCTCCCCTGTGCTCCGACTAGCAGACTTAATGAAAACACGTTATGAGGAGAGTAAGAGGATGATGAGGATGGTGGTATGGGAGGTGAGGAAGGGTTGGAAGAGGAGTAGGACGAGGGGGTGGGTTGTAGGGGAAGGGTTAGAATAAAAGTGGAGGGAGAGTAGAGAACAGTTCGAGATAGGGTACAAGGAATAAGATGGAGAAAAAGTGGGATGGAAGGAGGAGTAGGATTAGCCGGTGTGGTTGGGATGCAGTGGAAATGATGAAGAAAAAGTGAGTTGGGGTGGAAATTTAGGTTAGGGAGATGGTAGGGTCGATGAATTCTAAGATAGTGTCGGGGGAAGAGGGTGGGAAGGTGAGTGGGGATAGGGGTAGAGGAGGAGGAGGAGAGAAGATGGGGTAGAAAAATATAGGCAAAAATGAAGTGAGAAGGTGGGAAGGAAATATGGTAGAGAAGGAGACTCAGAGGGCTGGATGGGTTGAGGGAAATGGAGGGAGGGGGGGCAAGGTAGTTGGGGTGATATCAGTTGTTGTTGTTGTTGAAGTTCCTCAAGCTGTCTGGCGGTGGTATCAGTTTGTGTATGTACTGTAGGTAGTCAGGGAAAGGGAGAAAAATGGTGTGATGGAGAGGAACTGAATAGAAGGAAAGAATAAGAAAGTGACAATCCTTTCGATCTAATGGGGTAGGGATAGGAAGGAAGGAAGGAGGAACGAAGGTAACAAGACGTAGAAAAAAAAGGTAAAAGAAGAGTGGAAAAGAGTACAAGAAAGCCAGAAGGTGATGGGACGGAACGAAAGCTTACAGATGTGGAGGGAGTGGTATAGAGTGGAAGAGGAACAGATGTGGGGAATGAATTAATATACTGTACAATATAAGCTATCCTAACTTTTCCTGTGAGAGTGAGAGGGAAGAAGGAGTAGCAGGAGCAGGAGCAGAGCAGAGCAGAGCAGAGCAGAGCAGAGCGTTTATATCTTAGTGACGTGTCTATAGGTTTATTTTCGACTTCCTCATCCCCTAGTGTAGTTCTTCAATTATTCACCCTACCCCACCGCAACTTCTACATCTCTCTCTCTCTCTCTCTCTCTCTCTACTCTCTCTCTCTCTCTCTCTGCTCTCTCTCTCTCTCTCTCTCTCTCTCTCTCTGCAATTATCCAAACTCGCAGGGGATAATATGGCCTAATCAGATTCATTGTCGTCGGTCATTAAAACTTACAGAAGTCCGTAATAAGTCTGTGTTGGTCTCGTAATGTCCCTCTCCGCTCCGATCTTTAAAAAAATATATGACTCGCCGGCATTAATTAGAGGAACTTGTGTCATTGTCGAAAATTGAGGGCGAGCTCTGATTCCTCAAAACTAACTGAACTAAGAAGCTAAAACGTGTCAGGAGTTTGTGTCGATCACTGTCCAGAACTGCATGGGTGCTTGTGATTCCTTCAAACTGACTGACTTCACCTACAAATAAACACGTTGCCTCATAGTACAACCACGTGTGGACAATCGTGGTGGCTGTTTTGTGGTGTAGTTTGGAGGAATCTGTAGACCTTCAAATCCTCGACGTAAAACAAAACAAGCACCAGGTATTAATGGGACAGAAAGCCTTGAGTTGACCAGTTTTGTTAATTAAAAAGGTAAGAAAGTTATGCAGGAATTTTATTGAAACTGAACACTTGCATTCTTTATCAACACTGGTTTTTCGTATCTAGTAATCTCTTGTTGATGAATTATTGGATTTGATGACTCTAGAGTCTAGACGATACCAAGAAACAAGAATATGAAGGAAAACCCTCCGGCTCTTAATGATTCAAGTGAAATAATAAAATATCCATATGCAAAGGTCTCAAAAATATTAATTATGTTTTATCTAGATTTTTCGTATTCTATGGTTATATTGAAATTTTGAAAATGAACCCTTTTTATTGAGGGTGAACCCCTCGGTTGAACCCCCTCTCGGTTGAATCTCTTAACTATTGGTTGAACCCCTTTTAAGAAGTGGTCACCCCAAGAAGAAAAAAAAATGATAATAATAATAATAAAATGATTCAATGTCGGTAAAACCTAGAGCTCTCGGCTTAGGCCGGAGCTAACAAACCTTCCCATTATTACTGATGTGAAATATATATGTTTCTCGGCATCATGTGGAGGAATCAGAGGCCTTCCTATATTCCCATTCAACTTATATTCTCATTCAGCCATCCACCCATTCAGTTCATATATATAACACACACACACACACACATACACACACACACATACACACACACACACACACTCTCTCTCTCTCTCTCTCTCTCTCTCTCTCTCTCTCTCTCTCTCTCTCTCTCTCTCTCTCTCTCTCTCTCTCTCTCTCTCTCTCTCTCTCTCTCTCTCTCTCTCTCTCTCTCTCTCTCTCTCTCTCTCTCTCTCTCTCTCTTCTCTCTCTCTCTCTCTCTCTCTCACTTATCTTTTGTTTCCCCTTTCCTAATTGATGATCTCCCCTCCCTTAATACCACCACCATATCTCCCCTCCCCACACCATCATCCAACCAAATCTCCCCTCCCCCAATACCACCACCACCACCACCACCACCATATATCTCCCCTCCCCACCCCACCATCCCAACCAAATCTCCCCTCCCCCAATACCACCACCATCACCAAATCTCCTCTCATCCCCACAACCCACTTCCTGGTGCCTGTTACCGTGGCATTTGACCAATTAGACCGTCTATCTGGCTCCTGTTGTCAGAAGGTGTATATACTGTGCTGGCAAACAAAGATTACATACACTCCCGACCTCCCTTACTACTTTTCGCAGCAAAGAAGAGGCTTATCTCTTAGCAGTTGCAACCAGGATTATTCTGACTTTAGTAGACCCAGTGTTTCCTAGTGTTGAGGAATGGGACTTGTGTCGTTTTTGACAATTAACTTTCGGTGCCTTTCTTCGAGGAAATACGGAATTTTCGTTTGAAATTAATTTATCGTTTTTACTTCTGTTCTCATGTTGGTGTTCAAGAGTATTTTTTACGTGCTTCTGTATGGCATTACCCAATGTCACTTATAAAGAATGTCAGTCCATTTCAGGAGTCTCCACCCACAAGGGGTGGTATTTCGTGACGTAGACGAGTGTTTTGCTTTTTCAACCACTGCCCTCTTGGACTATAGTCCAGTAGCCAACCTCACTGTCCCAACACGTCACGGGTCGTGGACGGAGCATGAGTTTAAAGTGGACTGACATTCTTTATAAGTGACATTGGCATTACCTGTGTTACATCCTCTGCAAAGCTGATGTTCAGACCCCTGAGAGGATTTGGTAGGAGTCTGCTGGTATATAGAACGAGGAGTGTTGAGGACAGTACATTGCCCTGAGGTACTCCACAGCTTAATCCAAAACTGAATCACATCTGTGTCTTGATCGTTCTACACTTTCGTTTAGGCTTTACCAAAGAATCTTTTTTATCTAAAGTGACAGATAAACGGAACTCTAAAACTGCAACTTTCGTACCCAAGAGCCAGATTTAGTCGAAAGCTTCTGTGATGTTACTGAGGATTAGGTAACATTATCCTCCTTATGTTTTCATTATAGCCATTTGTTCTGTGACTGGTAACAGTGCGTGTGTCGTGGCCATTCCAGTGCCGAAGCCAAACTGTTGGCAGAAGGGGTTGTGTAAATCTTCGTGTCCGGCGAAATTTCGTAACGTCTGATGATAATACTGTCAAACATCTTATCTGGTACCTTACTTCTATAAGAGTGAGAAGATTTTGCAACCTATTTGTCTTCCTATTTTCATGCTCGAGTCAACAAAATAGTGGCTGCACACATAAAGTTTCTTGTACTGTCAGAATTTTACAAGAATTCTGCCGCGATCCAGCAGACCACGCCTTGCCTTCCATTTTGAGTGTTGTGGCCCACCCTCCTCCTCTTAGGGTTCCTCAGCTCTCACGCTTTCCTCTCTTTCTGTTCCCCTCCAGTCCCCGCCCTACACCCCCCCCCCTCTTTCCCTCTTCCTTGACCCCCCCATCACCAAAGTCATCACCATCATCACTCTTTCCAAAGTCATCATTCATTTCATTTACCCTCACCATCACTCATCACCCATTTGTATTCCAGTATAAGATAGACTATCTCCCAAACTTTCTATAGTCCTCTTTGTTTGTCGCCACTCCTACTCAGTACTTTCGCCTGCTCTCTGCTCTCTTTCCCTCACCTCCCACACGGTATCTTTTGTGTTGCCTGGCGTCCACCCTCTCTAATCTGCTGCCTGCCATTCTGTCACTCCAACTGTCCATCCATTGTCTGTTCTTTACGTCTTCAAGTCACGCACCTCGTCCTCCAAATATTATTATCTTCTCTCAATCAAGCCTTCTGTATCCACTCCCTGTCTCCTTTTTATTTCAATCCACACCCCTGTCCCTTATTCCTTTTCCCCTCCTCCCTCTCCAATCGCCTTTTTTACCTCCCAACATTCTTTAGCTATTCCCTGACTCCTGATTTTCTCTCTCCGACACAGCCAGCTCTCTCTCTCTCCAATCCAATATTTCTCTTTCAGCGATTCTTTCCCATTCCTAAGCTCCTCTTTCTCTCCATTGAACTCTCTCTTCCCTTGTCCCCTTTCCCCCCTCCCCGCCTCTCCTTCCCCCTCCCCTCCCAAACTCGCCTTGCCCCCCCCCCCTCCAGCTGCAGAATATTTACAAAACCACAACGATTTGAATTCAAATAGATTTCGTGGTTGACGATAATAATCACCAGGTTCCATGCAGCATTGTGGGACCTTTGTTGTACGTCGCAGATTTTTAGTCCCCGAAATTCCCCCCCCCCCCTTCCTTCCTCCCTCCTTCTCCCCGGGCACGGTAGAGAAGGTAGTGGTCTTCTGATTTGTCCACGTCTCTACCAATGGCGGGCCAGATTTAAGGCGGCTCGTATTGCTATTGGGCGACCCAGCCAGGCATTCCTCTTGTAGTGACGGGCATAATTCCACTCCCAAAGTTTGCTGTGCTGGAACCAGATCACGACCCCTTTGCCCAGCGGCCCAGGACGACCCCCTCCCTAGGCTGGACGTGGCTTCGGTCGTGGCTCGTGGTTTTAGACACAGTGCATGACAGAGTTAAGGCACTTTTTTCTCAATCGATGCAAATGATTCTCAACTTAATTTCTCCTAGGCGCGCCCCCGGCACCTCACCCGGCCCGGCCACACCGCCCGCCCATTGGCTGTTGGCGGGGGCCTGGATCAATACCAGGCATGACACAGGTTGGGTTGGCCCGCCCTCCCCTCCCATCCCCTCCACACCCTCTACCT
>JAWZYT010002473.1:0-12500 GCA_034508575.1 Petrolisthes manimaculis | reverse complement strand
AAATTGGAGGCCTATTGATTGCATCCTCCAAACTATGCCAGACAACAACAACAACAACAACAACAACAACAACAAATCACTTCAGTGTCACTAATGGGGATCTGTTTGGTGACATTGTTTAGTCCTCCAATTTACCCTCATGTGTGTGTTTAGTCCTCCAATTTACCCTCATGTGTTTAGTCCTCCAATTTACCCTCACGTGTTTAGTCCTCCAATTTACCCTCATGTGTTTAGTCCTCCAATTTACCCTCACGTGTTTAGTCCTCCAATTTACCCTCACGTGTTTAGTCCTCCAATTTACCCTCATGTGTTTAGTCCTCCAATTTACCCTCACGTGTTTCTCTCCTTATCTCTAGACCATTTATTTTTATAGGGGGGGTGGGGACATCAAGGGTTTTAAGGGGCAGTCTTTCCATTAGGGTGAATTTATTGAAGGGGTATTAGTTAAGGGTGGACACTTTGGGTACATTAGAGCACCTTGATTCCTCCAAAGTATGCCAGGTAATAGAACCAGATTATAGTAAAGATATTGGTGATCTGTTTTGTTTGTTGCTTGGAGGGGTTTGGAGGAATCACTTGCCCTCTTCTATCCCCTTAAAAGTCCTCCAAACACTCCCAGGAAAGTCTTTTTGTATTCCTTTGAAACAGACTGCTTCGTTTTTTCTGGGTAATTGGAGTGCTATTGATTCCTCCAAATTATCACAGGAAAAGGATGATATTTGTAACCGAGTAGAGGAGCTGTGTTTTGTAGCCTTGTTTGGAGGGCTTAGTAGTCTCCAACTTATCGAAGGGAATCATATATGTGGAGTGATATCGAGGGCTTCTGATTCCTTCAAATTATACAGCGTAACAGATCCCTTTGTACTCGTATACTGAGGTAATATGTTTTCTGGCATCATTTGGAGGAACCAATCGCGCTCCAATTAACGATTAGAATTTGAGAAAAAACAGATATAATTTGGCTTAGTATATAAAGGAAAAATATAAACGAAAACTCGTTTATTATTCGTCTGTATTGTAGAGGGCTAACACGAGGTTTGTATTCCTTTATTCATATGGTTTGTACAGACGTAACACGAGGCTTGTATTCCCTTTATTCGTCGGGTTTGTAGAGGCATAACACGAGGTTTGTATTCCCTTTATTCATCTCAGTAGGAGGCCAAGAGCATCATCCTTCTATTGTCCTCATATTTCATTAATTAAAGGGGGTCATTTCAAGACAGGCACCCAATTTAAAAGTGCACTGATTCCCCTAAACTACTCCAGGTAACAAACCACTTGACTAGGTATACGAAAAACGGGATGGACCTGTTTTATTATATGGTTTGGAGGAATATGTTGACGTAAATTCCATCCAATTTATTCACCCAAAACACCAACAACAAATAACCAAACGACCCCCTACCCACCCACCCCTTTCATTAAAGAGGATTAGAATGCTGTCGTGGGGAGAAGGAGGCTTATAGTGACTCCTACATATACTATACCTCTTCATGCCACAAAACAGACACACCCTTATACCCAGACTAAATTGGGTCCTGTTTTGGGGGGGAAGGAAGCTGAAAGAAATCTCCCGTAAGTCACAGAGTGGAAAAAATATTCTTCCCCAAACCTCCTTAAAATATTCCGCAAAACAACAAGGCACGCCGCCCCCCTTCCTTCCTTCCTAACTGCTTCCCTGCCCCAATTCGCTCCCCTCCCTCCCTCCCTCCCCCAATCCGCTCCCCTCCCTCCCTCCCTCCCTCCCTCCCTCCCTCCTTGCCCCAATCCGCTCCCCTCCCTCCCTCTCTCCCTGCCCCTTTCACCTTCGTCCTCCTTTTGTGTTCCTTTGTTTATTAATTACGCCTTTTATTTTCCAACATATAAAAGGTTTTTCTTCCCTCGGTGTTAAAGTCGCCGCTGAGAAAATGAACTGGCGTGAGAGAAAATGTGTGTGGAAGTGAAGGAAGGAAGAAGGGAGTAGAGGGATGAGTCGAGTGTTGAAAAGGAGAATGAAATTAAAGAGTAAGAGTCAAATAAAGTAGATTAAAGTAGAGTAGAGAAGGTCAGATCAGAGTAAACAGTACATAATGAAAAAATATTATAATTTTATTTATTTATTTATTTATATATAGTTCTAGATATTAAAGCAACATAAACAACATTTTACTCTTAGGGGTTAGTTAAGGGAGTGTGGGAGTAGGGGACAGGCTTGGTTGGTTGGTGCGGGAATAGGGGGACAGGCTTGGGGTGAGTAGAAAGCCTGTCCCCTATTGTCGTACCTTTGCTAACCCCTCCATCAAGCCTCTCCCCCTATTCCCGCACCCCCCCAACCCTGTTCCCCTGTTCCCGCACCCCCCCAACCCTGTCCCCCTGTTCCCGCACCCTCCCCAACCCTGTCCACCTGTTCCCGCACCCCCCCAACCCTGTCCCCCTGTTCCCGCACCCCCCTAATATTTTTCTCCCTCTCCGTTTCCCCCACAGTGACGCAGTGAAGGATGAGGAGATAAACTGGAGGAAGCCCCGTCTCACTTAATCAAACCAACCCGTAAGTACAGAATCACAATGTTATAACACTCACTAACAACAAATTATATATATACCTCCTGAAAAGTTCACTCACTGTTGTTCTTTGAGTGATGTTATTGGTGGGAGGGTGGGAGATATTGGTGCCCTATTCAATAATACCTAAATTCCTAATCTGTTTCGAACAAAGCAATGACAAAAAAAACAAAAAACGAAAAAAAACAAGGATAATCATGAAATAAATAATGTATAAGGTTGTATATTATAAAGGCAAAGAACACATACATTCACTAACACAGTTAATAATTTATCGAGTGAGTTTCTGTGGCCGGTCATGTCAAAATGTGGCAACGCTGCAGTAATTAGGCAACTATTTTTTAATAAGTGTCTATTTGAGGTCTTGCGGCAAAAAAATGTATGTGTATATTTATAGATAAACATTTTCATTCAAATTAATCTTGCACACACACACACACACACACACACACACACACACACACACACACACACACACACACACACACACACACACACACACACACACACACACACACACACACACACACACACACACACACACACACACACACACACACACACACGCACACACACACACACGCATATATGACTGCCTTGCCATATTTCCACATAAGGAGTGGGGAAAGGGGCGTATATAAACAGTCACTGGGTACAGGTGTATATGAACAGGTGTGAGAGGAAAGAAAGACAGGTGTGTGAGAGGAAAGAAAGACAGGTGTGTGAGTGGAAAGAAAGACAGGTGTATGAGAGGAGAGGAAGAGAGGTGTGTGAGAGAGCAGATGTGTGAGAGGAGAAGAATAGATGGATAGATGTGAGGAGGAAGGTAGATGTGGGCAGGCCAGGTGTGAGGACAATAGATGTGTGTGTGTGTGTGTGTGTGTGTGTGTGTGTGTGTGTGTGTGTGTATGTGGGAAGAACAGGTGTGAAGATGACAGACAGACTTTGGAACATCAGGTGTGCATTCTACCTGTACTTTTATTTCCTTTTTATTTTATTGTATAGACCGGCAGGGGAGCCAAGGGGTAGAAGAGGGGGAAAGTTACAGGTAATGAGAAGGCAGGGAGGGAAGATGGGAGGGAGGGAGGGAGGAAGGAGGAAGGGTATATAGACAGGGGTGAGGCAAGTGTATACAACAGAAGTCTCCCTTATTACATTTTCTTGCCATTCACTTCTCCCTTCTCATAACCCACACCCCTATTCCCCAGTCCCCCCCCCCCCCCCTCTCTCTCTCTCACTTAAAGAGAGAGAGAGAGAGAGAGAGAGAGAGAGAGAGAGAGAGAGAGAGAGAGAGAGAGAGAGGGAGAGAGGGAGGGAGAGAGAGCCGTGAGAAAGATATGCAGGGAATGTATGAATGAAGGAGGAAGCAGGCAAGAGGGATTAGGTATAGATTTTGCTCTCGGTATCGACAAGAGGGCCTTTTGTCCCACCAGGCTCAGCGGAGATTATAATTAACGAGACCAGGTTACCTTAAGTTGAAGGGAGGGAGGGAGGTACGAGCAGAGAAAAGGTATACGTACACACACACGCAAACACATACACACGCACGCACACAACATAAAGCATAGTGGATATAATTATAGTTGGGACACACACACACACACACACACACACACACACACACACACACACACACACACACACACACACACACACACACACACACACACACACACACACACACACACACACACACACACACACACACACACACATACATACACACACACACACAAAATAGCAGTGAATAGAAGGGTAGATATTTGTAGGAAATTCGTTTGACGTGTAGCAGTTCTATACCAAAAGTCACAGCAAAAATAATAATAATAATAATCCAAGTGGTCCATTACTTCGGGTTATAAAAGATAGTCTATTTATTTTTCAGTGTTATTGTTTGCGGTGATAATTGGACTGCAATACACGTTGGTTATTTATACGGTTATTTATGCATATACGACAACCTGGACCTATAGACGATGCATTCACGTATAGAAGGAAACATACATGCATATACATACGCATTCACACGAATATATGCATTCACACACACATATACACACGGTACACACAAAAAAAAAACACGCTCCCCAACCTGCCACCCTCCAGCGTACGTACACATGCACTCTATAATATTATGTACACATACGTACTGTACACGTGCGGTTACACAGTCTTAGTCATGCCAGTACAATTATTATGGTCACGCTTGTACCCTTACACACACGCACACACACACACACACACACCACCTATACCTGTCCCCGGGTCAGGCCTCATCATATTGATCTCTTTTATGATGACATCGATCTCGCTCCACTACCACTACTACCATCACTACTATCATTACTACCACCACTACCATTTTCACTACCACTACCATTATCATCTCCACTATCACTACCACTTCTATCACCATCTCCACTATCACTACCATCACCATCACCACTATCACTACCATCTCCACTATCACTACCACTATCATCAGCATCTCCACTATCATTACCACAAAAATCTCCACTATCACTACCACTACCATCACCATTATCACCACTACTACTACTACCACCACTACTGTCCTCAGAAACCAACACTGTTTTTGTCAGGTATGTTCATAACTACTATACCACTGACCACTGCCACCATCACCACCACCACCACCGCCGCCGCCACTGGCCCTTACAAAGCTGGCTGTTTGATTACACTACGCTAACTAGTCTATTATATATTGTAGAGCAAAGAATAAGAAAGACCTGCCCCACTCACCACCAACACTGTTTCTGTCAACGCGTGGTACTCATCAAAATACAGTTACCCATTCCACCCGTATACCAACACTGTTTCTGTCAACTCGTAGTACTCGTCAAAATGCAGTAGGCTAACAAGGCCCATATAAATGAATATTGGTATATATGAATCTTGGGCTAACCCATCCACCACCAACACTGTTTCTGTCAACTCGTTGTACTCGTCAAAGTACAGTAAATCATTGCATAGGAAGGACAGACAGACAGACAGCTATCTCTCGAACTTATCCTTCTTTCTGAGTGGGTAATGATATGCAGGGTTCATGGAGTAGTGAGTGTAGGTAGTGACGAGCGAGTGTAGGAGAATACAAAGGAAGTAAGTACATGGGTAGGTGGGTTGGGGATGACCAGAACGAGGAAGGAATAGAGTCAAAATGAGGAAAAACAAAATGAGGAGAAAGGGGGAAGCAAGCGAAATGGTGTACGGATTAGGGGAACTGAAAAGAGGGAGAAATTTGGATGGGGAGGATGAGGATGAGGAGATGGATAGAGATTGAAACGGATGGGTGAAGGAGGGACTGGAAGAGGAAGGATGTGAAATGGAACGAGGGAGTGAAAAAATGAGGGAGTCAGGTGTGGATTATAATATATATGGATTGAGAGAGAGAGAGAGAGATAGAGAGAGAGAGAGAGAGAGAGGGAGAGAGAGGGCTGGGGAAAAAGGGAGGAAGGGAAGGTAGAGGTAGAGATAGAGAGTGATACAGGAAAGGATCGAGGAAGCTTTTCAAAAGGTGACTGGGTTAATAGGGAGGGGAGAGAGGAAGTGAACAAAGGAGGGAGGGGAGGGAGGGAGGAAATAAGAGAACAAGGGAGAGAGAGAGAGAGAGAGAGAGAGAGAGAGAGAGAGAGAGAGAGAGAGAGAGAGAGAGAGAGAGAGAGAGAGCAAACAGGGAGAAAAGAAAGCTTGGCAGGTAAAGACAGGGGAAGAAAAAGGAGTAGAGGGAGAATAAGCAGGTATAAAAAAAGGAAAGAAGGGAGAGAGGGAGGGAGGAAGACAGGAAGAGAGAAAAAGAAGTAGGCAGAGAGAAAGGTATGGAGAGGTAGGTAGTATAAGGATCATACTTCTTTACAACCTTCAACTTTATTTATCATTTGTTTACATTATTAGATCCAAGGACAAAGGAAGACCAAAGAAAAATAAGGTAATTCATATTCAGGATTTTTATCAACTCTGCCTTTCTTGGCGTCAATGCCTAGGCTATAAAGACTCTCCCCTGATCTTGTAACTTTCTCCCTGTATGTGTGTGTTGTTTTTTCTGTATGTGTGTGGGTTTTTTTCTGTGTGTGTGTGTGTGTGTGTTTATTTGTCTTTCCTTGGCTGTGGTTTTCAGAGTCAACAAGGTCAGACCAACCCTAGTTTTCTTTGTACTCGTGAAATAATGGGAAGGAAAATAATAATAATAATAATAATAAAATAATAATATAGGTTAATATTTACGTTGTCGTATGAAGGGTATAAATTAGGTATGAAAAGCTTAAAATTTAAACAACCTGATCGTATATGGGAAATGGAGGCTCCTGATTCCTCCTCACAATGCTAAAAAAAAAAAAAAAAGCTCCTTTCATATAGGTGGTGTTTCTTGGCAATATTTGAAGGACTCGTATACCTCCAATTTTCTGACTACATCACTGGGCTCTTAAGTAATTAAGTTGGGTTATATTTTATAGCGTTAGCAAAATATGGAGTAACTGATTCCTCCAACTATTCCGAGTAACAGACGCCACCATTCATTACTTTTAGTTAATCTGGCTCTGTTTCATGACATGCTTTGGAGGAATCAAGACTTTCTAATGTACCAAAAGTATATTTATTACCTTCTTAATTAAGTTTTTGGCAGTCCATTGATTAATTATTCTACTACTCATTTTTCTTCCTTTTTTCCTTCTTTGTAACTTAGTCCTTTTTTTTTATTGCTCCTCCTCTTCCTCCTTTTCTTCTTCTCCTACTCGTCTCTTCTCCTTTCTTTCTTCTTCTCCTTCTTTTCTTCTGCTCCTCATTTTCTTCCTTCTTATTTCTCTCTTCCTATTTTAACTGTGGTACACTCACTTAGTCACGTTCCTCCTACAATTGGGTCCGTCACTAGTCAGAGAGAGAGAGAGAGAGAGAGAGAGAGAGAGAGAAGAGAGAGAGACGAAGATGATAGATGCATGGATAGAGAGAGGGGAACATGAATTGAGATTGATGGATAGATAGATAGACAGAGAGAGAGAGAGAGAGATAGAAAGACAGAGGAAGACAGAGGTATACAGATAAATAGATTGGCATAGAGAGAAAGAGAGAGGTAGATAGATTGATAAACAGATAGATAGATAGATAAAAGAGAGAGAGAGAGAGAGAGAGAGAGAGAGAGAGAGAGAGAGAGAGAGAGAGAGAGAGAGAGAGAGAGAGAGAGAGAGAGAGAAGAGAGAGAGAGAGAGAGAGAGAGAGAGAGAGAGATGAGAGAGAGAGAAGGGGAAGGGGGACACTGAAAAGGGAGCAAGTCATAATGAAAACAAGAGGTAATGAAGCGGAAATAATGAAGGGGAGAAAGATAAAGAGGAGGAGGGAGGGATGGAGGGGAGAGGAGGGATAAAGGGAGGAAGAGTCAAGTGGGAAGTGGTAAATAGGGTGGTGACGTTAAGAGGGTGAACATACAGACAAACAGGTTGGAAAGGTAGGAGAAAAAATAGTGGACCAAAGGGGTGTTTGTGTGTGTGTGTGTGTGTGTGTGTGTGTGTGTGTGTGTGTGTGAGAGAGAGAGAGAGGGGGGGGTAGGGGTAAGAGAAGGGTAGTGGTGGTGGTCATTTCCTATAGAAAACAAGGAATAATAGGAGGGTAGGTGGTAGGGATGGAGACAGGTGTGACAGCAGGGAGGGGAAGGGATCCAACCAGTAGTAGTAGTAGTAGTAGTATTGTTGTAGTTTACTTGGTAGTGCTGTTGATGTTGTCGCAGTAGTTGTGGCAGTCGTGTATTAGTTTGTTAGTTAGTTAGTGGTCCCTGTTACGTTTGACTACACACACACACACACACACACACACACACACACACACACACACACACACACACACACACACACACACACACACACACACACACACACACACACACACACACACACACACACACACACACAACACACACACACACACACACACACAAACACACACACACACACACCTTGCATAACAGTTCTCTTTCAATAAACACCACCAGACACACTCTTTTTATTATTGTGTACAACATATGCTTCACACTCGTCACAGCTGCTGCACCTCGTCACGTCTGTCCCTTCCTACCTTCCTTCCTTATTACAACACCTTAACGACACCACTTTTATGAAGACTCCTGCTTTCACTAAGGGGAGATTTTTTTTTTTTTTTTGTATATTGGAGAGTTACTGTTTCTTCCAAATTATGCCAGAAAAAATATAACTTCAATGCTGCTATTAAGGGATAAATAATCTGTGGCATAGGTTTTGGAGGATTCAATAGCCCTTCAACTTACCACAAAAGGGTTTCGTTCTCATCTTATTTATTTTATGAGCTATAGTGTTTAGACAGTTCCTTCCATTCTGCTTTACCAATTTGCCCACAACTGGTTATTTCACTTAATTAAACAAGTTATATATATATATATATATAATATATATATATATATATATATATATATATATATAATTGAGTATGTCTGTGTGTTGTGTACAGTCGCGAGCACTAATAAGTATACAGCTCTGGTTGAAGCTTTGAACAGTTCAATTCACCAACGAACAATTTCCAATGGAGATTTTATTATGCATTTATATACTGTCACTAAGTATTCGAAGAAAATGTGAATACTTATTAGTGCTCATGACTGTACGAGAGGGTTGTTGTTGTTGTTGTTGTTGTTGTTGTTGTTGATGCTGAGTGTAAGGACCCTATGATCGTGTTGAGACTTGGTGGCTTCTGATACCTCCTAACTTTACCACGAAAACAGGCCCCTTTAATACAGGTGGTGTTTCGTGGCAATGTTTGAAGGACTCACTAAACTTCCCATTTTCTGACTACTAAGGGGAGATTCATTAGTTGGTGAATTGAAAGGTCTCTGATTCCTCCAAACTATGCCATGAAACAGATCCCCTATTTGTACAAGTGAGGGAGTCTGTTCTCTGGGATAGTTAGGAGGAATCAGTAGCCTTCCACTTTGCCAACAAGAGAGTCTCCCCTTAAGAGGTCAGGAACGTGGTAATCGGTTTGCTGACTCCCAATTAGTCATCCAGGATAATATAATGTTTATCATCATCATCCCCCTACACGCATCATTACCAAATTATCTACAGTATATATAAAATAAATGAAAATCAAAACAAAATCGTCCCCAATGCTCTCTGACACACATACATGCCCTGACCTGATATATATTAAGTGAATACAGGTCACGGCAATTCCATGTAGTTCTATCTCCTTGTATTGTATTTTTTTTTTCTCTATGTGTATGTTTTCTCTCTGTATTATTTTCTCTCTTATTTTTCTCTATTGATTATCTCCGTATTTTTCTCTCTGTAGTATTTATCTTTATTATGTTTTTTGTAGTATTTCCTCTATTAATTATTTCTCTCTGTATTATCATTATTTGTTTGTATTATTTTTCTCAATTATTTTCTTTCTGTATTATTTCCTCTACTTAATATTTCTCTCTGTATCATATTTTTCTGTGTATTATTTTTCTCTGTGTTTTGCTATCGTTGAGTGGGTAGGTCCGGCCCTCTAGCGGTGGAATGCTGCCGTGACTAAAAGGCCGATATAGTTATGATCCGGATCCGATTATCGATTATGGGTGCATTAGTCTCTCTCTCTCTCTCTCTCTCTCTCTCTCTCTCTCTCTCTCTCTCTCTCTCTCTCTCTCTCTCTCTCTCTCTTCTCTCTCTCTCTCCTCTCTCTCTCTCTCTCTCTCTCTCTCTCTCTCTCTCTCTCTCTCTCTCTCTCTCTCTCATTTATAGGTCACGTGCAATTTTAGTCTTCATACCTATAGTTAAAGACACATTGCTAAATAATATTACTCCCTTTATGGAGGTCAACATTTATCGTGCTTGAAATAAAGGGTTACTCACTCCAAACTTCACCAAGAAACAGCTCGACTATAGTAATAGGCTACACCCGAGCTCGTAAATTCGCGACCACGTACTTAGTAGATGTTGACGCCATTTGTGCTGGTAACATTTATTTGGTGAAGAATCAGAGTAGGTGGAACATAGTAGAGGGACATGTATGATACAATCTTTCACCTACAATGACACCTTCCCCCCCATGACACAGTGTTACCAGCTCAGATGACATAATCATTTGACCTTCCCCACACAGTGTTACCAGCTCAGATGACATAATCATTTGACCTTCCCCACACAGTGTTACCAGCTCAGATGACATAAACATTTGACCTTCCCCACACAGTGTTACCAGCTCAGATGACATAATCATTTGACCTTCCCCACACAGTGTTACCAGCTCAGATGACATAATCATTTGACCATCCCCACACCAGTGTTACCAGCTCAGATGACATAAACATTTGGGGACGTGGTCGCGAATTTACGAGCTCGAGTGTACCTCAATATATTTAGTAATACCTCAGTTTTGTTGCATAGGTTTGGTGGAAGTTGTAGCCTTTTCCAATTCGCCGACAACAGGTAACCAAACCGACCCCCCTTTTTTGAGGATTTAGGACCGATTCCACAGTGGCTTTGGTTTGTTAGGATCCTCCCCAACTAAACTTGTCAGTCTTAATTATTACCAACAAACATAACACCATATCCATACCCACAAAATCTGCCAGGTAGTTCCATTATTACGATTTATAGTTTCTTAGAGGAGTCATCAAATTCTTCCAATAATTCCCTCATGAGTCCTTTACACAGCAGGTCAATTTATTTGGTTATGCGGTGCTTGCAAACCAAAACAAACCACTGTGGAATCGTCACTTAGTTAGCAATGTTGGGGGCCAGGAAAGTATCATAGCCGGCCACAACACCGGTAGATTTAAGGGAAGAGTTTCTTTTTGGTACATTGGAATTCCTCCAAGTATGCCAGGAAACAGAAACAGATGAACAAAAATAATGGTGGTGTTATGGGTGCATTAGTCTCTCTCTCTCTCTCTCTCTTTCTCTCTCTCTCTCTCTCTCTCTCTCTCTCTCTCTCTCTCTCTCTCTCTCTCTCTCTCTCTCTCTCTCTTTGTGTGTGTGTGTGTGTGTGTGTGTGTTATCTTTGCTTGTGTACATGGAGATCTTTGATGCACCTGTATTTCCGAGTGAGTGAGTGAGTGATGGAGGAGGGAGGGAGTGAGGGAGTGAGAGAGTGAGGGAGTGAGGGAGTGAGGGAGAGAGTGAGTGAGTGAGGGGAGGGAGAGAGTGAGTGAGGGAGAGGGAGAGGGAGAGGGAGAGCTGGGGCAGGGCAGGGCAGAAAGAGATAGGCAGGCAAGCAGAAAGAGATTGTCTGAGTATTGAGAGACGGACAAACGAACGGAAGAATAGAAAAACAGATACTGGATAAACAAATACATGAAAAGAGATTAATGGAGAGCTAAACAGAAAAATTGATGAGTAGATATAGTCGAAATAGATATAGCTTGATAGAATAGATAGACTGTTTATTCGATTGATGGTAGATAGACAGACAGACAGACAGATAGATAGATAGATAGATAGATAGATAGATAGATAGATAGATAAATAGATAGATAGATAGAAGACAAAGAAGGGAGGCATAGTAAGGAGAAGAGAGGAAAATAGAGGCAGGAGGTGAAAGAATATGATGAGTGGAAACAAGGATTAGAGAAGAAGAAAGGGGAAGAGAAGGGGAAGAATATTAGTAAGGGAAGAGAGAGTGAGAGAGAGAGGAGGAAAATTAAGACGAGGTACAGGAGTAGGAATAGGAGAAGAAAGATGGGAGGAAAAGAGAAATAGGTGAGAAAATGAGATCGAAAGGAGAAGAAAAATAGGAGGAGAGAAAATGAGATAAAGAGGAACAGGATAAGAAAGAGAGAGAAACAGGGAGAGGAATAATAGAAAGGAAGAAGATCAGTAGGAGAAGAAGAAAGATGGAAGAAGAGAAAATCTGATAAAGAGAATCCGGAAACGAAAGAGAGAAAAAACAGGGAAGGGAAAATGGAGATGAAGAGGAACAGGAAGAAAAAGAAGGAG
>JAWZYT010002472.1:22500-24823 GCA_034508575.1 Petrolisthes manimaculis | reverse complement strand
GCATCCCCTCGAACCCCCGGAAAGAGAAAACAAGCGTCTGTATCCCTGGACACAGAGAGACTTGAGGGAATGGCACCACAACCCTCCGTCTCTTGTCTTGTCCCCCTCCCTCCCTCCCTCACTCCCTCCCTCCTTTGCCCTCTTCCTCCCTCCCGCCATGTACCCCTCCCTCCCTCCCACCTTGTGCCTCTCCCTCCCACTTTGTCCCTTTCCCTCCCTCCCTCCAACCTTGTCCCTCCTCCCCTGCCCTCTCCCTCCCCCTCCCCTTCCTCCCTCCTTCCCCTCCCCTCCCCTCCCTCCCCTTGCCTTCTCCCTCCTTCCCTCCCCTCCCCTCCCTTCCCTTCCCTTCCTCCCTCCCTCCCTCCCTCCAGCGTGCGACCGACGGCAGCGTGTTGACAAACGATGCCCGGGGAATTTCTGATCGGCGTTCTGATTCACCCGGTGTCGGTATCTCTTTGGGGCGACTCTTTCTTTCCTCTCCCACCGTCACCCTGACCCTCGTGTGTGTGTATGTGTGTGTGTGTGTGTGTGTGTGAGAGAGAGAGAGAGAGAGAGAGAGAGAGAGGAGAGCAGGAGCGAGAGAGAGAGAGAGAGAGAGAGAGAGAGAGAGAGAGAGAGAGGAGAGAGAAAGAGTTAAAATGTTCGTGTATATAAATGTGGATGTGTATGTGTATATATATGTGGATGCGTGTGTAAATGGGTGTATTGATGGGTAATGTCTATAAATGTATAGGTGTGTGTGAATGTGTGTATTGTTGAGTATACTGTATGTGTGTAAATGTGTGTATAAATGTGTATGTCAGTGTAAATCGGTGTACAAATGTGTGTATATGTATGCGTTTAATAGGTGAGGGTATAATATTATATCCACATCAGACATCATAAAACTTGCTTCCTTCCTACCTTGCCTCTGATTGGTTGATGCGTCACTGCTAACTTTTGGGAGGCAAGGCTTCGACCAATCACGTTCAGCCTTTGGGATTCAGACTGTGTGAACATTTACCGTCAGACAGGAAACAAAACATGATGATTAAATTAGACTTCTCTCCTCAACATGATGATTAAATTGGACTTCTCCTCCTCAGCGCCATGTTAGTGATAAAAATTCACATTGCCCTTCAAAGGTTAATAATAAATATGTGGGTTGATTTGTCTTGCTTCGTGTTCTAGTGTGCCAGACAAATATAAAAATATAAATGATAATAATAATGATACTACTACTAATGATAATAGTTATGCATTCATTCCTTTATTTATATATACATAATTATAATGTACCGATTTCCTTCTAATGTTTAAAAATAATATACTGTACTTTATAGATAACTTTAGTTGTGTACATTTTGTGTGTGGTTTGCCAAGGAATTAATGAGGGACCTGACATGTATATTTTTACAGACTAGAAACATGAAAGTTGAGAATTGTTACACTTCCTTCCTCGACGTGATGTAAAGGGTGGGTGGGGGTAGGATAGTGTTGGTAAATCTGGAGCAACTGAATCCTCCTAACTATACTCCAAGCAACCAGTCACCATTATTTCTGTTAACCTGGTCCTGTTTCGTGGCCTGCTGTGGAGGAATCAAAAGACGCTCAAAATGATGTAGGTATCTCCTTGATTAAATGTGAGAGAATAATGCAGTGAGCAGTGTCAAGTTTACAGTTCAACCTTCAATTAAATGCGAGAGAGAAAATGTTTGATCCTGTCTCTCACTTGTTCTGTTGTGCGACATTTCGATTAACTGTTGCAAATTACCTCCAACTTGTGTCACTCTGTGTGTTGCTGATTATATGTTGAGCCAGGTAGCCATTTTTATTTTCTTGCAATTTAGTTCGTTGCATTCATTACGGTGTCACCTTCTCAGTATAACCTTCACGCTCACTCACAGAAAATTATAATGAGTCTTTTCTCGTTCCCAGTTTACCTTGTTTTCAATTTTGCTGTTTATATTCCTTATGTTTTTACCCCTATACCCTATTCCTTATCACTAGGCTCTACTCCTTAGTCTATAGTCTATACCCTACTCTTTTTTTTTTTTTTCCTTATACCCTACTCCTTGTCCCTATACCCTACTCCTTACCTTATACCCTACTCCTTACCCTACACCCTACTCCTTACCTTGCCCATGCATCCCTTCCTCCATACCTTCAATCCCCACCATGTCCTTCTCTCATTCTTCTTTCTAATTCTCGTCTCCACCTATTTTCTGTTCTCTGTTCCCCCTGTTCTCCTTCCCACCTAATTCTGTTTTACCGTTAATCTTGCTTCTTCCCTGCCTCTCCTACTTCTTCCTTCCTTGCAATCTCCTTACTCCCTGTTCCCTTC
>JAWZYT010002472.1:0-17500 GCA_034508575.1 Petrolisthes manimaculis | reverse complement strand
TTTACCCCCAACACTGTACTACTCCCTTAAGAAATCTTGCCCCCTTGCCGTGAGTGGTGCCTGCAGGGTCTGGTGGCTGGCTGGGTTGATTGGTGGAGATGTAACGTGTTGGAGAGAAAAGATAAACGGAACAAGCCACCGTCAGAGGAGAGAGCGAGAGGGGAGAATGTGTAATAATTAAATGTGCTTTATATTGCATCCACAGTGAAACAAACGTGAACTTGTATATCCGTTATTTAGAAATAGCTGCCGTACTATTCCAGCATACCAACAGATAACCAGAAAAAAAAGAAAAAAAAAACATGTCCAAGCCTCTATAGCTTCTGGCACACCACGACCTGTACTGTTCATTTAATATGAGCAGCGAGCCGCAAACCAAGCCAACAAGCCAGCCAGCCAGCCAGCCACACAGTCAGTCCAAAAGCCAAGCCAACTAGAGCAAGCCGTGTGGTGCCGCGTGTGGTGGTTGAGCCGCGACTTAGCCATTCCGGGCAGGGAGGGCCAATAACGCGGTCATTATACGGGCTCCGGGGGCCGAGCTGGTGGGCACAGATTGACACGCGGCCTGGCCCTCCGTCCACCGCCTGGTAATTGAGTTAGTAGTCGCCCGAGAGAAATTGGTGTGTGGTGGCTGGTCTGGCTGCTGTGTCCGTTTGCTTGTCTGTATTGCCACGCCATACCAGGCAGACAGGCAGGGAGGAAGGGAGGTAGGCAGACAGGCAGGGAGGGAGGGAGGGAAGCAGAAAGGCAGGCAGGCAGGGAGGGAGGGATGTAGGTAGGGAGGGATACAGAAAGGCAGGCAGGCAGGTAGGGAGGGAGACAGAAAGGCAGGCGTCGTGATCAGATCAAAATTAAACAGGGTGAAGTTAACAGGAGTAGGAAGCTGGCCAGTGGAACATAGAGGTCAAAATGAGACTGAGTGAAGGTAGTGAGGGAGGAACAGTGACAACCCCATCACCACCAACATGGAAGGGAAGGGAAGGGAAGGAAGGACAGCCTGGAACATGGTGGTTGGTGATGGAAGGTAGGAGAGAGAGAGAGAGAGAGAGAGAGAGAGAGAGAGAGAGAGAGAGAGAGAGAGAGAGAGAGAGAGCAGCAGCAACAGAATAGTGAGGGACATAGGCAGGATTAGCATATGTTGTACAAGAGGAAAGGCCAGGCGTGATTGGAATATATAATCGACACCAAGACTAGGCAAAGGGTTGGGTTTCGTGAATTCAGCAGCGGCATGTAATTAAATCCCCCATAAAGCAGATATCTAAGTTCACACATGACATATACAGAATCACACCCAGTTATATAGGACAGACAGACGACAGACTAAAAAAATAGAGTTTAGTTGAAAGGATAGGGGCTGGACTGGGGTGGGATTGGATGGGATGGGAGAGGTGAGGCAGGGCAGGGAGAGGTGAGGCTGTGCTGAGAAGAAGTGAGGTTGGACTGGATTGGGCTGCGAAAGATGAGGTTGGACTGGGAAAGGTGAGGCTGGCTTGGATTGGGCTAGGCTGTGCTGGAATGGACTGGGCTGGACTGTATTGGGCTTTGCTGGGCTGGACTGGACTGGACTGGGTTGTATTGGACTGGGTTGGGCTGAGCGGGGCATAGAGGCAGGATGAAATGAACATACACCAGAATATCAGATCGTGTGCCAAGGTTGGTATTTACGATATTATACCAAAAATGGACAGCTACGATATGGGGCGCCAGCGGTAGCAACGAGATGGATGTCCAGCTGACTTTATCACACACACACACACACACACACACAGTCATGTATATATAGTGCTTGTGAGCTTGTTCAATGTGTGTGTGTGTGTGTGTGTGTGTGTGTGTGTGTGTGTGTGTGTGTGTGTGTGTGTGTGTGTGTGTGTGTGTGTGTGTGTGTGTGTGTGTGTGTTCCTGCACGATTGTTGGCTGTGTGAACTCCATGTTTGCCTTCCTGGCTTTGTGTATACTGTGTGTGTGTGGGGGGGGGGGATTGGCAGGGTGTGTGTATATATATATATATATATATATATATATATATATATATATATAATATATTATCCATTACACATGCCATCAAAAGTTCTGGCGCCTCATCGATCGTTTCTTGAAGGATAATATGTGTATCGAATAATAATGGAACAAACATATTCGCCATAATATAGTTGCAATATCCAGTGGCTAAGTAATAATCTCCTCTGGTGATTCAGTGTGAATATGTTCGCGTTTATGTACAAACCTGAAATGTGTGTCGGTTTGAGTATACATTGTCTATCTGTGTGTATGTGCATTGTCTATATGTGTTGTTTGTGTATGCATATGGAATGGTATGTTATGTGTTGGTGTTTGTAAATGTGTATTGTATGTTTGTGTTTGTGTGTATGATTTTTAGATGAGGTGGTGAGTGTGGCCTGGGTTCGATTTGGATTTGTTGGTACGGTATGGTTAGGTATCGTTCTGTTGAGGCAAACCTTTATTTGATTATCGTAGACTGGGGCAGAGGACTTGAACCAACCCCAGACCATTTCATACATCACGTGAACATTATTCTCGTCTGAGGATTACACCATAAATACTGAAGACTGCGTTGTATAAGAAATATTTAAGGCACTGAAGATTGATGTATTGTACAAACTATAATATAACACGTTACTTACACGGAGGAGAAGAACGAGCAGGACGAAAATGTGGACGAGAGGGACATTTAAGAGTGTCGTGTTATTGGAGGGCAACTGATTCCTCCAAACTATGCTAGGAAACGGACCAATATCATCACTATACTTGTAGATGATCTGTTTTGTAGCTTAGTTTGAAATAATCCGAAGCACTTCCCACAACAGGTGACTGACTCCCTTAATGCAATCACGACCACCTCTCCATGCAATTAACAAGGACCACTTAATCCAGTTTTAATGTCTGCTGGTGAGAGTCGGTGCAGCTGAGGCCATCACTTAGTTCACTTGTCATTGTTTGTAGGGAGTGTAGGGGCCAAGTGGTAGTGGTGGTGGTAGTGATGGTAGTGGTGGTGGTAGTATAGTGGTGATGTATTAGTGGTGGTAATGGTGATGGTAGTGGTGGTAGAATGTAGTGGGGATGAACTGTTGAATATGGTTTGCATTTGATGGTTGTGGTGGTGGTGGTAGTGGTGGTGGTGATGATAGGGTGTGTTAATGAGAGTCATGATGGGGAGATGTGACGAATGAGTGTAAAAACTGTCGGGAAAAATAATGAAAATAGGTGTAGTGTAGCAAACAAGTTGGTGGTGGATGTAGTGGTGTTGGTGGTGATGCGAACTGGCTATGGCGGCGGTGGTGGTGGTGGTGGTTGTGTTGTGAGATGCAGTGGTGAGTGAATTTCTGAGGTGTATTGGTAGGATAATCTGGCAGCGGCGGCGGTGGTGGTGGTGGTGGTGGTGGTGGTGGAACGTGATGTGTGGAGGGAGTTGGTGCGAAGAAGAGTTGGTGAAGCGAATTCTTGGAACGAGTTGTAGTGAGGGACGAATCGTTGTGGTGTGTGTGTGTGTGTGTGTGTGTAGCCTGGAGGAGAGATCTGATGGTATTCAGTAACTTTTAGAATACGTTGGACTTGTCATATGTTGGTAATATCGTAACTTGGGGTGAAAATCTTCAGTGAATATATTATAACCATTGTATTCTTCGGTGAAACGACGTTGAGGGAACTAGAAATAAAACCTGAATTTGTTATTATGCACCGATACGAACACATGAAAAAAGACACACCTGAAACTGGTCCCTTCATTGAGGATAGGTTAGTATGAGACGCTGTATGCAGAGACACGTTCTATTCTATGTTTGATAAGGGCCCATTTGAACAAGTATCTGTTTCATATGTTCGCAGCTGTACATTTTGGAGAGCCTGTATGATCTCACTGTAATATCACATGAATTCTTACTTTTGTAAATGTTTAACTTTGCTCATCCAGTGTGGGTTTAAGTCAGGAGTCGTTCTTTTCAGTTTGTGTAATTCTTCTAAATGGTTGTAAAATAGAATCCATAATATTCAATGGTTGTTGTACGTGAAGGAATATTGATGGAGTGATATTATGACATGTTGGGTTGTAGCTGCTGTTTGACCTGCTGGGATGAGACACACACACACACACACACACACAACACACACACACACACACACACACACACACACACACACACACACACACACACACACACACACACACACACACACACACACACACACACACACACACACACACACACACACATGCAGTAGGATGGCATTGGTTCAGTATAATATTATCTCTTTGATCTTGAGATGGTATGCTATGGTGGACAGACTGATTGATTGATGGTTTCGGCAGGGCGGGTTTAGTTTAGTTAGTAGTAGCCTCGTGTAACTAATAATTTTGTCAGTGTTTACGTCCGTCATGATCGATGCAACAAACAATAATATGAATGGTGGTGCTGGTTTGAAAGGGTTGTGTGTGTGTGTGTGTGTGTGTGTGTGTGTGAATTACGGTGGTGAGGTAGGTTGAGCTTGTATGTGTGTGTGTGTGTGTGTGTGAATTACGGTGGTGAGGTAGGTTGAGCTTGTATGTGTGTGTGTGTGTGTGTGTGTGTGTGTGTGTGTGTGTGTAAAAGGGTCTAATATATATACTTTGGGTACATTAGATCTCCTTGATTCCTCCAAAAAAACATATACCATGAAGCCTTGACCAAGTTAACAAAAATAAATGGTGACCTGTTGTATAAAAATAATTTGGAAGAATAGGTTGCTATAAGATTTACCAACACACACACACACACTAAAACTACTACCGTACTCTCTTAAGAACTCTTTGATTGTTGTGTACGAGAAACGAAGACCTTAGTAATGGCCGTGCTGGGGGGAGGGGGGAGGGAGGGGCGTACATTGGGCCGTGCCCCCCCCCCCCCTCCACCATCCATGCCGCCGCCACCACCACACGTCAGAACTCTTTATCATTTTGAGTGCATTTGTTGGGACGCCTTTTGGAGCGACGATGAATGGTTGTGTACTCTGGGGTGAACATAATAAGGCTTCTCTTGTTGCACGTTCACCCTCTTTCTCCTCGCCCTCCTCACAAAGAAAGTCGTGTGTTTGTGTGTGTGTGTGTGTGTGTGTTTGAAATTCGGTGGTGAGGTGGGTTGAGCTAGTGTGTGTGTGTGTGTGTGTGTGTGTGTGTGTGTGTGTGTGTGTGTTTGAATTCCGGTGGGGTGCTCTAGTGTGGTGCGGGTGGAGGAAACAAGAAAAGAATGGAAGCAGATGCGTATAAACACACACACACACACACACACACACACACACACACACACACACACACACACACACACACACACACACGTACAACACCTCTTGTATTGTGCATCATTCAGCCTCTTCATCCAGCCCTCATTCTTCTCATTCTTCACCCTCTGGCTTCCTCTTGTTCCTGGTCACCTCTTGTCCTTCTCTCCTCCATCCTCCTCTTTCTTTCCCTCTCCTCCTCTCTCTCTCTTCCCTTCCTCCTCTCCCTTCCTCCCTCTCATTCCCCTACCCTTCTCTTTTCCTCCCCTCTTTCCTCTCCCTCCCTCCCTCTCATTCCCCTACCCTTCCTCCTCTCCCTCACTCCCTCCCTCTCATTCCCCTACCCTTCTCTTTTCCTCCCCTCTTTCCTTGCCCTCTCTCTCCCTTCCCTTCTCTTTTCCTCCCCTCTTTCCTTTCCCTCTCAGTCCCCTTCCCCTCTCTCCTCCTCTCTCTCTCTCCCTTCAGGCTGTATGAATTCAGCATACATTACTCTTCCTCGACCCAGCAGCACCTCGTCTGGCTTTGTACTCTCAGCGTGCTCTGTAATTCCCCTCGAGAGATGTGTAAAGGTTTGGAGAGGGAGGGGGGCGGGTCGGGGTGGGGGTGGGGCGGCACTGTACATATCTCTGGGTTGTACTTTGTGGATACTGTGAATCTGTGGGTACTTAAGAGGGGGGAGGGGGGACCTGTGGGGTAATGTTGGGTGTGTGGTGTGTGTGGTGGTGGTGGGGGGTCCTGGAGAGATATTATAGTATGTATTATTATGTGGGGTGATTTTGCTAGTGTGAATCCTATGTGGGGTCCTATGTGATTATATGTGGGGTATTGATGGTTAGTGTGGGTGTACTATAAAGATCTATGTGGTAATGCTGGGTAGTGCGTGGGTAATATGGACAGCTGTAGGGGTATTACTGTATTATGGGTATTTTGTAGAGCTGTAGGGTAAAGAAAATTGTACATGGAAGTCATATAGATTTTAAGTTTAACTATTATGAAACACATATTAATCTCTGTCACTCACTTGTCCTTGTAACTCTGTCTCTCAAGTAATGAAGCTCGTTAATTAACTTGGTATTGCAGTGTTGATAAATCTGGAGTAACTGATTTCTCCAAACCATTCCAAGCAACAGACCACTATCTCATTTGTTCATCTGGTCCTATTTCCTGACGTACTTTGGAGGAATAAAGGCGCTCCATTATACCAAAAGTGTATTACCCTCTTTAAGTGTCATATTACCTTACCTAGAAACAAGGGCTTTGATGTTCACTTTCTCCGGTGCCTTGTTGACAGTAAAATTATCCTGACCCTGTGATGAAATATGAAAGCGTTAATCATGACGACAAGGAGCTCCTGCCAGAGAAAACACAGCTGAGACGGTGATATTATTCCTTGTAAAGTGTTTATATGAATTGGTGGTGATTCATTGCCAAGGTTTAGTCATGGGGAAGGCAAGAGTGGAATGTCGGTCAGTTGAGTTTTTTTTTTATATATAAATTATGTTCTGACACTGGACATAGGCATAATCAAGCCCGTTATCGTGGCCCAGGTCAACTGCTGCTCATACACACGTCACGACTTCCGAACTGGTACCCAGCCACAGAGAGAGGGAAGTGGTAGTTATTCCCAAATACTGCAGCTGTTATGGTACCAGTGAGGGTGTTTTACGACGTTCGGTGACCTTATAGTTAGTGTCTGAAAGTCGAATCAGAAGAGTAAATATTCTCAGGCCCTCACCTGAGAGAATCGATCTCCCGACCTCTAGGTTATGAGTCCAGAACACTACCCACTCAGCCAATTTTGTTTGCCAACTTTGCGACACATCAACATCATCCTTTCTCTCCACTCCAAATCACTCCATATAATTATCATCCTTCCTCGCTTCACACACCATCCTTCCCATCAAACACATCAACCTCCTTTCTTTACTTTGCTTCCACTCATTCACATCCTCCTTTATCCTTCACTCACTACTCCACACATCCTTCCTTCCTTCCTTTATTCCTTCTCACACCATCCTTCCCTGCAACATACATCCTCTCTTTCCCTCGCTTCACCATCTACTCCTCGCCACCTCACCCACATCCTTCCTTCCCTTCCTTCCTTCCTTCCTTCTCACACCAGGAACTACACTGATTATAATCCTTTTCCCCCACTGGAGTAAAAACGCTCTACGTGATGTTGCATAATTTACAACCTTGTGTCGGTCGGCTCTTCCCAGCAGGTGTTCTTTCCTCGACTGATATTTAATGGGGGTAAAGATGGAGATTCTTTTCATCATTATTCGCCATTATTTCAACTTTCTCCCTGACTTCCTAATTTCTCTTTTTCTGTTCTGGGAGTGATTATCTTGTGTGGTACTTTATTTTTATTATATTTTTTTTATTATGAGGTTTACACACGAGAGTATTTCAACACAATTTTACCCTGGATATCCAAGCGTTGAAAATAGGTAGTTGTGGTAATCTGTTTCATTTATGTTAAACGTTTATTTATTTATTTATTTATTTTATTTTTCTAGTCTATTGCAAAAGGTGAGCACACGATATTATTTCAGCTAAATTTTACCACTGATTTCTAAGTTTACATCTGTGCCTATCATATTTGTTATTTATTATTATTATTATTATTATTATTATTATTATTATTATTATTTGTGTGCACTAAGTAAACACACGAGAAAATTTCATACCGGTTTCTACTACTGTCTTTTCGTGTAAGAATATATTTATAATTACTGTAAAAATAGTTAATAATAATGACAATAGTGGAGTCTACTCTAGGCCTATAGGCTACTACTCTGTGTCTGGAATATTTACTACAATGGCTGGCAATGGAAATGAGGCCATGATATTTTTTACTTTCTTTTTTTTAGATGTGTGTGTGTGTGTGTGTGTATATGTGTGGATGATAGTGGGCATGATGGTGTGTGTGTGTGTGTGTGTTTGTGTGTGTGTGTGTACTCTTATTCCATTAGATAACTCCAAAATATAATCACGAAACAAAACCTTCTCAGTGGAGGCCCTGATTTGTGGCACAGTAGAATATTATATGACGACTCAGTATTTCTCTATTGGAGGGCAACAGATTCCTCCAAACTATGCCAGGAAACAGAAAAACGCAATGTCGCTAATGTGGCATCTGTTTCGTAGCTTAGTTTGGAGGCATCAGTAGCCTTTATTTCCTCACTTATAATACTACCATCCTTAAGGGGGAAGTTTTGTGTTGGTAAATCTGGAGCAACTGAATCCTCCAAACTATTCCACGCAACAAGACACTATTATTTCTGTTCATATGGTCCTGTTTCCTGGCATACTCTGGAGGAAACAAGAGAATCTCTCCTTAAGGACCCTCCCTGTGATTCCTTCTGATTTCTTCTGACTATGCCACGAAACAAGCTCCATCCCTATAGGTGGCGTTTCGTGGTAATATTTGAAGGACCCGTATACCTCCAATTTTATGACCACATCACAGGGTTGGGGTGGATAGAAAGCCTGTCCCCCTATTCCTTCACCCCCCAAAACCCTCCCAAGTCTGTCCCCCTACTTCTGCACACCCCCAAACCCCCCCCAAGCCTGTCCCCCTATTCCCACACCTCCTTAAGACTTTCCAATCCTATGAGGGACGAACCAGAGATATTTTTTAGCCTGTGAGTTGAGAATGTGTCAGCTGTTATACTATATTGTATTATGTTAGATTTTGTTATATTATTTACACTTTATTATAATTTGTTATGCTCTCTTATATTTTGTAATGCTCTCTTTTAGTTTATTACACTCTTATGTATTTAGTTACACACTTATAATGTCTTATGATTTCTTATATTATTGTTATGCTCTTTTATCCGTTATGGAGTTATTCTGTTTATTCATACTTCATTACGCCATCCGTCCCTGTTATTCGTTCCTTTGTCTTTGCATTAGCATAATAATGAGGATTACATGTGACGTGTATAAAGTGGCATTTGTCCATGTAATCCTCTTATATGCTGATGTGTCCTTAATTATTTTCTCTGTTTTCTTAATCATGAACAAACACCTAATAATATTGGTTCAAATAATACTAATACTAATACCAATATTTTACACCACTCTAACTCCCTCGATGATTCAAGCTTGGGTGTTTACGTAGCACATCTTACATTATTATCGTATCTGAGAAATTTATTGAACATCATATTATTATAACCATTTTGACCCCCTTCCCCTCCTCACTTCCTTCAACCCTACTTACCTTCACTTCCTCTAACCCAACTTACTTCCCCTTATTTCCCTCAACCCTGCTTGCCCTATTTCCCTCAACCCTGCTTGCCTTATTTCCTTCAACCCTGCTTGCCCTTAATTCCTTCAACCCTGCTTGCCTTCTCCTCCTTCTAATTCTGCTCTCGCCATGTCCTCATAATTATTAAACTAGTCAGAAATTATTGTAAAAACGAATAAATTACACGGGATTTGATAATGTGGGTTTGACTACATAATGAATTAAATTACATCGAATGAAATAACTCCGAAAATGACACGAAACCACAGTTGTTGATTCTCTATAATAATAATAATGTGAGTCGTAAGGTGAAATCAAATGGCTGGGATTCACTCATAAACATTAGTGTAGGATATAATTATTATGTTGGTGACAAAACACACACTACTGTCGTCCATGTACTACTGTCTTGTTCCCTTTGTTTCCAGGTGGTGAGTGTGACAACATCGACGCCTCCTGCTGTAGTTGAAGGTGGCATCGGGGTGGTTCTGGCACTGGCACCGGCGGGTCAGTATGGAAGGAATAGAAGTGCCATGTCCACCCCCCACCCCCCTTCTCCTCCCTTGACACAATCCGACACAACACTGGCTGGCACTGATTGATTGATTGATGACTCCCTCGCACAGTACTGTAGTAACTTGAATTGGCCTTTCATTCGTAATAGTCTGGTTTATTAATTAAGGGAAAAGTATACAGTGCTGGTAAGTCTAGAGCACGTGTTTCTTCTATACTATTCCTACAAACAGCCCACAATAGATGTTACCCTTAATCTATGGTCCTATTTCCTGGCCAACTTTCGAGGAATCAAGGTACTCCAGTGTACCAAAAGTGTATCATTACCTCCTCAAAAGGATGATAGACTTTTGGTACATAGGAATGCCTTTATTCCTTCAAACTATGCCAGGAAACAGGATCAGATGAACACAAATAGTGGTGACCTGTTGTTTGGAATGGTTTGGAGGATTCAGTTGCTCCATATTTACCACCAACAAACTATTTTCCCATTAACTTTCACAGACAGACAGACCCTCTCCCCCCCCCCCGTCACCCCCCCCCCCCCCCCAGCCAGCCGTGTGCCAGACTGTCCCGGTGCCAAGCTTATACTGTATAGGGACCAAGCAAGTACTTTACTGTGTCTGCCTCGGCTCTCAGGGTAAGGAATCATTATGTATGTACTGTGTTAACTCGAGTTCCATTCGTTGACTTGAGTTCCATACGGTACTGGAATTTCATAAGTTGACTGGAATTCTATACACGTTTGCTGGAATTCTATACACGTTTACTGGATATTGTATATAATACGTTTACTGGATTTTGTATACGTTACTGAATTCTATATACGTTTACTGGAATTTTGTATACGTTTACTGGAATTCTATATAGTTTACTGGAATTTTGAATACGTTTATTGGAATTGTATGTATGTTTTTACTGGAATTCCATATTTTTACTGAAATTCCATATTTTTGCTGGAATTCCATAACGTTTCCATCATCATTATCTCTACCACGAAAAACTGAACTGGCTGGATGAGGGAGACGAATTATAGTGTGTGTATTGGCCCTGGTGATTTATTATATAGTATATTTATTTGATATTCGTACTGTGATATAAAGGTTGTATCTCTGGTGCAGTGGTGTTGTTGTTGTGGTGTTCCTGGTGTTCATCTAGTTGGTCACGACTCGAGCTTGTCACTACACACACACACACACACACACACACACACACACACACACACACACACACACACACACACACACACACTTGATGGAGAAGGGTAGTGACTTCAGTAGGAGTGGGTAAGGATAGTGACCACATACATATAACCTCAATAGGGGATAGGGAAGGGTATTAACCACATATATATATATAACCTCAGCAGGGAATGGGGAAGGTAGCGGCCACTTGTAAATCAACAAGGGCTATAATTGACGTAGCTAGAGTGGAGATGTGTTTCTTAATGTAATGTAGAGTATGCTGGTGCTATATTAGACTTTATTACAGTGATTTATTGCTGAAAATGAGATGTAGTTTAAAGGTCTTATTAGTGGTTTTTTTTTTTTTTCAATATTAGTCAAGCATGGTGAATTAGATGTATTTTAATGTTGTATATCTCATTATATTTATTCGTACAGTGAGAAGGGGAAATTAATTATCAACAAATAGAGGAAGATGGATGAATTTTATAAGGGGGTAATTAATACAGTGTTGGCAAATTTGGAGATAAGATTCCTCCAAACTTATCCAAGCAACAGGCTGCCATAATTAACTTCTATTATTTAACTTGTTCCTTGGCATTAGATTGGAGGTCCTGTAGACTTCAAAGTAATGTAGTACCGCTATAAGGGGGTAGTATAATTATGGTAAATCTGGAGTAACTAATTCCTCCAAACCATTCCAAGTAACTGATTACCATTATCTTTGTTAGTCTGGTCCCGTTTCCTGGCATACTTTGGAGGAATCAAGGCACTCAATGTACCAAAAGTATACTATCCCCTTCAGGAGGTCAACGGCTTGTATGGGTGTAAGGGGTCATGGAAGGTCAACGTCCTAAATAATGTGTTTTGACGAGTGAGTGAATTGAGCGTCATGTCTCAGTGGTGTGACGTGACCAGTGAGTCGGGTGGTAATAACTAGTAGCTACACTCGACCAAGTAAAGTGTGAGCTGAGTTCAATAGTCTGGTAAAGTTTAGACTATAGAGGTAAAGGTGTGTTGTGGGTCGGTGAATTTGCACGGGAGTCCTACTTGTATATTGGACATTATTAAGGGGTATAGGTATAGGTAGGTAGGTAGGTGGTATGTATAGTATAGTGTTGGTGGTAAGCAACTAATACACTGGGAGTAACTAATTCCTACTTGTATATTGGACATTATTAAAGGGTATAGGTATAGGTAGGTATATAGGTGGTATGTATAGTATAGTGTTGGTGGTAAGCAACTAATACACAACTAATATACTGGAGCAACTAATTCCTACCTATATATTGGACATTATTAAGGGGTATAGGTATAGGTAGGAATATAGTGGTATGTATAGTGTTGTGTTGGTGGTAAAATATAGAGCAACTGATTCCTTTAAGCTATTTCAAGCATCAATCAGGCCAACATTATCTATTTTTCCTCGTCTAATATTACTGTTTCGTGACATATATACTTTGGAGGAATCAAGGCGCTCCAATGTATGTACACCCATAAATTTACTCTCAACTTAAATGAGGTATGATACAATTTTGGTGATCATTCTGGAGCAACTGATTCCTACCAAAGTATTCGAAGCAACAGGGAATCATTGTTTATTGTTGCTTGTCTGGTCTTGTTTAATGGCCTATTTTTGGGGAATTATGTACCAAAAGTAGTACGTATACTCTTTCCTAACTTAAGAGGATGGTACACTTTGAAAGATTGGAGTGTCTTGATCCTCCTATATAAGTATGCAGGAAACAGACCCAGATGAAGAAATATAATGAATGGTATCCTGTTGCCTGGAATAGTTTGGAGGAATCATAATCTCCAAAAATGTCAAAACTATACCCTCCCCTTTAGAGGATGGTATACTTTTGAAAGATTGGAGTGCCTTGATCCCTCCTAAGTATGCCAGAAACAGACCCAGATGAAGAAATATAATGGTATCCTGTTGCCTGGAATAGTTTGGAGGAATAATTTGCTCCAGATTTACCAACAGTGTCCAACCCCCTGAAGCCAAGCAATCCTTCACTGTTCTTTGGTTTAAATAACACGGTGTTGTCCCGAGTGAGTGGCGTGTTGCATCTTGACACGACAATACAAGCAGTCTGTCTGTTTATTCATGATGTGCTATTTTTATCGGAATTGAGTCGTGGTGGGTTGTAGGTATGGAACACACACACACACACACACACACACATATATATAAAAACATGCAGCACAGCACACATGTATTAACACACACATACACACACACTCATGCTCTCTCTCTCTCTCTCTCTCTCTCTCTCTCTCTCTCTCTCTCTCTCTCTCTCTCTCTCTCTCTCTCTCTCTCTCTCTCTCTCTCTCTCTCTGACACCAATCAATCACGCACAGATGAAACCCGGTAATACAGACATGAATGATATACAGACACGCAAGCACTCCTACACATACATACATACATACATACATACATACACACATACATACATATATACATATAGCTACTTAAAGTTACACGAACGATGTATCATATAGGATCGTACGTAACTAATACACACACACACACACACACACACACACACATACACACACACACATACACATACACACACACACATACACACACACACATACACACATACAGTACGTCACGTTTCCCCCATAAGGTTATTTCCTCTTTAAATGTTATAGCATAGTATGACTCCTTCACCTCTGTCATTACCTTTAAACCTTCCCCTGTCGTCTCTTGCCCTATGTATCCTTAATCCTATATACCTTTTGCACTCTGTATATCCTTCTCCTTACCTTTTAATCCTATATACCTTTTTCACTCTGTATATCCTTGTCCTTACCTTTTAATCCTATATACATTTTCATTATGTATCCTTGTCCTTACCTTTTCATCCTATATACATTTTTCACTCTGTATCCTTGTCCTTACCTTTTAATCATATATACATTTTCATTATGTATCCTTCTCCTTACCTTTTCCATCTTTATATCATTCTCCTTCCCATTTAATCCTTGTCTTTGCCTTTTAATCCTAAATACCTTTTTTCCTCTTCATTTTCTTGTCCTTGCCTCTTAATCATACGTTGGTGTTTCGAGACTATTGAATGTGAGTGCACATCAAATCTCAATCCATCCATCCATCCCTGTCTCTACTCATGTACTCTCTATCTCTCCTATTCTTCTACCATTCACTTCTGTCTCTTTTTAGTCTCTCTCTATTTCTCCTCCAATTCCCTCTGTGTTCTTCTCCATATTCATCCCCCTCTGTCTCTACTCATGTACTCTCTATCTCTCCTTAATTCCCCTTCTGTCTTCTCCATAGCATCTCACCTTTCCTTCCCTTCCCTTGCCACAATAACCTATGCTACCTGACCCATCCACCTTTCTCCCCTGCCACCAACCAACCAGCCAGCCAGCCAGCCAGCTCTGTCTTGGGTCCCACCTACCTATCTAACTTATCTATCTATCTATCTATTTATCCACCCCACCACCTACCTACCTACCTATCCACCCACCCACCCACCCACCACCCACCTACCTACCTACCTACCTACCTACCTACCTACCTACATACCTACCTACCTACCTACCTACCTACCTACCTATCCCACTTGTCATGTATAATTCAGAAATGTTGATCAGTTTCCCAAGGGTTGAGAGAGGCCACCATCCAGCCTTGTTGTACTTTGAGCACCTTAATGAGAAATTCACTTGTAGATATATATCGGAAGGCTATTAATTCCTTCTAACTATACCAGAAAACAGACGTCTTCGATGGTACTAATGAGGGGGTCTGTTTCGTGACACATTTTGGAGGAATCGGAGACCTTCAAAATCACCACTAAAAAAATAAACTCCCCTAAAAGGAATAATACGTATATTTCTTTGGTGCATTAGAGTGAGTTGATTCCTCCAAACTATGCCAAGGAAACAGGAACAGATTAACACGGGTAATTGTGGCTTGTTGCTTGGAATACTTTGGAGGAATCAGTTGCTCCAGAATTACGGAAATTGAAGGCTTCTGATTCCTATTTGACTCTGCCACGAAACACACTCCCTAAATATCGGTGCTGTTTTGTGGCAATGTTTGAAGGACTCGGTATGCTTCAATATACTGTATAGGGGAATTTGGTGGTTCTGATTCCTCCAAACTATGCTATGATAATAACTACCTTCATGATAAACAATAATAATAATAATAATAATAATAATAGAGATATAGATAGCCCTTACTCGAGCTCTGAAAATTTTATTAGTTGTCATCTAGACGCTTTAATAGATGACAAAAAATAATAATCAGCATATATATACACCTTAAATAAAAGAAGGTAATAATAATAATAATAATAATAATAATAAGGGAATATGAAAATTGTTCCTCCAAGTGGTTTTTCCCTCTCTGTGAGCTGGTGGTGGTAAAGAAGTTAATTGAGAGGACCGCCGAGTTTATTCCCAGGCTTCTTTAAATTACTGCTCTCAGGTACCTTTGGTGGGGGAAGGGTAGTGGGTGGGTCAGGAATGAATATAGGCTGGGGAAGGAGAGAGAGAGAGAGAGAGAGAGAGAGAGAGAGAGAGAGAGAGAGATGTAATTGGAAGAGAGGAGGGGGCTGAAGACTTGAGTATAAGAGAGGAAAAGAGACTCAGAGGAGGGATGAAGAGAGAGAGAGAGAGAGAGAGAGAGAGAGAGAGAGAGAAAGTGAGAGGATTGGAGGGAGTGTAGGTAAGGGAAATAAATGACTTGAGGATTAGTGGAAGGAACGCTAGAGGGAGGAAGTATAAGTGAGAGAAATATGAAGGAAAAGGGTGGGAAGGAGAATGAGTGAAGAAGAGAGAGAGGAGGAATATTGTTGAAATGGGAAAGGTGCTTGAAACTCAGAGAGGAAATGAAAGAAGCGGAGGAAAGAGAGAGAGAGAGTAAAAAATAAAAAAAGAGTAAGAATTGTACAGATAGAAGAAGTGAGAATAAAAAGAGAAAAGGTGAGAGGTTTAGAAAAGACAGAAATGCTTTAAACAACATCACCTCCCCAGTCAGTCATTTCCTTTCATTCTCTCTTCCTCCTTGTCTCCCTTCTTTCATGTTTACTCTTCTTCCTTCCTCCTTCTATCTTCTCTCTTCGTTTGTCCTCTCTTCTCGTTTCCTTTCCCTCACTTTTCTTGTCCCAGTTTTTCATTCTCTCATCTCCCTTTCTCTCCCTTCCTTTGTCCTCTCTTATCATTTCTTTCCTCTCACTTTTATTGTCCTAATTTCCTTCTCTCGTCTCTCTCTCTCTCTTTCTTTGTCATCTCTTTTCATCTCCTTCCTCTCACTACTTCTCTTGCCCTGTTTTCATTCTCTCATCTCTCTCTCTCTCTCTCTCTATTCCATTGTCCTATCCCACCTCCCTCCTCTCTCTTCCTCTTCCCCCTCTGCCTCCTCTCTCTTCCCTCTCTTCATTTTGGATCAGAGGAAACAAGTCAGTCAGTCAGTCAGTCAGTTGTCCATCAATCAGTCAATACGTGCACCTCCCCTCATCCCCATTCCTTTTCCCCTCTCTTTCCCCTACCCCTTCTTTTCCCCTCCCTCCCTCACCCTTCCTTTTCTCTCCCTCCCTTCACTCTTCCTTTCCTCTCCCTCCCTACCCCCTCCCCTCATCCCCTTTAATTTTCCCCTCTCTTTCCCCTCCCTCCCTTTCCTCTCCCTCCCTATCCTTCCTTTCCCATTTCTCCCTCACCCTTTATTTTCCCTTCCCTCCCTACCCCTTCCTTTGCATTCTTTATTCACTGTCATTTCCATTATTTCCTTCCATTCCCTTTATTCTACTCCCTCCTTTTATTTCCTTTCATTTTCTCCCTTCCTTTGCTTCCTTTTCCCTTACATTCCCTCTTATTTTTATCCTTCCCTTTATTCCATTTATTCCTTTTCACACCATTCACTCGCACTGGTTATCCTCATTTGTCATCCACACCACACCATGCATCCATACACTACACACCAAAACACCACTCACTCATCCACCGTATCCACACCATTCATCCACCCACTCATCCACACAATATTACATCCACACAAAGTTACGTCCACACCACTCATCCACCACCATTTCCAAACCCACTCATTCACACAACCTTACATCCACACCACTCCTACATACACACACACCACTCGTACATCCACACCCACCACTCCTACATCCACACACACCACTCGTACACCCACACCACTCGTACATCCACACTACTCATCCACACACACCACTCCTACACACACACCACTCCTACATCCACACACACCTCTCCTACATCCACCCACACC
>JAWZYT010002471.1:37500-55000 GCA_034508575.1 Petrolisthes manimaculis | reverse complement strand
TTATATATATCCTAGTACAGATACATACAGTACACTCATGATAAATAATTTCTGATCAGAATGTGAGATAGAAACAGCTTCGAATCGCCTGGTATTGCTCATTTCCCCCACCCAGTACACCTATAGAGACTGAGTTCGAATGCAGGGTATGTGTGTCTCCGGTCAGAAATTACGTATCACGAGTACGTGTTATGGTGGGTTTGGTGTACAGTTGCCAAAAAAGGTATTGCGACAACTATTGATACAACATTAAATATATTAATGTCCATAGTTGTTTGTTTGTAGGGATTATAAGTATGTATTACAGAAGGATATGTATATTTCCTTCTGTTATACATGCTTATAGTCCATACAAATAGTTGTGAATATTACTATGGTTAAAGTTCTATCAAGATTTGTCGCAATACCTGTTTTGGCAACTGTACATACAAGCTTCTGGCTAGTCTATATACTGTATATGTGTGTGTTGAAGTTTGTGTGTAAGTTGTGACGAAATCTTGTTATTACTACGGTATGTGAGAATGTGAGTAAGCTGTGTATAATATTATGTGTATGATTAATTAGACATGTTCAGTGTGATCAAAATCCGTAAGTGTGAGCAGCTGATGGTAAAAAAACCTCTTGCCCTTGTCTCGGCTCTCCTCTTTCCATCAACCGGTTCCTCATTCCATCTGTGTGTGTGTTTGTTTATTTTTTTCCATGGTGCGTATTAATTATTTCACTTAACCTTTTACTAATTAATCGCACCGTGAGGCGTTGACGTGATTTATCGCAAAATTTCTAAAGTTCTTTGATTAGCCTATGTGAAAATGGTCTTTAAATTAATGAATGATCCTTTTAAAATGATTAATATTACTCGATTTTTATTACTGTGCATGTTCTTTCGCCTTGTGATAATTTTCAGAGTAAAATAGTCACTCATACCGTAGCCAGAATAAACCTTTCTTCCCATTAATACCAGTCAGGTTTCGAACATTTTACTAGCCAAGTTTTAATGATATCCTGGCACTTATTCTCATTATAGCTATTAAAATTAATGTCTTGTATATAGCTGTTACGATGTTACCCAAAACATTTATATCTATGCATGAAGTGACGTTAAACATTTTTATTCTGTGCATCACACACACACGTTTTCTAAAATTTATACACGAACGATAGTCCAAAGTTATTTCACTATTGTGCTTGTTTAAAATATCATGATAGTACTGTATTATAGATGCATGTATAAATAAAGTATTGTGGGTAGCATAGGCTACAATACTTTAATTAAGCAGAAAATTCCCATACTCAAACAGCATATATAGAGTGATTATATGAATGTTATTGGGATATGAATGAGAGAGAAAGGTCTACGGTGATTACATCTACACATTCATTGACACCAAAATATTGTATCTGTCCACACAAGCATATCGCATTGCACCGGCCTTGTTGCTATACATATAATGTACAGCCATGGCTGATAGTGCTGGAACAGGGTACAAGGAGTGTTGGTGAGCAACTGAACAGAGTTCCAACAAGTGAATTTTCCAAACCATTCTCAACGTTGAGAAAGGTTTAGAAGACTCACTTTTTCGAACTCTGTTCAGTTACTCTCCAACACTCCGTGGACCCTGGTCCAGCACTATCACCCATGGCTGTACTCATCTCTCTCTCTCTCTCTCTCTCTTTCTCTCTCTCTCTCTCTCTCTCTCTCTCGTACGCTTGAAATGTGTAAATGTCTGGGTTGTTGAAAACGTTATATAATTATTTAAAGCCAGCACGTGTTTGTAAATGGATGGTTTACTGTGGCAGCTCCTGACAACAACCCAGTGTGGTATGTTAACTGTTGTGTGAAGTTAAATGTGATGCTGTGTAGCCTAAGTGCAGTGAATTAGACCTTAAGGGGGGAAGTTTTATGTTGGTAAATTTAGAGCAACTGCATCCTCCAAACTATACCAAGCAACAGAACACCATTATCTTTCGTTCTTCTGGTTCTGTTTCCTGCATGGCATACATACTTTGGAGGAATCATGGCACTCCAATGTACCAAAAAAGAATTACCACTTTGATTTGTGTTTGGGGGGGGGTTAGGGGGTGCAGGAATAGGGGGACATGCTTTCTACCAACCCCAAGCCTGTCGTCCCCCTATTCCCGCACCCCCCCAGTCCCCCCCAAGCCTGTCCCCTACTCCCACGCCCCCTTAATTACGTTTACACACATATATAGGCTACTCTTACGTTGTCACAGAAAAGCATCGTTACCATTCTATACGTAACCAGTAACCTGTGCCACAAAAGATGATGACATTAAATATTATAGGCTACAGGCAAAAAAAGGTCTTGAACACTTAATTGGTCCTACGTAAGATACCGTCTATATTAGTAGTTACAGATATGCTATGACTTCAGGAACAATAGTCATCGTAGTGTAGTATCTTTTATCATCCATTAGACTACTGAGTAATATTATAATGGCAGTTTTCTGTGACACGGTACACATACACATACACATATACACACACACATATACATATACATATACACACACACACACACACGCACACACACGTTCAGTTCACTCGTAACTAGTGGACACTCATGTTATTACACAAACCCTACAGTCACATGGACGGCTGCCAACTCACGCAACCCTTTACACACACACACACACACACACACACACACACACACACACACACACACACACACACACACACACACACACACACACATATTGTAATTGGGGAAGTATGTTAGAACGTACTATAGATGTAGGGGGAGAGTTGAGGCCACACAGGGAGTCTAGAAAAACTCATTCTTCTTATATAAATAATAGAGAATGTTGAAGTAACAATGGGAGACATGACACAACAACATCTTCTTTCATATTATCTTTTATCTATTTCATGTTGTACCCTTTTGTTACATTTTAGACAGACAGCCTTGATGGTGTGTGCTGTTGCTGTTGCTGTTGTTGTCACTCATGTAAACTATTCTGGCTGCTTCCACCTTGATAATGCTTGGATGTTTGTGAATGTATATATATATTATAGTGTGTAATGTTGTAGGTAGGTAGGTTACTCTGTGTATAGTAATAATATGTAGTAGTAGTAGTAGAGGCTAAACACACAACTACCTTAGGAGAGTTCTATGCTTGCCTGTGTGTGTGTGTGTGTGTGTGTGTGTGTGTGTGTGTGTGTGTGTGTGTGTGTGTGTGTGTGTGTGTGTGTGTGTGTGTGTGAGTGAGAAAATGTGTGTGTGTGTGTGCTTGCCTTCTTGTTTGATAGAGAGAAATAGAGAGAGAGAGAATATATATATATGTATGTGTGTGTGTGTGAGTGAGTGAGTGAGTAAGTGAGTGAGAAAATATGTGTGTGTGTGTGAGTGAGTGAGTGAGAAAATATGTGTGTGTGTATGTGCATGTGTCACAATGGCCTTTATTACACCTACTCACACTCTCTTCATTCATTCTCACTTTATTATTACACTGCCTTCCCCCAATGTTTGTTTTCATTTGTTTATTCCTTTACCCCTTCCTTCCTTCCTTCCCGGCCATCTTATTCATCATTTTATACGACCCAGCCACAATTGTGAACCTTGGTGTTATAATGACGGAGGTTACTACAAAATATCGTTCTATTTTATTGGCAAAATTACATAAATTATCTGTTATGTGCTGTATCTGATTCGTTTATATTTAGTTAATTTGTTATTTATATATTTTAGGTCATTTAATATTTAGATGACTTGTATAACCGGATGTAATTTTCTATCTGTATTAAGGGGGTGTGGGAATAGGGGGACAGGCTTGGGGGTTGGGGGGGGTTGGGGGGGTGCAGGAGTAAGGGGACAGGCTTGGGTGAGGTTTTGGGGGGGTTAGGGGGATGTGGGAATAGGGGGACAGGCTTTCTACCCCCCCCCGCCCCCCAAGCCTGTCCCCCTAGTCATTCCCGCACCCCCCAAACCCACCCAAGCTTGTCCCCTACTCCCACACACCCTAATTAATCATCTTTACTTTGACGTGTTCTTTCTTTTTTTATCACCCTTCCCCCTCCCCCCCCCCCCCCCACACACACATCCTGCCAGATATCTAAATGGCATTACCTAACCTACTTTGTTTACTTGTTCTGGCTCCCCTTACAATCATTACTGTCCAGGCTGTCTACGTCTCCATGTCACTCTCGGTTCTGTCTGTCATGTTCTCCTTTACATTTACATTTTTTCAGTGGTGTTACTTTTTTTTCAATTTGTGTGTGTATGTTTATCCCTGACCTTCTCCTTGCCATATTTAAGGGGGTGCTGGAGTAGGGGACAGGCTTGGGGGGGACTGGAAGGGTGCGGGTATAGGGGGACAGGCTTGCGGGGGGACTGGAAGGGTGCGGGTATAGGGGGACAGGCTTGTGGGGGACTGGGAGGGTGCGGTTATAGGGGGACAGGCTTCGTATGGGTAGAAAGCCTGTTCCCTATTCCCAAACCTCCCCTCACCCCCCACCCAAGCCTGTACCCGTACTTCCGCACTCCCCCCCCCCCAAATAAAAGCCGCATGTCCCCCTATTCCCGCACCCCCTTAATTAACACTATTCTTACCAGGTTTATGTCCCGTTCTCCCTAACCTGTCTTGCCTTCCTTTATATGTGTCTTGTATTTGTCTTGTATTTCATTTGTGTCTTGTATTTATCTTGTATTTCCTTTGCCCCTGTCTGTCCCATGGTCTCACCCTGTCATATATACCTACTAGTCATTATTGTCCCTCCTTGTATAGTGCCTGTATCTTAACCTAGCTGCCATTTCCTGCCATGCCTATAATATTATATAAACCCTTCTTCCTTCATGTATGTAGCTCTGCCCCCAACCTTATCCATGTCTTATGTTGTGGGTTTTTCTGATGTCTCCTGCCCCCTACTCTCTCTCCCCCAACCTTATCCATGTCTTATGTTGTTGGTTATTTCTGATGCCTCCTGCTCTCTCTCTCTCCCCCCTCTCATCTTGTCCTTGTATACGTTTTGTTGTGGTGTGGACTGTGCCGTGGTGGGTGTGACGTGTGTGGTGCAGTAGCTTATATAGGCTGTGTATGCGTGAGGGAAGAGGACCACCGCTGTCACTCTTGCCTTGTTAGAGCCAAGCTGGTCCTCTCTGTGTGTGAGTCCCGCCCTCTTCACACACACACACACACACTCACACACACACTCACACACACACACACACATACACACACACACATACACACACACACACACACACACATACACACACACACACACACACTCAAGTACGTGTGTGTGTGTGTGTGTGTCATTTTTCGTGTTCTTTTATAGCTTTATTTTATATGAATTGTAGGCCTATGGTATGTATGGATGTATATACTAATTCATATCACTGTTTATGATAACGTGATGAAAGTAATGATAATAAATCTAGGACGACAGCAGAGGGTTATCGAGCACCGAATGTGTTAGTTACGGTATTGTATGAATGTATGTACAGTATATTTACAACGTTAACCGTGTTTGGATTACTTAGTCTACTTCTGTCTGTACGTACCTGTGTTGTCATCATATCTATACGAACCAGAAAGTGTGTCTGTGTGTTTGTGTAAGTTTTTTTTGTGTTGATATTTGAGGGCGAGGAGGTGTGGTTCATAGTGTGACAATGACCCTGATCTGTATTAGTACTTCCCTTGTTCTCATCTCACTCACACTCCGTCCTCACACTCACCACTCATGTCTCACTCATACATACATACATATACACTCCGTCCTCACCCTCACCACTCATGTCTCACTCATGCATACATACATATACACTCCATCCTCACCCTCACCACTCATGTCTCACTCATACATACACACATATACACTCAATTATACAGTGTGTAATTTTATGAATAGTTATGTTCTTGTTTTCCGTAGATGTAATGTGGCTTTATAATCCTGAATTAGTGAATTGTGTTGCGAAGTATAATAATAATAACATCAAGGAATAACCAGCCCAAGGTATGATTATATATAGGAAGAAGTGACCTTGTGGTGAGAGTATAAGGTCCGTCCTCTCTGTTAAAGTGGCGTACGTAGGGTACAGTTAGCTGGGGTGGGTGGGATCACAGAGAGTACTTCCTTCCCGACACACAATTGGTCCAGATTCTGATGCTGTGACGTGGCCGGCGGGGTAGGTATAGGGGTCGGAGCTGGGGCACGGTGGGGAGGGTGTGTGTGTGTGTTAGGTGGGCTTTCCTGCGGACGTGGCCTGCTGAGGGTGGGGTGGTGAGAGGCTGCGTCATATGGTGCAAGGCTTGCTCTGTAATCAACATTCCCACCCATATTGCTACATTCTCTCTTGTAATATGGTACTCCAACGGAAATTTTTGTGATGAAGGTGTACTGGTGTTGAAAGTTTGATATATTTTGGTACCTCTGTAATCTTTTCTTAGTTTTATTCACATACGGTAAACTCCTTGATTAGGTTAATCATCAAAACGGTTTAACTAGCTCTGAAAGTTTCCTGCGAGTGATTTTAGAAAATGAGGAGAATAGGAAATAGGGGCGGAGGAGGAAGGAAGGATGGACATGGTGGAGTGAGTAATGAAATGAATAAAGGAGTGTATAGTGACAGAAAGAATGAAGAAAAAAGGAAAGGAAAATCATACTTCATTTTGACTATTATTAGGCAATATTTTCTAGCCCAAGAAATATTTCGAGTAGTGAATTGAGCCATCACGGAAGAAGTGTAGAATGCATTAAAGAGGAAGGAAAAACGAGTGATGTGTGTGTCTCTCTCGGTGACTTGAGGTGGACTGAGTCACAAGCCACAGTCTCCACAAGGACAAGGTATTGATAGATTCGTTCAGAAATACGACACTTGACAGTTGCCAGTCCTAGCCAGCACTTCTCTATTGGCTGACCACTCACATTCTCACAATTTAAGGCTGTCAGTCGCCACGGTACAGTAAGAAGAATACCATATGTGGTGATTGCTGCCTCCCAGTCTGTATCTACAATTGAGTCATTGTGCTACTGGAACTTTGGACTCCAGTGATTGTTTTGTTTTTTATGTTCCGACACAGAACATAGGCTTTATATAGGCTATACATAGGCTTTATATAGGCTTATAGGCTTTAATATTATAGGCCCACGTCAACTGCTATAGTCACACACACACACACACACACACGTCACGACTTCCGAACTGGCACAGTGTGAAATACAATTTACTTCTGTGCTAAATTTAATAGGGAATTAAACTTATAATTTTTTTCATATCCCAACTGATTGCAGGCAAAAGAGACGAAGCTTTCGTTTGCGACTGTACATGTTTGTGTGTTGAAAGTTAAATATCACTGAAGTTATTTAGGGTGTGTGGGAATAAGGGGACAGGCTTGGGGGGGGGGGGGGTTGGGGGGGTGCGGGAATAGGGAGACAGGCTTGGGGGGAGTTGGGAGGGTGCGGGAATAGGGGACAGGCTTTCTACCCCCCACTACCCCCCCCAAGCCTGTCCACCTACTACCGCATCCTCCCAGTCCCCCCCCCCAAGCCTGTCCCCCTATTCCCACACCCCCTTGAAGGTTTGTACGTTGGTTTCAGCCATTGGTCTCCTGCACTGTATATATCATCCACGTGGAATAACATTACTTATAACACTCACACTTTAATTAAATTCGGTTTATATAGACCATTTCTCTCTCTCTCTCTCCATCTTTTTCTAACGCTATAGGCCCTCGATGTTGCGGCGCCTAATATTCATCAATCTCTCTCTCTCTCTCTCTCTCTCTCTCTCTCTCTCTCTCTCTCTCTCTCTCTCTCTCTCTCTCAACACCTATACACACTTTCACACACGTCTTTTCCCCTTCTCCGTCATCTATTATATCTTTCACTTTCTCAGACAATCTCGAGGCTGGTCACACATGTATGGCCATAATTGTCAACATGCGTCTGCAGTGTTGCCAATCCGTAATGAAGCTGTTATAGTGCCACCAATATGTGTGTGTGTGTGTGTGTGTGTGTGTGTGTGTGTGTGTGTGTGTGTGTGTGTGTGTGTGTGTGTGTGTGTGTGTGTGTGTGTGTGTGTGTGTGTGTGTGTGTGTGTGTGCGACAGGACTTTTGCCGTCGATTGTACAGTACCGTCACGTCACTTTGGTTAACTAACTATACATTCACTCTTTTATAATACTCCTTTATAATTATAGGGTAAATACTCCTTTTATAATCTCGTGACGGAGGAACTTTATAATAATTATATCCTTCAATTCTCCGACGTATGTTTCCCGACATTGTTCTTGGAAATAATATTTTAAATACTCGTGCATTGTCACTGCACTCGTATCATTAAACCATACGACCATGTGTGTGTGTGTGTGTGTGTGTGTGAGAGAGAGAGAGAGTGTGTGTGTGTATGTGTGTGTGTGTGTGTGTGTGTGTGTGTGTGTGTGTGAGAGAGAGAGATAGATAGAGAGAGTGAGAGTGAGAGTGTGTGTGTGTGTGTGTGTGCGCGTGTGCGACCTGTGGACGTCAATGCCATGTCACGTATCACCCCCCATATACGAAAAAGACACACACACACACACAGAATGGGGGTGCATGGGGGTGGGGGTGGGGGGTGCGGGGGGTGGGGACAATCAGGGGACCAAGGGCATTATAAAGACCAACCCACCCCTCCCTCCTGATCGGATTCCTAAACTGACAAAGGAGTAATTCACAGCCTCAGCCTCCATCTCTGGTATTGTGTGTGTGTGTGTGTGTGTGTGTGAGAGAGAGAGAGAGAGAGGGAGAGAGAGAGAGAGTGAGGGAGGAAGGGAGAGTGAGGGAGGAAGGGAGAGTGAGGAAGAGAGAGTGTGTGTGTGTGTGTGTGTATTAGTGTGAGAGAGAGAGAGAGTTAGTGTGTGTGTGTATTAGTGTGAGAGAGAGAGGGAGAGAGAGGGAGGGGGGGGGAGGAAGAAGCAATAATGAAAGGGAGGAAGGAAAGGAAAGGCAAGCAGTAGGAAAAGAGTGAGTATGTGTGTAAGTGTGAGTGAGTGTGTATGTGTGTGTGTGTGTAAGTGTGTGAAACGGAAGAGAAGAATGAGAGTGAAGGGGCATGGCAGGGTGGGTGGGAGGCGGTAACACACACACACACACACACACACACACACACACAAAGCTGAAAGTAGGCAACGAATGACAGTCTATGGTGAAGGGTTGGGACAGGTCACGTTGAGTGTATTATCGTCATAGAGATCAGAAAAATATGTAAAGATGCAGAAAGTTCAATGAAAACACAGAATTGGGGAAGCTATATTATACTCTGTTCAAAATTTGTGTTCCCACTGGCCTCTTATGCTTAAATAGATAGATAGATAGATAGATAGATAAATAGATATAGATAGATAGAAATAGGTAGATAGATAGATGAATAGAAATAAATACATAGATATAGGTAGATAGATAAATATATATAAAAATAGATAGATAGATAAATAGAAATAAATAGATAGAAATAAATAGATAGATAGATAGAGGAAGATATATCAGAGAAGAGAGTGATGAGAATAAAGTAGAGGGAAAGGAAGAATGGAATGAAGGGAGGGAAGAAAATTGGTGGAGGAGTGTAAAGGGAGGCAAGTTTAAAGGAATATTAACCGAAGGGGAGGGACAGAATTTCAAATATATAATGGAAGGGTGTTAGGGGGGTGCGGGAGTAGGGGACAGGCTTTTGGGGGGGTTGGGAGGTGAGGGAATAGGGGGAGGACAGGCTTGTGGGGGGGTTGGGGGGTGCGGGAGTAGGGGACAGGCTTGTGGGGGGAGGTGCGGGAGTAGGGGACAGGCTTTTGAGGGGTGCGGGAGTAGTGGACAGGCTTTTGAGGGGTGCGGGAGTAGGGGACAGGCTTGTGGGGGGGTTGGGGGTGAGGGAATAGGGGGAAGACAGGCTTGGGTTGGGTATAAAGCCTGTCCCCCTATTACTGTCCCCCCCTAACCCTTCCCCTATGCCTGTCCCCCCAACTCCCGCAGCCCCCCCCCCCCCCCAAGCCTCATGTCCCCCTATTCCCGCACCCCCTTAATTAAGTGGGAAGTTTAGTCATGAGTGTTGGTAAATCTGGAGCAACTGAATCCTCCAAACTATTCCAAGCAACAGAACACCATTATTTTTTATTTTTATTTAGTTCATCTGGTCCTGTTTCCTGGTATATTTTTAAGACTTAAGGAGACTATTATATTTTCCTTTATTTATTAATAGGTCATCATCAGTGATCTGTTTACATATTCTTACATCATTGGACTGAGAAATATTAGTCAAGTCTCCTCTGTATTTATATATTCATCTTTCCCCTCCTCCCCCACCCCTCATCCTCCCCCTTCCCCTACTCCCTCTCCTCCACCCTTCCCCTCTCCTTCCTCCACCACCCACACTCTCCCCCTGCCCCCTCCCTCCTCCACACTCTCTCCTCTCCCTCCTCCCCTCCAATCTTCCCTCCATTCATTCTAGGAGTATTTCCCTCTCCAGGAACACGGCCATTATCTTTCCTTTGTTTCCCTCCCCGGCCCCAGGCAACAACCTTGGGGGAGGAGGGGCGGGGGCGGGGGAGGGGGAGGGGGGAGGCCTAGTTCGAGGAGGCGGTATTGGTAGTGAAAGAGGAGGAGGAGGAGGAAGAAGAAGCAATAATGAAAGAGAGCAAGGAAAGGAAAGGATAGGATAGCAGTAGGTTAGATAGGGAAAGGAACTGATGTGGAGGAGGATAATAATTGGAAGGAAAGGAAAGGAAAGGATAGGATAGCAGTAGGTTAGATAGGGAAAGGAACTGATGTGGAAGAGGATAATAATTGGAAGGAAAGAAATGTCAGGCAGTAAGAAAAGATAGGAAAAGGAGATGATGTGGAGGAGAATAATAATTGGAATGAACTAAACAGAAAAGGTAAAGGGAATAAAGATAATTACATACAACATACAGGCATTATTGTTTCCTTATAATAAATTATTGAGTCTTCGATGTTGATTATGAAGCATCACTTATCATTATCTTATCAAGGTATTATAATGAACTGTATTAAAAATGTGACTAATGTTGTTTTCCTTTCGTTACAGGTGAGTGTGTGTGGGGAGCTAAGGTGACCTGTGAAAGAATGGTGGGTAGTGGTTTGTGAAGAGCCTATAGCCTATACCTCACTGTGAGTACTCCTACCTCCCTCCTATATATAAGTTACTGTACACTCGTGATACGTAATCCCTGACCAGCAGAGACGAACGGCAGGCACCACACACACACACACACACACACACCCTGCATTCGAACTCAGCCTGTACTGGGTGGGGGAAATGAGCAATACCAGGCGATTCGAAGCTTTCTGTTCTTCACACTCTGGTCAGAAATAATGTATGTATATTAAGGGGGTGTGGGAGTAGGGGACAGGCTTGGGGGGGGGGGTGCGGGAATAGGGGGACAGGCATGGAGTGGGTAGAAAGCCTGTCCCCTATTCCTGCACCCCCCAAACCTCCCTCCCCCAAGCCTGTCCACTTACTCCTGTACCCCCATTATTTATTATTATTATTGTTATTATTATTATATCGATATTTTTTTCTTTCACGTCTATAAATTAGGTTTAGTCGTGAAATTTATTATAACACTGGTATTATTCTTGAGTTATCCCCTTATTATTGCCATTTTCTTTTGTTGTGATGACTCTCCCTCTCCAGCCAAGACTTCCCCAACCAACTTCCTGTCCATCCCAACCCAACCCAACCCAACCCAACCCCTCATTTGTTATTGTCTCAGTTCATCATTGTGTATTGTGTTTTTTTCCTTCCTTCTCTCTTAGTTGGTGTAGGTTATATTAATTGAGAGAAGTTGGTACTCGATTAAGCCTACACCCCAATTCTTTTCTTCCTTTTCTTTCTCTTCTTTCCTTTCTTCCTCTTCTCTCCTTTCTCCCTCTTTTCTCTCCTTTCTTCCTCTTTTCTTCCTCTTTTCTCTCCTTTCTCCCTCTTTTCTCTCCTTTCTCCCTCTTTTCTCTCCTTTCTCCCTCTTTTCTTCCCTTTCTCTCTCTTTTCTCTCCTTTCTCCCTCTTTTCTTCCCTTTATCTCCCTTTCTTCTTCCCTTTCTCCCTCTTTTCTCTCCTTTCTCCCTCTTTTCTCTCCTTTCTCCCTCTTTTCTTTCCCTTTCTCCCTCTTTTTTTCCCTTTCTCCCTTTTTTCTTCCCTTTCTCTCTTTTCTTCCCTTTCTCTCTTTTCTTCCCTTTCTCTCTTTTTTCTCTCCCTTTTCCCTCTTTCCTTTCTCCCTCTTTTCTCTTCCTTTCTTCCTCTTTACTTCCCCACCCCCATTATTCCTCTCTCCCTTTCTCCCTCTCTCCCTCCGATTCCCCTCCCTGTATGCCCATATTTGTCCTCCTTCCCTTTCTCCCTCTTTCCCACCCCTTCTCTTTTTTCCCCTATTTTCCCCTCTCCCCCTTCTTACACTTTCCCTCCCCTTCCCTTCTTCTCCCTCTTCCTTCTCTCTCTTACCCTCCCCTCCCCTTCCCTTCTCTCTTCTCCCTCCCCTCTCCTTCCCTTCTTTCCCCTTGCTTCCTCCTTTCCCCTGGCTATTGATTCACGTTGTTGCTGCCATCACTTCCACTTTCACTCACTCATCTTCAAGTTGCTGGGCTTGGGATTCTCTCTCTCTCTCTCTCTCTCTCTCTCTCTCTCTCTCTCTCAGTGTGTGTGTGTGTGTGTGTGTGAATCATTATCATTGTACACACATACATACATAAATACCACCCCTTTGGTTTTGACGCTTTGATCAGTTTCATATTATTATTATTATTATGGAAGATTCACTTTGATTTCCTCTTCTCATTATGGAACCTGTAATTTGTACAAGGAAAACAATGCATGGTTTTGATAAGGGCATGATGATATGGTGTTTATTTTTTGTATTGTATTGTTACTAGGTAGGCTTTATATATTAGGGACACCCGGAGTTGCAATAGGATGTTTTTTTGTAAAGCGAGTTTGCTGAGGCTAGCAATACTATCCTTTAGAGAGTAAAATGTACCACTGTTATTAGTTTGTGAATTGCAACTGTGTCACTCTACAAGAAAAAACACACCATATTTTTCACATTTGTTTACATTGTTTTAAAGTGTATTATAATTCTATCCACTTCCAATTTGTCAACATAAGAATCTCCCCTTTAAGGACCCTGTGATCGTGTATGGAAATTGGAGACTTCTGATTCCTCCTAACTATGCCACGAAACAAGCAAGCTCCTTCCATATAGATGTGTGTTTCGTGGCAATATTTGAAGGACTCGTTTACCTCCAATTTCCCTCTCTGAATCACTGAGAATGTTGTGATCATCTCACTGTTTACACTTCCACTATATATTTCATCCTCCTCTTCTTACTCTTTTTTCTCCTTCTGTTTGGTATTAGTCCTTCCTTCCTTCCTTCCTTCCTTTCCTTTATATCCATTACTTTCCTCCTCCTCCTTCTCTTCCTTCTCTGTGGGGTGGAGTCCTTCCTTCCTTCCCTATGAAAAAATGTCACTCCTTTCCTTTCCTTTACTGTTTTCTCCTTTTTCCTTCTCCTCCTTCTTCTCTGTGGTGTTCGTATTTCCTTCCTTTAATAAAATAAAGTCCAATAAAAATAATAATAATAACGTCACCTGTTCATAAACCGTTTTCTGTTTTAGTTTTATATAATACAGATTATAATTTATATATGTGACGAGCAAAAGTATAAATAACATAAACCAATCAGGTGTGTGTAAGTGTTTAGCAGCAAGTTCATATTATACTGAGCTGACAACAGAATACAAATTACATTCATTACCGTATCTTTTCACTTTTTTTTTTTTTTTTTTTTTTTTTTTTTTTTTTTTTTTTTTTTTTTTTTTTGCCTCCAGTCTAATTAGTAAAAGGTTGGAGATTGTCTGGTTTGGCACTCACTCGGAAATATCAAATGAAATCTTTTTATATCAGTGTATTTACTTGTCCATAAACAGACATGGTTTTATTTTTAAATCCGGGCCAGTTCAGTTTGGGACACTGAAAAGGTCAAGGCATTTCAGAGTAGAAGTTGTCAACCAATTGAACTAAGAACTGAACTTGTGTATACATTTATTAGATTTTGTGTAACTGTAATATTTCTTGTGATTGTTTGTGATTTTGGTGGACCTACACATATTTTTTACAATATTCTTTTATACTTTTAGTTAATATGGAGCTCTAACCAAAAAAAATTTCAATTTGTAAACGTTGCTATACTGGAAATTGACAATAAAGTAATCTATCTATCTATCTATACAGTTGAAATAAGAATAATGTAGGTTGGTGATTCCAGTTCTGCTCTTGGATATTCTCTCATTATTTACCATTAGCGCAGGTCAGCCCATTCATTCACAAACCGGTTCCAATTTAGGTATAATGTACAGTCGTGGTCAAATAATAATAATCATCCATATAGGGGTAACTCACGTAAGAGTTTGACAGCTTCCCTCTGTTCCTTTGATGATAAACTTTCCAATAAATAGGTTAACTATATATACAATCTTTTAATTTAATACAAGCAGCTATGCACTACTTAAAACAATAACATCGTATGTGAACGTGAAAACATTAGTCAGTAAATTGTTTGAGATACCCATACGTGGATGATTATTATTGACCACGACTGTATATGTGATTAATTCTTTCAAAATTTTAAATATATCTTGTACCAGTGTATTATTTGTTTCATTTTTGGTAGTTTTTGAAGATGTCTGAGTTTAGAGCTTTTGCATATGTTGAAGTTGTCCCAAGTTTGTGTGGAGTTTACAGAAGACTGGGTGGGAGTTTGGAGTTGTTGTTAGTTCAGTCTGAGATACACACAATACAGATTACGTTTTCCATTTGGACAAGACAGTGTGTTTGGTGTTATGTTATGGAAAGAAAATTATTGTCCAGTAGTAGTAGTACTTTATAGTTTGTTAAATTGTAATATCCGTTTCTCTGTTAATTAAAAGGAAAGTGTGATATGAAATCATGCTTGGGGGGGGGTTAGGGGGGTGCGGGAGTAGGGGGCAGACTTGGGGGTGGGATTTAGGGGGTGCGGGAGTAGGGGGACAGGCTTGGAGGGGGGTGGGTTAGGGTGTGTGGGAATATGGGACTGGCTTTCTACCCATACACCCCAAGCCTGTCCCTCTATTCCCGCACCCCACCAAACAACCCTCCCCCCCAAGCCTGTCCCTCTATTCCCGCACCCCACCAAATCCCCCCTCCCTCCAAGCTTGTCCCCTACTCCCGCACCCCCTTAATTAAACTTTGTAAAAAAAATGTAAAGTTTAATAAGTGTTTCGTTTGCTCGTCATTTGTAAGTTTCTCAGTGACTTCAGAGGGAAACAAGTGATTGGATGGAAAGTGTGGGACAGAGGGAGTGGAGAACGAGGCGAGGAAACAGCCACGCAACCACCAGAAGCAAAAGTCAAACGAAAATAGGAGGAAGCAACTGAGAGGGACTTGTGTATTTTGGGGAGGTTAAAAAGAGTGGCGTCAGGAAGGAGAGAGAGAGAGAGAGAGAGAGAGAGAGAGAGAGAGAGAGAGAGAGAGAGAGAGAGAGAGAGAGAGAGAGAGAGACAGACAGAGAGAGACAGGGAGGGAGAGATAGATAGATAGATAGACAGACAGACAGAGAGAGAGAGCGAGAGAGTGTGTGTGTGTGTGAGAGAGAGAGAGATAGAGAGATAGAGAGAGTGATACAGACAGACACACAGACACACACACACACACACACACACACACACACAGAGAGAGAGAGAGAGAGAGAGAGAGAGAGAGAGAGAGAGAGAGAGAGAGAGAGAGGGGTTTAATGTCACCCCCATAAGCCACTTAGGGTAAGGTCTTGAGAAGGGGAAGGAGTGCAAGAGAAAGAAAGAGAAAAAAGGAAGTGGGAATGAAGAGTTAAAAGAAAAGGGAGAGGAGAAGGAACGACGAGGAGGAAATGTGTGTGTGTGTGTGTGTGTGTGTGTGTGGAGGAGGAAAAGTGTGTGTGTGTGTGTGTGTGGAGGAGGGAAAATGTGTGTGTGTGTGTGTGTGTGTATGGAGGAGGGAAATTGTGTGTGTGTGTGTGTGTGGAGGAGGAAAAGTGTGTGTGTGTGTGTGTGTGTGGAGGAGGGAAATTGTGAGTGTGTGTGTGTGTGGAGGAGGGAAAGTGTGTGTGTGTGTGTGTGTGGAGGAGGGAAATTGTGAGTGTGTGTGTGTGTGTGTGGAGGAGGGAAAGTGTGTGTGTGTGTGTGTGTGTGTGGAGGAGGGAAAGTGTGTGTGTGTGTGTGTGTGAGTGGAAGAGAGAGAAAAAGCAAAACGAACAGAGAAAAGTATTAAAATGAATGAATGAAAAGGGGAAGGAGATAACGTTAGGTGTATGGATGGAATAAATGAATGAATGAAAGAGAAAGAAGCGAAGGATAGGTTAAAGGAAGGAAGCAAGGGAGAAATGAGAAGAGTATAGGGACAAATTGAAGTAAATAGAAGTAAAGAAGAAAGGAAAGACAATAATTTAAGAGAGACATGGATAATGGGAGAGAATAAGGAAGGAAGGAAGAAAAGTATAGAATAAGGAAGGAAGGAAGAAAGGAAAGAATAAGGAAGAAAGAAAGGAGAGAATAAACAGAATGGAGGAAGGAGAGAATAAGGAAGAAAGAAAAGGAAGGAGAGAATAAGTAAGGAAGAAAGAAAGGAAGGAGAGAATAAGGAAGGAAGAAAGGAAAGAATAAGGAAGGAAGGAGAGAATAAGTAAGGAAGAAAGAAAGGAAGGATGGAAGAAAGGAAGGAGAGAATTAGGAAGGAAGAAAGAAAGGAGAGAATAAGGAATGAAGGAAGGAGAGAATAAGGAAGGAAGGAAGGAAGAAAAGGATAGAATAAGGAATGAAGGAAGGAGAGAATAAGGAATAAAGGAAGGAAGAAAAGGGAGGAGAAAATAAGGAAGAAAGGAAGGAGAGAATAAGGAAGGAAGGAAGGGAAGGAGAGAATAAGGAAAGAAGAAAGGGTAGGAGAGAATAAGGAAGGAAGAAAGGAAGGAGAGAATAAGGAAGGAATAAAGGAAGGAAGGAAGAAAGAAAGGAAGGAGAGAATAAGGAATAAAGGAAGGAAGAAAAGGAGAGAATAAGGAATAAAGGAAGGAAGAAAAGGAAAGAGAGAATAAACAGAACAGAGGGATAAGAAGGGAAGGATGAAGGAGAGAAAAGGAGTAAGGTTGGTTGGTTGGTGTGAGTGGGTGGATGGTAGGGAGGGAAAGAGGGGTGCAGGGGGAGCCAGGGGGGAGGGGGCAGTCAAGGGGGCAGGGGGAGCCAAGGGGGGAGGGGGCAGCCAAGGGGGAGCGGTATTAAAGGGGCAGTGTTGACCAGTCCTTCTTTTCCTCTCTCTACTATTCATTTTATCTTTATCTTTGGGTTTATAGAAATATTTACTTACTATATATGTTTGTTGTGAAGTTAGGTTAGGTTAGGTTAGGTTAGATCAGAACTATTAATATTTAACTTCATTTTGTCTTTATTATCTTTGGGTTTCTAGAAATACTTACTTAAAATACTATATTATTATGT
>JAWZYT010002471.1:15000-32500 GCA_034508575.1 Petrolisthes manimaculis | reverse complement strand
AACTTTCTGACCTTTTTTCATTGTGGTGGTTACAGACGGATGCTTCCCACCACTACGGCAGCGAACGTTGTGTGTGGATTTCGTCCCTTTTTGCATATATACATCAGAAACCTCGCGGTAGTAAACCTTTTAGTGATGGTGGTGATGATGATGTGACAACCACTTGAAAACAGACAATAATAACCACTTGAATGTTACGGGAGGAGAAAGGTTACGGGAGGAAAAAGAGTGACGGTGGAGTGTGAACGGTGTAGGTTAATGTGACGACTACCAGGTCTTTATTTTAAAAGTAACAACATTCCATTCTGTTAAGGGGGTGCGGGAATAGGGGGACATGCTTGGGGGAGGACTGGGGATTGCGGGAATAGGGGGACAGGCTTGGAGTGGGTAGAAAGCCTGTACCCTATTCACGCGCCCCCCTAACCCCTCCCCCAAGCCTATCCCCCTAGCATAGGCTAACTTTATAATATAATAAAAAAAAAATGTTGATTACTTTTCTTTCGTATTTATTTTACAAAGCTTTAAGAGGAGAGTATACTTTTGGTACATTGGAGTGCCTTGATTCCTCCAAAGTATGCCAGGAAACAGGACCAGCTGAGGAACAAAAATGATGGTGTTCTGTTGCTGGAAATAGTTTGGAGGAATCAGTAGCTCCAGATTTACCAACACAATATCAATGTTTTTTTCTTTATAATCTTTGGCTCACTGTCAGAAACATAATAGTAGCCTAAGCAGCAGGACCATAGTTTTATATGACTTTATAAAATAATTCGTTAATATGGTCCACTTCACTCACTAAACTCCTCTTTCACATGTAATTAATGTTAACGTAATATAGAATACAGGATCGGTGTGTGAGACCAGTAGCCTAATTGGTACAAGTATATAATACAAGGGAAGCAACAGCATATGTGGTTGTAGGTGTAGTAGTCTAGGCTAAATAGACAAATAAATGTGTTGTGAGTCTTGAGTGTAAGGGTCAGTTTATGTGTCGTGGAATTCAGCGTCTCCATATTCTTGATTCGTATACCCTTCACACATTTATTAAAAAGTTCATTCCGGCACTGTACAGTCGTGCTCAATAATAATCATTCGTAGGCCTATATGGGTATCTCAAACAATTTAATGTCTGATATTGTCACGTTCACATAATATGATGTTATTGTTTTAAGTTGTGTGTAGCTGTCTGTAGTAAATTAAAAGATGGTACCGTACTTAAACTATTTATTGGAAAAGTTTATCAGCTAAGTAACAGAGGGAAGCTGTCCAACTCTTGTGTAAGTTAATCCTATATATAGATGATTATTGTTGACCACGAGTCTGTACATTTGCCATCAGATAACTCGAGGCCAACCCATCCACGAGCATGCTGGTGTTGTATCTGGTATCAGTGAAATATATGATAAACTGGACCGAAATTCAGTCGTCTGTTCGGGTGAAACAAACCCAGTGCTAAGTTGTCATTATGGAGATTTAACTTTTCTACAATGAATATCCTGCAAAAGAATCTTGTTGATGTAGGTGATGGCCTCGAGTCATCTCATGGCAACTGTACAAACGTCATCGATTGATTCTGTGTTTCGGCACTTTATCCTCACCGTCTCTGTTCTCGTAAGGTGTTTGTTGTTGTTAAGGGAACTGACTGACTATAGCCTACAGGACACTATGGGATCATCATAACCTGACCACCATAACCAAGCAAACTCCCTCAAGGTCCATGGTGTGTGTGTGTGTGTGTGTGTGATGGTGGTGGTGGTGTAGGGAGTAAGTAAGTGACGTCACCAACGACATCATGAATATTGGAGTAGGAGGGTGTGGTTCTGGAGGGTCTGCAGTCACCCATACCTCCCTCTCTTCTTATATACCTCTTACTATACCTCCTTCCATCCTTCCCTCTCTTGTTGCTTCTTACTCCTTCCCTCCCTCTCTTGTTATATACCTCTTACTATACCTTCTTCCATACCTCCCTCTCTTGTTATATACCTATTACTATACCTCCTTCCATCCCTCCCTCTCTTTTTACCTCTTACTATACCTCCTTCCATCCCTCCCTCTCTTGTTATATACCTCTTACTATACCTCCTTCCCTCCCTCTCTTGTTACCTCTCACTTCCTTCTTCACTCCTTCCCATCCTGGCTAACTCTCCCTGTCTCCCTCCCTTCTCCCTTACGTGGTCCATCCCTCCCCAACCCCGTCCATCCCTCCTTCTCTGGTTTCTCTTTTCTGCCACTTTCCACTGGTGCCCCCTAGCCTGTTTAACTCTTTACTACACACACACACACACACACACACACACACACACACACACACACACTGCATCCTACATCTGCTCTTTAATTTATTGTGACCTTATCCGGCGATCATACGCAAGTCTTAATTTTAACTCGCATGGTTTCTTAATTAAAATGGTCGTATACAATATTCATATAGAGTGGTTGTAAGAGAAACTTGTATAACATAGATCATTCTAGCCACACTCCTCACCTTGCTTGGTTTATAGGTAGGAAGGAAGTGAAGTATTAAGATAAATAGGTAGGTATTGTGCTGATGATTCTATGTGTGTTTGTATGAGTGAGTTCACGAGTTAATGTGGATAATTACGTGAGAATAACCACCAATTGAGTGTGTGATTGAAGTGAGTGACACACGCTCTTACACACACACACACACACACACACACACATGTGCCTTATACACGTTATATACATTAAATACACATACACACGTGCACCACAAAGTTGTAGGTTCACACACCCATACTATATCTCTCACCCCTTCCCTCGTACCACTTCACTAGGTCGTAACACACGCGAGATGAAGCTCTTGTTTTTACGATGGGGAGTGAGTTTATAAGGGTGAGTGTGTGGAGGGTGTTTTAGCGTAGATGTGTGAGGAAATGGGGGGGGAGTGTTGTGTGGCTGCAATGGATGTGATGTGATGGAGACTAATGTGGATGGTGTATAGGTGAGAGGGAGGGTACCGTAGTGTTGTCCACGTAGAAAATAATAATACCTGTAGCCAACAACCACGTTATTACCCCGACATCTCGAGAGGCACACAACATCCTATGATCACCAAACAAAGATGACATAGCCTAGCTTGCCTAAACGTCTGTCTGGACAATAATAAAAAGTTGAAGATATTATTCACTGTAAGTAGTATAATCCTTTCATATTCTTTCATTTTCTCTCGGGTGTAAGGAAGGACAGTGTAGATGATGTGTGTGTGGATAATAATGTGGTGTGGATGCATAGTCGCGCCGCTCATAGGTACACAAACCCTCATTCCTTAATTTCTTATTCACTGTTCTGCTGGAATAATTTAATGTAGTTTGTACTGTATATATATATGAGTTGGTGTGAGTAGTGGGAGTGAGGTTGGGGAATCATATACCCATTTTTTTTTCTATAATTATCGTGTGTGTTATGAGTGTGGTTGGTGTGAGTGTTGTGCTTGTGAGGAAAGTTGTGGTGTGGGCGTGAGTGTGGAGGGGCGTGTGTGGTGAGCTGTTGGAGACTGGAGTGGTAATGGTGATGGTGATGTGGGTGTGAGTGTGGGCGTGGCAGCCGCGCATACACCGCCCCTCACGCGCAAATGGTGGCGGGCGCACACACACATACACACAGACACGCCATGGTAAGGACTCACGCGGCGCGGCGGTGAGGGAGCTGGAGAGGTGAAGCAGTCAGTCCCCACATGGCAGTGGGTAGAGGTGGAAGGCGGCGGCGGGGGTGTCTTAACACCGCGCCAGATGTGGTTCACTAACGGCTGCTCCTGCTCGGACTTGTTGACCATGTTGGTCCTCAGGTACGATAACTCACATCAATGAGGGGCGTCACTCCCAGTGTGTCACAGGATATATATAATGTGTGTAGTGTGAGGGTGAACCAATGCATGTGTGTAAGGACAGCCTGTAGCTGCTCAGGAACCTGTGTGTGTACTTGGCTAAGCTAACATAGCCCTCATCAGGGGCACACCGCTCCCCACCGGCAAGGGGGGCGTGGCTCCACCTAGTGTCAGCACGAACCATAGTATTGATAAGAAAAAAATTATTTGAAAATATGTACTATATATTATTATTACTATCTTGAAAAAAAATATCAAAAAGGTCGCCGGGGTAAACGACTGCACCAACACCCTTCCTGTATATATATATCCTTCAATTCACGGTGCACAGAGAAATTATGTGTTTTTATTTCAAAATGGTAACTAATTCGTGTGAAGAAAATGTTGGAGTGTAGTTATGGCCTTCGTAGATGATGCTACTTGACTACTATAAAAAAAAAATAACTCGCTGACTTATATCACAAACCATGCAATCCGTATCAATCTCGGGAGCGGCGACACACATTTAAGTGTGTCATTTAAGTAATATTATGGTGTTTTATTTTGTGGTGGGTGACAACATTTTTCTCCCTGACACTTCATTATTGTTATTATTATTATTATTACGTGAATCATTGAGAGCTCATCATAATGTACGTTGCCTTCTGATATATTGAATGTAATAAGGAACACAATACAATATAATACTAAAAGGGACATTATATGGGTCAGTAGGCGCTATATATATATATTTTAATTAGGACACACTGCTCTTGCTCACATTCATACCGATTGAGATAGTATGAGACAAAAAAAAAAAAAAGCGAATATCATATATACGTGCATTAAGTCCCTCCAGTCTACTTAGTTGTTGGCACGATATATGGGCAACAATCACCTCTGCACGGCCACTACACACGCCACACCACACCACGGAATTAAGTGCACGCGAAAAAAAATCAAATATAAAAATAACATTGTAGTTGAACCAAAATATACACAGGGGGTCGTAACAGTACCGGTATACATTATGTTATATTACTTAGTTAAGGGTCTGTTTTGATATTTAGCGTCTGTTTAACCTCATGGGAAAGCAGTATTTTTGTATATATAGTACAGGAGGTTTGTGGATCATACTGACCGTTCTCTATCTATATACAACACATCCCTTAGGCTTAGTCAGTGATGGGTCGAGTTAGTAGACTGGAGACCACTACTAACTAACTCGACCGTGGTCATTGGTGTGGTCATACTGTACAGTCGGCGGCTAAAGTCCTGTCACCTCACTTGTTCCATGCACTGAGGTACGCGATGTTGTTATAGACTCGAGATTATTAGGCGTAGAAAACATGCGTATTTTTTTCCGAGTCCATGAACATGTCTCGGTGAAGCAGGTGAGGCGACAAACTAAAGTGAAAGAGACTGAAATTATTCTATACTTCTGTAGAGGAGTGATGAGTACTGTACTGTGATTGTCGGGTGTATGGGGATTGGTATAAAGCTTAGGCTAGGTTACCTGGGGACCATGTGTGTGTGTGTGTGTGTGTGTGTGTGTGTGGCCGGAAGTCTGCCTCGCCACTCTAATTACACTTACGGTGTTTCCGGTGTGGTGGAGGTGGAGCAGGTGGGATGTATTGATGGTGGAGTAGAGGGAGTGTATTGGTGGTGGAGCAGGTGGAGTGTATTGATGGTGGAGTAGAGGGAGTGTGTTGGTGGTGGAGTAGATGGAGTATATTAATGGTGGAGCAGATTTGATACGTTGGTGGTGGAGTAGAGGGAGTAGCCTATATTCACGTTGGAGTAGATGGAGATGTATTGATGGTGGAGTAGAGGGAGTATATTAATGGTGGAGCAGGTTTGATACGTTGGTGGTGGAGTAGAGGGAGTAGCCTATATTGATGTTGGAGTAGATGGAGTATGTTGGTGGTGGAGCAGATGGGATGTATGGGTTATGGACAGGTGGGACGGATGGATTTGTATGAAGGGCAGTCAGTATATACACAGTAGGTGAAGGTGAAGGTCGAGGTCACCTATATAGCCTAGTGGTATAGTGGTGTTGACTCAGAGAGGGAATGCATACGGTATCCTACACATTTATTATGTAGTTTGAAGAGTAGCCTAGTTGGGGAGTTTGTATAATTTGTTTACAACCAAATTCGTGAGCACACACACACGAACTCTCTCTCTCTCACATACTCACAAACTATCTCTCTCTCTCTCACACACACACACACAAACACAAACTCTCTCTCACATACACACTCTCTCTCTCACATACATACAAACTCTCTCTCTCTCTCTCTCACATACACACAAACTCTCTCACACACACACAAACTCTCTCTCTTTTTCTCTCTCACACACACACATATCAAGCAAGAGATGGATGCCAAAGACCTTTTTAATCTAAGATACCTTGATAGACACATACAGAATAATATATAGGTCATAATCACGTAAATTGGTTACATGCTATTGGAAAACAAAAAAAACGTAAATTGGTCACATACTATTGGACAACAACATCAAACAACCTCCTCCCTTCCTTCCTTCCTTCCTTCCTTCCTTCCTTCCTTCCTTCCTTCCTTCCTTCCTTCCTTCCTTCCTTCCTTCCTTCCTTCCTTCCTTCTCTGACTTGACCCCTTTAAATCCTTTCACTCTTACTCCCTTAAGTTAACCCTCTGTCACTCTTTACCTTCCCTATATATTCCCAGTCGTCCCCTTCACCCACTCCATAACTAACCCAGTGACCCTGCTCTCCTAACCCCTTCCTTATACACTGTCCCTCCTCCCCTTTCCCCCCTGTAGCTCCTATATACTGACTGACCTCGCCTCTATTATACATTGACCTTGCACCCTCCTAACTCTCGTCCTCCTTCTCTTGTACACTGACCTTCCTTACTCACTGACCTTGACCCCTAACACCGCCAAAGATGTTTACACGAGTGATCAGTGCCTAGGAGTTTATGTGATATAGGTTCAGTTTCCTTCTCTGTCTGTCTGTCTGTCTGTTTGGTGTTTGGTACGTATCAGGATTATGTAAACAAAAAGATTGCTTGTTGCTGTTTATGAAATGTTTACGTGACTGTCAACAAGTGATTGGATATTGTGTGGGATCTGGATATATGCAGGATTTTAGTTTCTTATTATTATTTTTACACGTCCTTGATTGTTATTTATATACAGATTCATTTTTTTTTTTTATATTTGAAGGTGAATATAGCCACTTGGTTCAATGTTTTGGTGTGCACATTACAGTGGTCTCTTGTCACAGTTATAGTATATAGACTGTGTTTATATGTATAGATGAATAGGAGTACATTATTTTAACCATTCGTGTTTGTGTGTGTGTGTGTGTGGTAACCTGACTGGGGTATATATGTGTGTGTGTGTGTGGTAACCTGACTGGGGTAGCCTATATATATATATACGTGTGTGTGTGTATGTGGTAACCTGACTGGGGTATATATGTGTGTGTGTGGTAACCTGACTGGGGTAGCCTATATATATATACGTGTTTGTGTGTATGTGTCGGACCTCAGAGGACAAGACTTGGTAGTGGTGAACATTTATAGAAACCGATCTTTATATTTAGCTGCTCTCTATCTCGCCCGTCTGCCAGGTGTCCAAGTCAACACACGCCACACTAATTTATGACACACTTGTTGAGGTGCTCCAAGTCTTACCATCGCCTATAAGAACAATTTGGAGCAACTGAATCCTCCAAACTATTCCAAGCAACAGAACACCATTATTTATCTCTCCTGGTCCTGTTTCCTGGCATACTTTGGAGGAATCAAGGCACTCCAATGTAACAAAAAGTGAAGTATACCACCTTAATATTATAACTAACCGCTCGATAATTCCTATTTTTAATATTGAGAAGCAGAAAAAAGTGTTAGTAAAATTATGAAGAATGGGATTTAGTCTAAAGTTTCTATAGTATTATTAAATATATGTAAAATACTTCATGAATTGTAAGTGGCATTAGGTGAATGTAATTTTGGTCTACACTCCAATAACCATAAAGCTGATCATTTGTTGTTTCTTGGTGCGTTGCCTCCAAAGGGATATGTTATTATTATTATCTTCTGGTCTACACACACACAAAAAAAAAAAAAAAAACACGCTGTAGAAGAAAGAAGTGAATTTTTGTCTTCACACACACACACACACGCTAAAGAAAAACGAAGTGAATTTTTGTCTTCACACACACACACACACACACACACACACACACACACACACACACACACACACACACACACACACACACACACACACACACACACACACACGCTACAGAAGAACGAAGTGAATTTTTACATGTCAAGTGAGGCATATTATTGACAAAACTGACTGACTGACTATATGTATGACCACTCCTACATGTATACCACTACTATATACCAGGCCAAGGCTCCACACTGTCTGTCTAGGCCGCTCCTATCGATTCTATCACCCGAGTCAGTCTGGTTGGCTGGCTTCACCCATCTCAGCTGCTGGATATGGTGGTGAAAAGAAAATTAATGGTGGTTCTTTATAGGAATCTCTCTTGGATTGTAGATTGTGTGTGACGCATATATACGTATTAATCCCATTTGACGCGTATATACGTATTAATCCCTTGTTGACGCATATATGCGTATTAATCCCATTTGACGCATATATACGTATTAATCCCGTTTGACGCATATATACGTGTTAATCCCGTTTGACGCATATATACGTATTAATCCCGTTTGACGCATATATACGTGTTAATCCCGTTTGACGTATATATACGTGTTAATCCCGTTTGACGCATATATACGTATTAATCCCGTTTGACGCATATATACGTGTTAATCCCGTTTGACGTATATATACGTGTTAATCCCGTTTGACGCATATATACGTATTAATCCCGTTTGACGCATATATACATCTTAATCCCGTTAGTACTCATAGTATACGGTAAGGTATTAATGATATTTTTAGATAATATTAATCCTCAGATCTCATCGTTTATTCCAATATATTTTCGCATTGAATATTCTGCTGTTTGTCCTGATTGTACACAGAAAGTAATCAAGAGTTAAGTTCCTATAACCCACCAGCCTCCAAACGTACCGGTATACCGTCCAGTTACATGAAATTAATGGCAGGTAAAGTCGTGGTTAATAATAATCATCCACATATGGGTATCTCAAACAATTTAATCTCTGATGTTTTCACGTTCACATAATTATGATGTTATTGTTTTAAGTAGTGTGTAGCTGCTTGTATAAAGTTAAAATGGGGTATTTAACCTATTTATTAGAAAGTTTATCAGTAAAGGAACAGAGGGAAGCTGTCAAACTCTTACGTGAGTTACCCCTATATGGGTGATTATATTTTACCACGACTGTGTGTGTGTGTGGTGCACGTGTTATGTGTGTGTTGCACGTGTTGTGTGTATGCGTGAGTTCGTACCACATACACCGGACAGTTCATTGTGAGAAAAGTAGCATATGGCATTCGATCGAAATGAATAAAGTAGTTAAGTACAGAGCATCGACTGATTCACTCACTGTTAAAAATGACTCTGGAAATATTTATAACCCTCAGCTGGAACTGACGTGGTTACTAAGGCCCGTAGTTTAAACAAAATTCGGGGCCTTTACTGGAGCTCTATGAATTCTCCAAACTACTCCGGGCAACAGATTCACTATTAGAAATATTGGTATTAGTCAAGCGTTTGTCCATAATCACTCCCATTCATTTTTTTTATGCCTAAACTATACTTTTTAATACATGTATGTCATTTCCGTCGCAAATACATTAACATGAACCGTTGTTTCCAGGTATAATGATATCAATTCAAGATGGCCGCCAAATGTTTACATCCATCCCCGTATTTTGCTAGTTAGGTCTAGGTAGTTTGCCACGGTCCTGATTCGGTTAGGTTAGGTCAGGTGAGGTCTATCCATTCTACCTCCATGGGTCTACCTAATTCTATTTAATGCGTTGTAGTGTTTTTCAGACGAATCTAGTTCAAATATGGCGAAAATGAGATATGGAGATTTGAGTTGGGGTAGGAGGGGGGGTTGGGGGTAATATCTCTCAAAACATTAATTTGCGACGGTTGTGAACAATAAATTCGTTCAAAACACACCATAAAACATTGCATTCTGAAAACCTCGAGTCGAAAGCAGATTATGGACAAATGCTCGACTATTACCGAAATACTTAAGGGTTCTGTGGCCTGGATTATTTTGGAGGATTCATCATAAAGCTCCAGTAAGGGCCCCTAACTTTTTTTTTTTTTTTGTAACTACGAGCTTATTATTATTATTGTTGCTAGGCAGGATATTATTAATGAACTGTACTGGTGGTGGTAGTGGTGGTGGAGGGGAGTGTTGATATTTATTAATGTAAAATTTATGTGTGTTATGTTACCTTCAGCGCCACACACAGAGGCTGATGGGAAAATTGGGATGACGAGGGAAATTGGGATAATTTTATGGGAAAAGGCTCAGCAAGAAAAACAGAATTAAAGAAAGTTTAAAAACAAAACACACACACAGACACACTCACTCACTCACAAACACGCTCGCTCGCACTCACTCACTCACTCACTCACTCACACACACACACACACACACACACACACACACACACACACACACACACACACACACACACACACACACACACACTCACTCACTCACTCACTCACTCACTCACTCACACACGTAACAGCACCAATCTGATATTGTAATGTATATATATATATATATTTATTTATTTATTTATTTAAAGAGAGATGACGACTTGACTTGGTGTGTGTGTGTGTGTGTGTGTGTGTGTGCGTGCGTGCGTGCGATCCTCGTAACTAACTATTCATGGTTGTTGCTGATTGGGAGGACTGATTATTATTATTATTATTTTTATTTTTTGAAACTGAAATTTATTGTACCTTTTTTTTTTTTTTTTTTTTTAGTATCTTTGCTTCGTCTAGAAATGCAAAGGTTGTTGTTGTTGTTGCCGTTGATGAGATTAAATATGCAGTTGATCTTGTCATTATAGAAGGTAACTAGGCTACTGATTTCGTCTGCTCTTGAATGCATGGTTGAGATTACCCCCCCCCAAAAAAAAACCCCAAGCCTGTCCCCCTTATTCCTGCACCCCCTTAAAGTGTCTAGAGCGCCAAGGATAGCAGGTGTGTGGGGAGACAAACAAACAAACAGACACACACAGACACACAGACAGATAATATGAGACAGATTTGACAGACAGCTGACTAACAACAACAATAACAAACTCTGTCGTCATTTGCCCATCACAGCAGCCAGGCGTCAGGATATATAGGCATAAATAACCCACTAATACTGTAAGGGGGGTGGGAGTAGGGGACAGGCGTGGGGGGGGGGGACTATGGGTGTGTGGGAATAGGGGGACAGGCTTGGGGTGGGTAGAAAGCCTGTCCCCTATTCCCTCACCCTCCTAACCCACCCCAAGCCTGCCCCCCTACTACCGCACCCACCAAAAACCCCTACCCCCCCCCCCCCTCCAAGCCTGTTCCCCTATTCCCGCACCCCGTTAAGGTGATAATCCGGATGAGTTTTGGTTTATGGGTTTGTATGTGATGGTGTTGGACAATTGAAGATACAGTTGGACACATGAATGGGTGGTACAGCCCAGGTGAAAGATGGTCTATTTCTCCCAATATCAAGTTCCTTATAGTGCCAAATAGGAGACATCAGGGTCAGAAGTCAGTATTGAGAATGGTGTGTGTGTGTGTGTGTGTGTTTGTGTGTGTGTGTGTGTGTTCCTTAGTGCCAAATAGGAGACATCAGGGGCAGAAGTCAGTATTGAGGATGGTGTGTGTGTGTGTGTGTGTGTGTGTGTGTGTGTGTGTGTGTGTGTGTGTTTGTGTGTGTGTGTGTGTGTGTGTGTGTGTGTGTTTGTGTGTGTGTGTGTGTTTGTGTGTGTGTGTGTGTGTTCCTTAGTGCCAAGTAGGAGACATCAGGGGCAGAAGTCAGTATTGAGGATGATAATAAAAAGCAAGTACCTGATAATAGACACTGGTTACTCCAATGGGACAAGTATCTTTCACCTGGGCTGTACCACCCATTCATGTGTCCAACTGTACATGTGTGCCACCGAACACTGTGTTATATGCTGAGGTACAGTCGCGGTCAATAATAATCATCCACATATGGGTATCCAACAATTTACTGTCTATTGTTTTCACGTTCATATAATTGATGTTATTGTTTTAAGTAGTGCATAGCTGCATATAGTAAATTAAAAGATGCTACTTAATCTACTTATTGGAAAGTTTATCAGCTAAGGAACAGAGGGAAGCAGTCAAAATGTTATGCAAGTGGATATAATATATGGATGATTACTTTTGACCGCGACTGTATGTGTTTCGTGGCATAGTTAATTTTGAGAATGAGAAGCCTACAATTCGCTGACATAGAGTCGATTCCACAGTGGATGGTATTAGTTTGTAAGCACGTAAACGATTTTTTTTTAGCCCGTTTAAATGACTTATGGTTGAATTATTTAATGAATTTGGTGAATAAACTCTGCAGTGATCATCGTTATCTAACCGTTTGATAGATTTTGTGAATGTGGATACTCAGCTTTTGTAAAATAATGAAGCCATACAATTGTGGTTGGTTGGTTGGTTGGGAAGCTAACAATCAAATACCACTGTGGAATCGACCCATGCTATATCCTAATCTTACATATATAGTCTTCGTTGAGTGAGTGAACTAGTGAATATTATGTTTCATGCTGAGATGTAGTGTGAGTGAGTATGTGAGTGAGTGAGTGTATAAGTGAGTGAGTGAGTGTGTAAGTGAATGAGTGAGTGAGTGAGTGAGTGGAACGTACCCGGTGGGAGTGGAATGTAGTGGGAGTGGTGGAAAGGTGAGGTGGAGTGGCAATCAGAGGGAGTGTGTGTAAAACTAGCGTGAGTGTGTGTAGTTGTAGCTGTGTGTGTGTGTGTGTGTGTGTGTGTGTGTGTGTGTGTGTGTGTGTGTGTGTAAAGGAAAAAACCAGAAGGTGGAGGAAAAGGAGTACGTTTATATCTGCAAGGATGACTGTGTGAGTACGTGTGAGAGAAAGAGGTAGAGGAAGTGCATAATTATGTATGATGTTGTATGTATCATGTGTGTGTATGAGACAGACAGGCTGGGTATGTTCATATATGCAATAGACAGTTTATATAACACAGGTGATATGTATAGTGTACAGAGCCGTACTTATGAGTAATGTAAATGTCATGTTTTGGGATGAATTTAATGAAATGGCACACGCAATGAAGACTTCATAAATTAACTCTCACTTGAATCTGCTTTCTCACGCCTGTACACGTGAAACCCAGTATGTGGACACCACGTTTTGATAGTAATGATATTCCAGTGTCCACAGCTGCTAGGCACATGATGGTGAGATCATGTGATGCAGAGTTCTCGTGACGACTGTTTTCATATGTACAAATACCTTCATAATTCTATCAACATGTCTGTAGACAGCTGATATCCTTTCTTTGTCTGTTTATTGTATAATTTTAATCAATGGCAACAGTGAGTGTGTATAGTAAATGCATCACGGTATTTAGACGTACTGTATATAGACGTACTGTATATAGACGTACTGTATATAGACGTATAACGGGTGCAATAGACATCAACTATATCCCACAATTTTGACACGGAAGGAGTGAAGTATGTAGATGCTGTGGCCACTGGAGTGACTATAAACAACATGTAAAAAACTAACCCTTGAATGTAAAGAGGAGGCGCGAGGTCTGTTATGAACATATGACTTGATCATTTTTCATGTTGTATATACCGTACCCTAAGAATAATAGTGAGGTATAATGTGCATTGTTAGAGGAGGGTTCATGATCACTCTTGGCTGAGCACAGTAAATAGTGAGGTAGCCTATACGGAACATTATCAAATCTACATTATACAGGTGGCAAGGAAGGAACGCCAACTCCTTTCATTCATGTTTATTCTTCAACTGTTCCATTATGTTACATGATTCGCTTCACTCTCTTCTACCATTGTGTTCCATCCCGTTAGTTAGATACTCGTGCGCTTCCCTTTCGGTTCCAGGGCGTAACTTTGGCGATGTAACAGCGACGCGGCCATTAAGGTGTTTAATTAAGCCGACGTAGTGTGTGTTGTACAGTCGGCAGCATAAATTCCCTTCCATCTCATGTACGGTACTTAATAATGCTAATATGACCAGGCAGATAGTTGCATTCTGAACCAGTTTCTATTCTATAACAACATGTATGATTTAATAAGTGAGATGTATGTATGTCGTATTACAACATCACCTTACCTCATACATACATACATACGTAGGTGTAAATGAAGCGAACTTATGCTGGCGACTGTACATTGTATTCATGAGGTCCTCAACCTTCTCACGGTTCTTATACTCGAGGAAAATTATTCTAAAGTAAAAACTGGAGTGTTAATTATCAATGTCAGTTAAGGGGGTGTGGGAATAGGGGGACAGGGTTGGGGGGGTGCGGGAGTAGGGGGTCAGGGTTAGGGGGGTGCGGGAATAGGGGGTCAGGGTTAGGGGGGTGCGGGAGTAGGGGGTCAGGCTTGGGGGGGGGGGTTGGGGGTTGCGGGAATAGGGGACAGGCGTTCTACCCACTCCAAGCCTGGCCCCCTATTCCCGCACCCCCCAGTCCCCTCCAAGCCTGTCCCCTATTCCCACTCCCCCTTTGTGCTAACGATTGTAATGAAATGTTTTTGAGCTGCAGTCAGAGGAAAATAATAAAAAATACATCATTATATAGATCTGAGAGATGAAAGGTGTTTTGACTGACCATTTTATTCTTAGGTGCTCATAAACCTTCTCTTTTGTTGTTGTTGTTGTTGTTGTTATTATATATTAGTTTGTGTATGTGTGTGTGTGTGTGTGTGTGTGTGTGTGTGTGTGTGTGTGTGTGATTAGGGATAGAGAGTTAATGCCTATGATGTGTGCAACTATTTTAAAAGTATTACCGGCGTTCCACTGTGTGTGTGTGTGTGTGTGTGTGTGTGTGTGTGTGTGTGTGTTCTAGTGGCATGTAGTTTTTGTGGTAAGGAGGTCAATGATGCTCAGACTCCATGGTGACAGGCAGGAGATTATAGAGAGATAGATCACGACAGATGGTTCAATATCAACAGATGTAGGCTAGGTAGTGTAGTGTAGTGTAGTGTGTGTGTGTGGTAGCCTATTCACTGCCGGAACTCTACTTCACTTCACTCACTCCTTCCTTCATTCCTTCCTTCCTTGCTTCCTTCCTTGCTTGCTTGCTTGCTTGCTTCCTTTCCTTCCTTCCATCCTTTCCTTCCTTCCATCCTTTCTTTCTTTCTTTCTTTTTTTCTTTATTTCTTCCTTCCATCCTTACTTCCTTCCTTCCTTCCTTCCTTCCTTACTTACTTACTTACTTACTTACTTACTTACTTACTTACTTACTTACTTACTTACTTACTTACTTACTTCCTTCCTTCCTTCCTTCCTTCCTTCCTTCCTTCCTTCCTTCCTTCCTTCCTTCCTTCCTTCCTTCCTTCCTTCCTTCCTTCCTCACTAGAACAATAATATCATCTTTCCTCTCTGCATGTATGGTTTGGTGTTGGTCTGGAATGAGGCTCCGGGTGTTGTTATTATTATGTTGTTATTATTATGTTGTTATTATTATGTTGTTATTATTATTATGTTGTTATTATTATTATGTTGTTATTTGTTGGTTGGTTGGTTTGTATGATATTGAGTTCACGACAATGTTATTAATTAATCTCAGGGACAATGTTATTATTATGTTATTTGATGTTGGTTGGTTTGTATGTTATTGAGCTCACGACAATGTTATTAATTAATCTCAGGGACAATGATATTACTATGGTTTTTTTTTGGTTGGTTTGTATGTTATTGAGCTCACGACAATGTTATTAATCTCAGGCACAATTAAATCACATCCTTGATCGCCTGGAGACCCAACAAATAGATGATACTTTTAAATTTCGATCGATTTTGAAATAAAACTAAAAAAAATGACAAACTCTTTTCAAATGGGCAACGATACGATGCCTTAAAGGGGGTGCGGGAATTAGGGGCAGGCTTTGGGGGGGGGGACTAGGGGGTTGCGGGAATAGAGGGGACTGGCTTGGGGTGGGTAGAAAGCCCGTCCCCTATTCCTGCACCACCCCCATTCCCCTCCCCCAAGCCTGTCCCCCTATTCCCGCCCCTCCTTAATATATTCTGTTTACTATATAATAATGTGTTGTGCTGTATTTGTTTATTTATTATCGTGTTTTAATGTTTCTTTCTTTTTCTGTTTCCAGGTATGTTGAGTGATGGGACCAGTGTGTGTGAGAGAGAGAGAGAGAGAGAGAGAGAGAGAGAGAGAGAGAGAGAGAGAGAAATAGACGACAACAACGAGTACTAGACCTCCACGTGAAACCTTCCAGGAGGCTTTTTTATGTCTGGTATTAATCAACGTATTGGCCATACTGTACTTATCAACTAATTATGTGCCACAAACAATACCCATACCCAGAGGAAGTAGGGTATATTTCGTAGCATCTAATATATATAGTTTGGAAGAGTCCTAGTACCTTATAGTATATGTATAGCCTCCAGTTACAAGGTTCTCAGATATAACAGACAAACTATAATAAATAATCCTCGGACCAACAGGACTTCTGCTATACAATGTGGTGAGTACTATATCATCTACAAGTATACAAGTTAAACAGAATAACACATGTACTGTATATATGATGAGATGTTTTTTTGTATATATATATCTAGGCTATCTAACTCATGGATGGTTTGGGATGGTTTGTAAGAAGAGGGTCAGTTTGTGTGAGGTGAGTCTGAGTAATATATTATGAGCTACAGTAGTAGATATTGTTTATGGAATGGGGAAATATTCTGTGGTTGAATTGGAGGTAACTGCTGCTGATTCTTGCAAACTTTGTCATGAAATCGAATACTTTATTATAATACATTAACCTGTATTATTTGTGTTACCTATGGCAAAGTTTTGGAGTATTCAGAATCCTGCTATTCCTCGACTGTTCTTAGCCCTTTAATTAAACACACCTATAACATATTTGATGCACACACACACACACACACACACACACACACACACACACACACACACACACACACACACATACATCACTCTAGTTAACCAGGGTGCTACATAAACTACAGTGTGTATTAACCTAAATGATGATGTTTTATGTTCCCTTCCTGTGCCGTTCCTCCTTCCCCGTGTAGGTACTGTTTGTTCTCCTGAAACTCGACGATACTGGGCGGATGAGACAACTTGTATTATTTCTATGTCTTGACAGTCCTGCGTAGGTAGCTGTAGTGTAGACAAGGCAGTGTGTTGGATGTCACGGGTGGCTGGGTAGGGACAGGAAGTGGGGACGAGAGGGGAAGGGGAGGCTGTGGAGTACGGAGGGGTAAAAGGAGTGGGAGGTGAGCGCGTATAAGTGGGGCCAGAGTATAGAGGTGAGGGATGGGAGAGTGGTGTTGGGTTGTGGTCATAAGCCATGTGAGAGGGTGGGTTATGGTTGGTTGGTTGGTTGGGTTCAGGAAACTCAACACTTATAAGCATCTGTACTATATTTTTATCATCAATAATTCAGAGCGTCGGTACATTTTCTAATT
>JAWZYT010002471.1:0-10000 GCA_034508575.1 Petrolisthes manimaculis | reverse complement strand
CTCTCTCTCTCTCTCTCTCTCTCTCATATCCATACATACATAAAGTACCCATTCATTCAACCGCCTTCCTTCTTAGTTTTCTGCTAAGTTCTCAAAGCTCAGTCATGCACGACATATTCAACACACACACACACACACACACACACACACACACACACACACACACACACACACACACACACACACCTCCCTTCCTACTCTGCCTATACCTTCCCCCCTTCCCCCTCCTACTCTACCTACCTTCCCCTTACTCTTTTCCACAAATGAATGGAGTGTGGCTGGTGTGTGGATTAGACACTGGAAGGTTGAAAGAGAGAGAGAGAGAGAGAGAGAGAGAGAGAGAGAGAGAGAGAGAGAGAGAGAGAGAGAGAGAGAGGGAGAAGTAGGGGGGAAGGAAAGAAAGTTGGGTGAGACCTAGGATAAAAGTCATGGTTCCGCCCACACTGTAATTTCCACGGTTAAGCTGACATTGGGGGTGGGAAGAAATGTGGGAGAAGAGAGTGTGGGAGAAATACAAGGGTGTGGGAGAAAGACTAGGGTGTGGGAGAAAGACTAGGGTGTGGGAGAAAGACTAGGGTGTGAGAGAAAGACTAGGGTGTGAGAGAAAGACTAGGGTGTGAGAGAAAGAAAAGAGTGTGGGAGGAAGGAAGACAATGATATAAGATTAACAGCACATGTGGAAGTCAGTGGAATGGAAAGAGGAAAGAGAGCAGCAGCAGAGGTCAAAGAGAACTCGTGACATAAGACAGTAAGAATGGCAAGTGGTGTATATATATCATCTGATGAGGAATACTAACTAAGGAAGAGGAGGAACAATAACAGACCTCGGTGATTCTAACTAGGTTGTTTGTGGTGAGTTACGGATATGACAGGGTAGTGTTGGTTAAATAGAAGGTTTGGTGTGTGTGGGAAGTTCATGGAGATAGCAGACACACACACACACACACACACACACACACACACACACACACACACACACACACACACACACACACACACACACACACACGCAGACACACAGACAGACATTTTAAATTGGATTAAATAACAGGTTGGTGTGTTAACTATAACTAGTGTGTTTATTTAGGGGAAACATCTCTCGTGCATGTTATTAATTTATTTTCATATGAAGGTATTGTTTATGAAGTCGTATATTACATGATGTGATTACTCGATGGAAAATTGTATATGCATTTAATAGTAGACTTTATTTCATTACTATTTTTATGATTGGATTAATTACTATTTATATTTTACTTTTAATCTTCTTATATGATACTTAACCAACACTTGTAATACAATACAAGGATGTTTGTCTACCTTGAAAATCACACCAATTAATAGTATTCCATCTTTATTACATTTTTATACAATGTCTTAGCAATTGACACATTTCATTCAATTTTACACCAATCCATTCTTCATCCATCCCATGTCCTTCTTTACCATCCCTAAATACAACACCTACCTCATACCAGTACTCATATATTATCATCTGTCCTCATCACCCACCCTTCTATTCAGTCTCACCTTCCCACCTCCAGCACCACTGACATTCCTTCACTCGAGTGTCTGTTTTCCCCCTCAGCTTCCTCCCTCCCTCCCTGCCTTCCTGCCTTCACCTCTGGCTGGCCACCCTTGTCGCTACACTTACATAATCCCTGGAGATTCGACCACAAGACACGCCCTGACTCCAACCTCCAACTCTCCCTCCATCCATCCCTTCTTTCTTCTTCACCCCTCGCTCACAGTACTATAGTAGGAACACCTCAGTATACCCTTCTCTCCTTCCCTTCCTTCTCTCCTTCCCTTCCTTCCTTCCCTTCCTTCCTGATCAGCCACACCCTAACACACAGGCACCTCAGCCCAGCCACACACACACACACACACACACAAAATAATATAACAATGCTTCCCACGGTACCAATACTATGGCATTACAAATATGAATACCGTCATGTGTGGTGGCGAAGCGTTAACAGAAAAATGTGTAGCCTATATTATATGTGACGAGATTGAGCAAGTTAGTTAAGTAAGTAAAACGAGATCTTGTCTAGGGAAAATTTTTTTAGAAAGTCATGGTCAGGCAAGTTTGTATTATATATATCAATTTGCGTTACCATGCTACTAGCTTCACACTGGGGTCAGATTATATGCTGTCTCAGAGGCCGCTGTGTACTTAGCTATAAAGTGGATGGTTGGTCCAGTTATCTCACCTTTCTCCTTGTAGTATTTTTATTATATAGTAGTAGTGTCTAGGTGAAAGCGTCCTCATCACGCGGTCCATTCCCTGGCAAATTGATAAGCTCATATTTCTGGAGTTAAGGGACCCTGTGTGTGCGTGTGTGTGGAGGTAAATGAGTCCTTCAATTATTGCCATGAAACGCACACACTTACAGTATATGGAAGGAGCTTGTTTCGTGGCATAGTCATGGGGAATCAGAAGCCTCCAATTCTCATATACACGATCGATCACAGGGTCCTTAATTAAATGTATTGTTGGAGACACTGATGAGTTGTTTTGTATTTGTGGTGTGTGATGCATGTAGTAGGCTAATCAGAAAGTAATGAAGAGGCTAACCCGGTCTTTGATCTTATACATAACTGTTATATTGACGTGCAAGTTCACCCAAAGTGTTATTATTATGTTTTACGGAGACCAATTCCAATGATCACCTGAAGCGTTTGTGGTGTTTGTTATTGTTACTGTATACCTCACAAATTTGTTAATGGCTTCCTTAATTAATTGGTCAGCTGAGATACTGTTGGTTGTGATTTTATAGGCGTAGATCATTGTGTCTCTCACGTAAGATTATACGAAAGGAAAATAAATAGCAAGTTGGAATAGTATTGACACATGCAGCGGTTGAAATAATAATGGAAAGATTTTTAGGATGAAATATAAATTATAAGGTTCACACACAATTGAGTGAAATGCTGTTCTGATTTATATTGTGTTTAATCATTATAGCACCCTTTAAAAAAATTGCTTCCCCTATATACTGAAGGGTACAGTCGCGAGCACTAATATGTTTACACCTTGCATGATTTGTAGCTTTGAAAAGTCGAAATCTCCAATGAACTAATTCCAATGGAGATGTTATTGTGCCTTTATTTACTGTCTCTATATAGGTATTCGAAGCACACCTGTAAACTTATTAGTGCTCGTGACTGTACTTGTGAGATACGTACAGTTGCCAAAAAAGATATTGCGACAAATCTTGATAGAACTTGAACAATAGTAATATCCACAACTACTTGTAGGAACTATAAGCACATGTATAACAGAAGAAAATATACACATCCTTCTGTAATACATACTTATAATCCCTACAAACAAACAACTATGGACATTAATATATTTAATGTTGTATCAATAGTTGTCGCAGTATCTTTTTTGGCAACTGTACATGCAACGGTAGACTGATCACGAAGTAAGTGTACAAGAATCAGTTTAAATCATGGGAATGAAACTTAACCATTTCCTTTGACTTTGATATATTATGATAATCTGTGATGAGAATAACAGTAAAAAAGATAACATAATTTATAAAACATGCTAAGGTTAACACTTGTAGACTCGATAAATTGACAATAAAGTTATCTATCTATCTATCCATCCATTTATCCATCTATCTATCCATCTATCTGTCTACCTATCTATCTATCTATTTATTTATCTATCTATCTATCTATCCATCTATCTAAACACACACCTACTTGCCGTCGCCTACTTGAGTAAACTGCATTGATTAGGGGGATAGTATGCTTTTAATTAATAGACTGTAGTGCCTCGATTCCTCCATAGTATGCCAAGAAACAGACCCAGATGAAGAAAAATAATGGTACCATATCCTGTTGCCTGGAATAATTTGGAGGAAACATTTGCTCCAGATATACCACCCAAAACAATGTGCTATATATATACAGTATAAACCCTTTTTAAAGTTGTGTGATATTCGGTCGTCTCAGTCAGAGGGAATCAATCACACGTTCGAATTCTCTATTGAGTCTATTCCAACTTTTGAATGTCAGCCATACAAGATTTATAATGGATATGTGTATGTGTGGATTAGTGTGTGAGTGTGTGTGTGTGTGTGTGTGTGTCCCCTGGATATGTGTATGTGTAGATTCGTGTGTGGGTGTGACTGTGTGTGTGTGTGTGTGTGTGTGTGTGTCCTGGATATGTGTATGTGTGGATTCGTGTGTGGGTGTGACTGTGTATGTGTGTGTGTGTCCTGGATATGTGTATGTGTGGATTCGTGTGTGTGTGTGACTGTGTGTGTGTGTGTGTGTGTGTGTCCTCGATATGTGTATGTGTGTATGGATTCGTGTGTGGTAACTTATACACTCTCATTTCGTGTACATGTGTGTGTGTGTTTGGGACGGAGCCTGTGTTTGTATGTAGCGCGTGTGTGTATGTATGTATGTATGTATGTATGTATGTATGTGTGTATGTGAGGTGGAGGAGCGGACGGGCGTGGCCACCAGTTCCCAGGATCGATCACGCACACACGCACAACCGCGGCCGTGTACACGCTAACACACATACGTAAACACACACACACACACACTCACACACACAGTAAAAATGCACTTGTGTGAGGGCATGGAAACTGAAGGTGATAGGGATTGAATGAATGAATGGAGAGAGGTAAGGAAAGGAATAAATGAGTGAAGAAGAAAATGAGATAGAGGAGGAAGAGGCAACAGAGGAGGACGAGTAGATGGAGAGAAAGTGAACATGGAAGAGGGAGAGAAAAGAGAGCGAGAATGAATAGCCATGAAAAGAGGAGATACTAAATAAAGAGAGAGGAGTAGGAGAAGGAGGAGGAGGAGATGGGAAAGAAGAATCCGAGGTAGAATTTAGAAGGAGAGGAAGAAGTGTGAGGGGGACACGGAAGAGGGCTGCATGGGTGGAGGAGGAAGGAAGGAAGGAAGGAAGGAAGCTGCTGGAGTTGGGATGAAGGGAAGTAATGATAAACTGATGACGATAATAATGATAATGATAGGCGGAGTGAGGGTGAGAGAGGGTGAGAGAGGGGAGACTGAGTGATGGAAGTGCTGCAGTGAAGGGAGGAGAGATCAAGGGAAACACATGTAAACGATGAAGTGAAGAAATAGTATATGGTTGGTGAGTTGGTTGGAAAAGCAGACGTAGACTATAAGGAAACTATAAGGGATATAATAACAGAAGAGGGATGGGATTGAAGTGCACTATATATATGAAGGTGAGGAATTATGGGGAGAGTATACTTTTGATAGATTGGAGTGCCTTGATTCCTCCACAGTATGCCAGCCAGGAAACAGACCCAGATGAAGACAAATAATGGTATCCTGTTGTTGCCTGGAATAGTTTGGAGGAATCATAATCTCCAAAAATGTCAAAAAGGTTAGAAGAGAGTGATTGATTGGTGGATAGGAATAGGATAGACTGAGGATGAAAAGGACGAGTGTGTGAAATAATGAAGAGAGAAACTAGAGAAAAGAAAAGGGAAAAATAATATAATAATAACAATAAAGCTAGAAAGTCAAATTTAGTATGAAAAATAAGGAGATAAAATAATTCTTTGGTACACAATATGCAAACACACACACTTACACTTCATGCTAAATTTTATACACAGCACCATCAATATATTTTCACAGGACAACTATTATGTACATCTATAGGTATCATTTCTTCCTTCCATCACCCTCCACCCTTATTAGTAACTCATTGACTCCATCCAGCAAATTTTTCATACTTCCATCACCACCCTGACAACCATTTTTATACACAACATACAGTCGTGGTCAAATATAATCATTCATATAGGGGTAACTCACGTAAGAGTTTGACAGCTTCCCTCTGTTCCTTTGATGATAAACTTTCCAATAAATGGGTTAACTACCATCTTATAATTTAATACAAGCAGCTACACACTACTGAAAACAATAAAATTATATGTGAACATGAAAACATTACACAGTAAATGGTTAAAGTTACCCATATGTGGATGATTATTATTGACCACGACTGTACACTTCTACCACTACAACCCTCCACCATCACACTCCAACACGTGTCACCAACCCACTTCACCACCTACCTGTACTTACTTACCTAGATTTGGTATAGATATTCGGGCTCCGTCATGTGACTGGGAATCGACCGGTGTGCATGTGCTTGGTGGGTCTGAGAATAATTTAACAAGTTCACCCTGCACTATGATCCTCCCCCTCCCTCTCCTTGGCTTGCCTTCTTCACACTCGGCCCATTCACACCTACTTGTACTATAGTCTCCCCCTAATAGACCCCCTGAATCCTGAGTCATTATAATGATATTTTACCGTCCACTGTCCTTCATACATTCCCATATATGAACTACATCTATACTATATATTGGTGTTGTATTACTTTACCCCATTGACTCTGCCACTTCACTTCAACCATTATATAACTACTATTAAAGTCAGGTATGACCGTGATGTGATCGAGTTCTGAAGTCTGATTTAGAGACACGCACGAGGGGGCCGGGTACCAGGCAATTTTCCCATTTTATTTTATGACATTCTAAGACGAGACATGTAGATATATTATATGCGGTATATAAAATATAATTTATGATGTATCTGACTGAAATTTGCAGATATATTTTGAGTGCTTGCACGTCCTCTTTAATAGCAACTTACCCGTGCGAACAGGGATGCCAACGTGTACTTTAATAAATTCCAGACGACATAACTTTTCACTGGAAGGCTTTTCCATATTCAAGGGAGTAAGATGTGTTCACCCCGTGCTGTGAACTGACTCACCTCAACCTCTTCCATAATACCCATGCTATTAAAACATTAACCTACCTTCAGCACCACTCAATATTCCAAGAGTTACTTCTTTTTATGAAAATCCTTCTCCACGCCCCGCCCCCACTACTACTCCATTCCCTGCTCTAGTACCGATACTACAACTCCCACCTACCTACCACACACACACACACACACCACTACGAGGTGCTCAATAATTCACACCAGCAGAGATGAGCCGGTAGAATCCTGGCCGGAACTGAGGTAAAAACTCCATGACATGAACTTGGGTATGTATGTTCGGTGATTTGTCATATTTCCCGCGGGGGACGTTTTCTTTTCAGCCGCGTGTCTCGCTAATTATCGTTCTCTTTTATGATGGAGTACGAGGTGAAGGAAGGCGTAGTGGAGGAGGACCTTGAGGTTGAAGTGGAGGGACATGGAGGAGAGAGAGGGGGGGAGGGGAGAGAGGGAAAGCTGCATGGAAGTACGGTGGTAGTTGGAGTATGGTGGTGGAGGGAGATGGAAGATGGAGTGTGATGGAGGAGAAAGTAAAGGTGTAAAATATGAAAGGTGAAGTGACGTGGAGTATAGGCAAGCAGAGAGAGAGAGAGAGAGAGAGAGAGAGAGAGAGAGAGAGAGAGAGAGAGAGAGAGAGAGAGAGAGAGAGAGAGAGAGAGAGAGAGAGGACTAGGTAGGTAGGTTAAACAAGCAGCACCTGTTTGAGAGAGAAAGCGGCGAGAGTACACCTACCTTATAGAGATGGAAAAAAAAAACCTTAGGATCTCTCACCACGCGTTTCACTGTAGTAGCTGCCTGGCCCAACTCCACCACCACCACCACCACCACCACCACCTGTCTCTCCACCACCTGTCTCTCTCTCCACACACCTGCTTCTCTACCACCTGTCTTTCCACTACCACCTGCCTCTCACCACCACCTGTCTCCACCACCACTGCCTCTCTACACCACCTGCCTCTGCCCACCTTGTTCAACTTAACCCAACTCGTGCTATTCCACATTTTATTTACACACATTTTTCTAAACACTGTCCTAAACTTCATCTTACAACAACCTGCTCCACCTTGCCCAACCAATCTTACTTTTTACCCTTGATCATTTTTTGTACTAGATCCTGCCTGCCCCTTTTCACTTCACCCAGTTACGTTCCTCTTCGTCTCCTTCCTTCCCTCAGCCCCCTAGCATCCATCCCCCACCCACCTCACCCGGAACCACTATAGCCTATACTCCTCTCCCCCCCCCCCCACACCCATGCTTACACACACACACACCCCTCTCCTCTGCAGTGAAACTTTTGTCTGCTGGGTACACTATGTCTGTCTGGTCTGGCTTGGCTTATAGGTTTTGTGTGTGTGTGTGTGTGTGTGTGTGTGTGTGTGTGTGCTGTGTAGTGTGTGCTCAGTGTGTGGTCTGGTTTGGCTTAGGTTTTGTGTGTGTGTTTGTGTGTGAAAACTGTGGAAATAGACAGTAAATAGAATGTAGAAGAAATGTAAAACAAATTGAGAAGAATAAGCAAGAGACAAAATGAAAAAAAAATAAAGGAGGGAAAATGGGAGGAGGAAGAAGGAAGGAAGGGAGGAGGAGGAGGAAGGAAGAGGAAAGAAGAGGAGGAGGAAGGAAGGAAGAGAAGGAAGAGGAAGAGAAGGAGGAGGAGGAAGAGAAGAGAAGAGAAGAGAAGAGAGGAGGAGGAGGAGGAGGAGGAGGAGAAGGAAGGAAGGAAGGAAGGAAGGAAGGAAGGAAGGAAGAGTAGGAGGAGGAGGAAGAGGAAGGAGGAGGAAGAAGAGGAAGGGCGTCAACTCTAATGTGGAGGATAATACTAGAGTGAGCGGACAGGAAAAGGGAGGGAGCAAGGGAGGAGAGCAAGTAAATGTAGGGAAAATGGCACCACGCGACCATTACCATAATTAATGAGGCCATGGATTCACTACCACCCACACCCACCATGACCATGCCAGTCAGAGGGAGGGGGAGGAAGGGAGGGATTGGGGGAGGGAGGGAGGGAGGGTGTCTAGGGATTGCATAATGTGGTGGCCTGGTTGGGTCACAGAGAGGGTGAATGCAGGGGTATATAGGGACAGGGGTAGGGACAGGAGTTGTGGCAGGAGTAGGGAGAGGGGTAGGGGACAGGGGTAGGGACAGGAGTAGTGGCAGGAGTAGGGACAGGGGTAGTGGCAGAGTAGTGACAAGGGTAGGGACAGGGGGGCAGGGAGTAGTGACAAGGGTAGGGACAGGGGTAGGGAGAGGAGTAGGGACAGGAGTAGTGACAGGAGTAGGGACAGGAGTAAGTGGCAGGGGTAGGGACAGGTAGGGGCGTGTGGTGTTGAATGGGTAGGTGGGGACATGTAGAGTTGGGTGGGTGTCTGGTGGGAGTAAAGATGTTGTGTTGTGTTGTGTTGTGTTGTGTTGTGTTGTGTTGTTGTGTTGTGTTGTGTTGTGTTGTTGTTGTGTTGTGTTGTGTTGTGTTGTTGTGTTGTGTTGTGTTGTTGTTGTGTTGTGTTGTGTTGTGTTGTGTTGTTGTTGTGTTGTTGTTGTGTTGTGTTGTGTTGTGTTGTTGTGTGAGATTGAAGTGTGTTGTGCTCGGAGTGGCAGTTAAGGTGGTACGTAGGCTAATTCTTTTTTGTTACATTGGAGTGCCTTGATTCCTCCAAGTAGGCCAGGAAACAGGACCAGAAGAGCAAAAATAATGGGTGTTCTGTTGCCTGGAATAGTTTGGAGGAATCATTTGCTCTTGATTTACAACACAAAATTCCCCCTTAAGGTGTAACATTAAGCTTCATCCTTTGTAATATACCCTAAGAAATTGAGGAAAAAAATAATGTAGACGCTTTTGAATTTCCCTTTGTGTATGTAGTCAGATACGAATCAATTAAATTTACAGGCTGAAGGAAGTGTAGGGTATAGAACAAGTACGATACATTTAATTTAAGTCCAAGTTTGATTTTTTTTTAATTTACATTATATATCATAAATGGAAAAATGCCAAATATCAATAATTTAAATCATTCTTATAAGAAACATTTTATATCGTAACGTTGCTATCTTAAAAAATCCCTTGTCCAGATAAGGTTAGTTAAGTAGATTTAGTTTGGGTGTCGGTGAAGCCCTTTTATAAAACCAGAGATGAGATCCAAAGTGACCCAACAGTACAATATCTACCGGTACTGCCATTACAGTATCACTAAGCCACCATCAC
>JAWZYT010002470.1:102500-130216 GCA_034508575.1 Petrolisthes manimaculis | reverse complement strand
GTGATCTGATTAGAAGGTTATTGGTAGAGAATGAATTTCTCCCCAGTGATAGTCGTAGGTAAGGATAGCAAAGTAGAAGGCTCTCTCCCCAGAGAGAGAGAGAGAGAGAGAGAGAGAGAGAGAGAGAGAGAGAGAGAGAGAGAGAGAGAGAGAGAGAGAATATATGGAGGAAAACAAGACATGGGAAAGTGTTAGAAATTTAAAAAAATAATTAACCGGTTTGATAGGGGAGAGAAACAGGAATGATAGTATAGGAAGCAGTACATTATTTTATACCTCGCGTGACACCCCCTTTTTTTTTTTTTTAGCTCACTGTCTTGATGGTCGAGAATACATCACAAACCACATTATGTTGTTCACCTTTATTGATGGAATGTGTGTAACGGTGGTGTGTGTGTGTGTGTGTGTGAGAGAGAGAGAGAGAGAGAGAGAGAGAGAGAGAGAGAGAGAGAGAGAGAGAGAGAGAGAGAGAGAGAGAGAGAGAGAGAGAGAGAGAGAGAGAGAGAGCGAGAGAGAGAGAGAGAGAGAGGGTTGTGTGTGTGTGTGTGTGTGTGTCTGTGTGTCTGTATGTGTGTGTGTGGTGTGTGTGGGTGTGTGTGTGTGTGTGTGTCTGTGTGTGAGTGTGTGTGTTGTGGAAAAAGATGTGTGTATGCGTGTGTCTGTGTGTATGTGAGTGTGTGTGTTGTGGAAAAAGACGTGTGTATACGTGTGTATGTGTGTATGTGAGTGTGTGTGTTGTAGAAAAAGATATGTTTGTGTGTGTGTGTGTGCCATTCTGTGGGCTCATTCTACAGGGTTTGCACGAGATGTGAGAATGAGTGCAGTCGACATCAGGTATTTATTTATTATTCGACCCCCAAGTCAGACTATGGTGTGATCTGGGACAGTTTAGGGAAGGAAGTGAAGGATAGGACGTGTTGTATATTATAGGATCTCATAAATATTAGTTAGTTACATCTTGAGTTGAGGTTCAGAAGGCTAGTAGATCATGTCAGAAAGGGTTGACGAGGACTGTGAGGGTTTGTACTATGAGGAGTGAGAGGGATTGTTAGGAGGAGTGAGAGGGATTGTTAGGAGGAGTGATAGGGATAGTACTAGGAGGAGAGAGAGGGGGTACTAGGAGAAATGAGAGGGATTGTTAGAAGGAGTGATAGGGATAGTACTAGGAGGAGAGAGAGGGGGTACTGGGAGAAGTGAGAGGGATTGTTAGGAGTGATAGGGATAGTACTAGGAGGAGAGAGAGGGGGTACTAGGAGAAATGAGAGGGATTGTTAGAAGGAGTGATAGGGATAGTATTAGGAGGAGAGAGAGGGGGTACTGGGAGAAGTGAGAGGGATTGTACTTGGAGTGAGAAGGATTGTACTAGGAGAAGTGAGAGGGATTGTACTAGGAGGAGAGAGAGGAATTACTAGGAGAAGGCAGAGGAATAGTATTAGGAGGAGTGAGATAATTTACTAGGGAGTGAAAGGAATTACTAGCAGTGAGAAGGATAGTACTAGGAAAGTGAGAGGGAAGGACAGTACCAGAGGAGAGGGACTGGGAGATAGGAACGGGCCTGGTCCTATTGATCTAGTAGTGGTGAGGAGTGGCAGGGACGAGGAGTGGGAGAGGGAGTGGGGGAAGGGATGGATGGATGGGGATGAGGGTCAGGGAGAGAGGAAGAAGGTTAGGTAGGAGGGGAAGAAGAGGGTTAGAGAGAAAAAAGAGAGAGAGAGTTGTTCAAGGTTATGTATGAGAAGGAATAAGAGAGAGAGAGAGAGAGAGAGAGAGAGAGAGAGAGAGAGAAGAGAGAGAGAGAGAGAGAGAGAGAGAGAGAGAGAGAGAGAAAGGAGGGAGTTGAAGATAGAGAAGGAAAGAAAAGTATATTGGAGAAGGAGGAAGTGTGTTTGGGAAGGTGGGTAGAAGAAGGTCAGGAGGGAGAGAGGGTGGAGAGGAATGCAAAAATTAGGAGAGAGAGAAGAGAGAGAGAAAGAAAGAAAATGAGAGAAAGAGAGAAAGAGAGAGAGAGAGAGAGAGAGAAAGAGAGAGAGAGAGAGAGAGAGAGAGAGAGAGAGAGAGAGAGAGAGAGAGAGAGAGAGAGAGAAAGAGAGAGAATGGCTTGGAAATAAAACAAGGATGAGAAAGCAGGAGAGGTGGGAACGTTTGGGGTTGAAATTTGGGATGACACAGTGTTGAGAACGAATGCTGTGAGGGAAGAAAACACGTCACGTGGAGCTTTGGTGGGAAAATAAAGGAACCATGCATTGTGTGGAAGAAAAGGCGAATCGTAGTGGAAGGAGAAATTTGACGTGGGTGAAATGAATGAAGTAATGCAGGGGTGAAGGAAGGTAATAACATATACAATTAGAGAATGAAAAAATGCTAAGGACAGATGTAAAGGAAAATATACAAGTAGAGAAGGAGGAAGCGAAGGACAGATGTAAAGGAAAATAGGACGAACTTGAGTAAACAGGAATGAATAGATTGGAAGACAAAATAATGAAAATGAGTAAACATTGACATTGAGAACTGACAACGAGTATAGGGAAGGTTAATAAAAAAGGCGTGAAACAATGGAAAGTCAGGTAGGTCAGCTGAGTAAGAAAGGGAGGGAAGGAAAAGCAAAGTTTAAAGGGGCATAAAAATGTTGAGGAAAAAGGGTGACGAGAGGACAGGGGTGGAGGAGACTGGAAAAATATATGAGAGAAAGAAAAGGGAAGGGAAGGAAAGGGAAGGGAAGGGAAGGGAAGGAAGGAAGGGAAGGGGAGGAAGGGAAGGGAAGGGAAGGGAAGGGAAGGTTGAGCGGAGGGTAAGCAGAGGGAGGGAATGTGTAGAGAAATAGGAATAAAGAATACTGTAGAGGTAAAGGGAGAGGGATAAATTGGACTTAGGTAAGACAAGAATAGGGAAACTAAAACTTTATTAATGTAAAAATATCAATACTTTAGTAACGTCGTTTGGCGCCCCTTCGTACTCGAGCTGATTTTTTCCCTCTGTTTAGCTGCCCATCTTTTCCTTCTAAAATAACCAATTAATATATTTTGTTTTAATATAGTTCAATCGACGGATGTTTCAGTGTGTAAGTATATGAATAGATTTCAGTGGAGAAGACGAGGATAAATACTTTAACAGATAACTGACTAATACAAATAATAAAAGAGGAGGAGTTAAGACCCCAACAATTTTCTGGTCGGGAGGTGAAAGAGGATGATTGATGGCAGCTGACAGGGCAGAGTCGAGTAGAATGATAGAGGCCTTTGTGTTGTAGTGGGCTAATAACGAGGATGCTTATAATAAAGTAAAATCTCGGTTCTGTCGAGGCTGATATAGACTTGTAGCAGGCAGGCTTCACTTCACTTCACTGACTGATGCGTCCATGTATTTAATTATGATACTTCTGTAGGTTACGGTTACATATTAATTAACAAAAAATCAACCAAACACACACCAACTAATCCGTCGCTTTATTTCCTTCACAGATAAGCGGCCTCAGATTCGAGACGCAGCTCAGAACCTTGAACCAGTTCCAGACACACTTTTAGGCGACCCCGCGCGACGGATCCGCTACTTTGATCCGCTACGCAATGAGTACTTCTTCGACCGCAACCGCCCCAGTTTCGACGCCATCCTGTACTACTACCAGAGCGGCGGGAGACTTAGAAGACCCGTCAACGTCCCTCTCGATGTCTTCGCGGAGGAGATCAAGTTTTACGAACTCGGGAGGTGGCTATCAACAAGTTCAGGTGAGTGACTGTGGCAATTGATAAGTGGGACAGCTGTTGGGTACCTGAGTGAGTGGATCAGATGCATGTAGAGGCGTGAGTGAGTGGTGTAGCTGTAGAGTACGTAAGTGAGTGGTGTAGCTGTAGGGTACGTGAGTGAGTGGTGGAAGCTGTAGGGTATATAGATGAGTGGTGTAGCTGTAGGGTACGTGGGCGAGAGGTGTAGCTATAGGGTATATAGATGAGTGGTGTATCTGGATACATGTATGGTTCTCGTGGAAATCGAGACAACATAACTCAAGAACCACAAGTCGAGGATGAAAAACGAATGAATACTTTACCATATTGCCTGGTAAGATGTGAGCATTATTTTTAGTGTTTTGGCGCCCCATCGTACCCGAGCCAACCAATTTTCCCTCTTCATCTGTCACTCTTTTGTTTCTTTTTCCTTCATGTTTTCTGTCCCCCTTCTCTGTGTCCATTACTCATACAAAGTCGGACTGACCTGTACAATCTTCTTTCTTCCCCTTTAGGTGTACCGTACTGTATGTCACATCTAACAACATCATAATTGTATTGTTCATATTTATACCAAATGGACTTGAAACCCAGTAGTATATTAAAGTCTCTGTATAATATAAATATTTTCATTCTATGATATTTATGCATAGGTGTTTAGTTTAAAACAAAAGAACAATATTGTTTGATAACTATCAATTATATGTAGATTTTAATTATCATTAGTGTGTAACAATAGAGTACTATTCATTATACCAATTTCAATGTATAAGTAATAACGGTAGTAGTTAATAGTTATAGCAATAATAGTAAAAGAAAGATTTGTTTTATAAATTCTTTTGTATTTCCTATTGTTTTAAAGGATTACCTATGATTTTTAAGTTAAAGTTTGTAAGTTGAAATGAAACAGTCTTACGATTCACGATATAAAGTACTTCCTGATTCAGTGATTACTTCACTTTAGACAGACGTATTACATTAATCTACCACGTGGGATTTTGATTTTTTTTTTTTTTTTTTTTTTTTTTCTTATGAAGATTGTACATTGTAATATTGTGAAGCTCTTGCTAATACCCAAACCTCCATTACCAGGGAGGACGAAGGTTTCATCAAAGAGGAGGAGAGGCCGCTGCCGACAACGAGTTCCAGCGGAAGGTGTGGCTGCTGTTCGAGTACCCGGAGAGTTCTCAGAACGCTCGGGTTGTGGCCATCATCTCCGTCTTTGTCATCCTCCTCTCCATTGTGATCTTTTGCCTTGAGACGCTGCCCGAGTTCAAGCACTACAAAGTGTTCAATACCACGACCAACGGCACGGTGGTGGAGGAGGACGAGGTGCCTGAAGTCACGGATCCATTCTTCCTCATAGAGACCATTTGTATCATTTGGTTCTCCACCGAACTATTAGTGAGATTTTTCGCGTCGCCACTGAAGGGAGCGTTTTGAAAGACGTCATGAACATAATCGATATCGTTGCTATCATTCCTTACTTATAACCCTGGCGACGGTGGTAGCCGAGGAGGAGGGTGAGGAGACGGTGATTCCGGCAGAGACACTCTCCCCGCACGAGAAGGGGTCCAACCAGGCCATGTCCTTAGCCATCCTCAGAGTGATCCGACTGGTCCGAGTGTTCAGGATATTCAAGCTCTCCCGGCATTCTAAGGGCTCCAGATCCTAGGCAGAACGCTCAAGGCCTCCATGAGGGAACTCGGCCTCCTCATATTCTTCCTCTTCATCGGTAAGTCTCCTCTTCCCCTTTCCTCTTTCCCTACTCCTTCATGTCCTTTGCTTTACTCCCGTATCTGGGTTTGTAATGTTATACTTCCCCCAGTATTATTCGATGATACAGAACGCAGATATTTGTTCAAGTCCCAGGTTCTCTTCCTCATGTAAAATAAGAATATATACTTTGCGCTTACTATATGAGTTGCTATAAAAATGTTCAGTCAGTAGATGACATAATAACCAGTTCAATGTACAACCGTAGAGCAAAGATTTCTGTAAAAAAAAAAAAAGAACTGAACAAGAATTCAATATGCCAGTCAGGTTGTAGAAATGGATGTGATAGGCAACACATGTGCATGCTTAAGTGTTTATTGTTCAAGGATCCCAATAGCCATAACTTACCGAAGAAACTCTACTTCATTTCTTCCTTCCTTCCTTCCTTCCTTCCTTCCTTCCTACCTTCCTTCCTACCTACCGCTGCTGCTGTTGCTGCTGTTGCTGCTGCTACGAATTTGTACCCTCTCGATGTCCACGGTATATCAACATTTGTCGCTAATTCCTTTGCTTTTCAGGGCTGGGCATTTGAGTGTGTCCTCATTGGCTAGTTATTTTGTTTGTTTCTTCGCTGGGAAAGCGTAATTGCTGTTGGTGTTGTTTGTCTGTTTGTTGTTGTTGTTGTTGTTGGCATATATGTTGTTGTTGTTGTTGTTGTTGTTGTTGTTAGTGCATGAAGTGAAGATGTACCACTGTCCATCTTTCGTCTCAACATTTTCATTTCTCGTTTTCTGTCTCTCTTGTCTGTGGCTCGGCTATTCTTTCTTCAGGCTCCTTATTTTTCTCAGCCTTTTCCCAGCATCCCAAGTCAGATTGTGTGGGAGAATTGGAGTGTGTCTGCTGAGTATAGTGTACAGGCCGCCTTACTTCACTTGGTTTGGTTTGGTTTGGTGTGTGGCACAGTATGAAATTTTCAGCCGCTTCCAATTCGCTGACATTATCTTTACTCACTTAGCATTACAATATTGACTTTAAAAAATGATGTTATCCATAAAAACGCCTATGTGATCAATTCGTCTTCATGAGTGTGATCTGTGGATATGTTGCTAAGTAAGGATTTTTTTTTTAATATATATATAACTTAATGGCGTCATCACTCTTAGTTGATTTAGACTCTAAATCAACTAAGAGTGATGACGCCATTAAGTTATATCCCTTATCATTATCCCTCTAAATTTTAGAGGGATAATGATTCCTCCAAACTATGCCAGAAATCAGACCACCTCAGTATGCTAGAACGTTATTAATTTTGTCGCACAGTTTGTAGGAAGCAATAGATCTCCAATTTAGCAAGAAGAGACGATCCCCTAAAAAATTAACAACAAACTGTGATTTATGATATTCTCGGTGAACTGAAGGTTGGTGAATACTAAAACAAAAACTCTGACACAACCAAGTATAACCACCGTCCGTATCCAACCCCTTTTTCTCCTTTGGTGTGGCGTATACATGTAAATAAATGTTAGTGTTGATGACTGTATTCTGTGGCGTGAGAGTGGAAGAGGACGTCATTTGGCTCACGTCTCATTTATCATCGTCAGGAGGCCTCGGAGGGTTCTCTTCTCATTAGCGACTAAACAGGAGGGGGAAACTGAGAATATGTTGTTGCTTTCACGCGCTGCATCTCCACATGTATGACAAAGCATTCTGTTTTTCTTATAGATATTATTTTAACCTTAATACTGAAGGCCGTATAGGGGACCCGAGCCATTCCCTTTCGTCCTATCCACTGTCCCTCCTCTCCTTCTCTCTCCTTTATGCATGTTGTCCCTCCTCAATGTCTCCTTTTCTCTTGTGGTATTAAGTGTATCTGGAATTATTATATAGTCCTGTTCCATCCCCTTTATAGTCTAGTCTAAAATGTGTAAATCTGTGTTGTCAGAGTGTGGTTATGTATTTCAAACCCAAGTCATCAGATATTCAGAATGTCACCCCAATACAGCATCCATTCTATTAGTAAATTATTATTTATGTTAATGAGTGAGTTTTAGTTAGTTAGTTGAGCAATTCATTTATGTCGGCCAGTTCATCAGTCATAGACTAGTAATGACTGAGGGCTGGTACAGTTGACATCAAAACTTGTGTCCCACCTCCTGTACCTCAGTAATTCAGTCAATAACCCAGCCAATATCATAAGACAAACATGATCACATAGTCCAAGTGTTATGGATAATATAATATAATTTGTACCAGCGCCAGACTCTCATACATGACACAAGACACCTTTACTTACCCCCTCCCTCCCTCCCTCCCTCCCTCCCTCCTCATCGTCTAAGAGTGACAGGGTTAAAGTTGAAGGAAGCGAGAGTGAGGGCGGGGGGAGAGCGGATCCCAGGGGTGCCTTCAACAGGTGATGCTGGAGTTCCCTTGTGGCTGCCGGAATGGATGTGACGCACCGACCCCCTCCCCTCTCACTCCCTGTCACTACTTTGCCTCCCCCCTCCCTCTCCTTCACTCCTTGTCACTACTTCAGGCCCCCTCCCTCACTCCCTCACTCACTCCTTCACTCCTTGTCACTACTTCGGCCCCCTCACTCCCTCCCTGCCACTACTTTGCCTCCCCCCTCCCCCTCCTTCACCCCTTGTCACTACTTCAGCCCCCCCCCCCCTCCTTCACTCACTCCCTGTCACTATTCGACTCCCTTCCCTCAATCCCTGTCATTACTGCAATCCCTTCCACCACTTTTTGCCCTCTTTATCCGTCCCCTCCCCCGGTCGACCCCCTCCCCTACTCAGTTCGTCTCCCTGTGTGGCCAGCATTGTTTCTCAGTGGTAGTAGGGTGGTGGTGGAGGGGGGGGGGGAGGAGGAGAGGATTAGATACGAGGCCTTCGGGAGGTAGGTCAGGATACGTGAATAGAAATAATGATGCTGAGTGATGTGAATATTACAGAGAGGATAATATGAAATAAGGGTCAAACTCTAGGATCATTCATCTTTCCCTCGTAATACGATTGTCTGAATGTGTTTTGCAATACAATGTGTCAAGACATCTCGAACGAAACTGATTATGATTTTGGTCCTCATATACACCTTACAATTTTCACAAGCGAGGACAATAAGAGGATAGCTTGTCATTGCTCCTCACTTTTTCCGATTATACAATAAAGAGTATGTCTGCGTGCTTTCGTTATGTGTTTTCATTCATGTGTGTGTGTGTGTGTGTGTGTGTGTGTGTGTGTGTGTGTGTGTGTGTGTGTGTGTGTGTGTGTGTGCTTCCCAGAACCTTACCATCATTCTTTAACAGTTTGTATTTCTTCTTGTCGTTGCCCTTTTTGTATTCTTATAACTTCTTTTCCCTTTCTTCTCTCTCATTTCCATTCAATAAAATAATGTTTCTTTCGTTTTAGTTACCCTGTAGCATTTCCTGTGGTGATGTGGACGGTACTTATAGTGACTCGGTGCCCCATTGGACCCGAGCCATTCTCTTTCAATTTTTCAAATGTCCCTCCTATATTACTTCTGTTTGCTCTCCTTCCTTTCCTTCTTTTCCTTCGTGCATGCCGTCACTCATATCCCTCTGTTTCCTTCGTGTTTTCTGTCCCTCCTTTCCCTCTGTTTCCCTCGTGATTTCTGTCCTTCATTTCCCTCTTTTCCTTCGTGCATGCCGTCTCTCATTTCCCTCTGTTTCCCTCGTGTTTTCTGTCTCTCCTTTCCCTCTGTTTTCCTTGTGATTTCTGTCCCTCCTTTCCCTCTGTTTTCCTCGTGTTTTCTGTCTCTCCTTTCCCTCTGTTTCATTCGTGCTTGCTGTCCCTCCTCTTTATCACTCTTCCCTCAGGCCTGCGTGGGTCTTCTCTCTTCCTCTTGATAATTAATTTGTTATTGTTACTCTTTCTTCTTCGTATTGATGTTGTTTAAAGTTAATGTTGATGTTGTGGATGTGTAAATTCATTGTGTTTTTGTTTTTGGTGTCTTTGTTATTGTTGCTGCTTGCTTGTTGTTGCTGCTGCTGTTATTATTGTCGTTGATGTTGTTGTGGTTGTTATTGTTGTGGTAGATGGGAAGTTTGTAGTCGGAAGAGGTTTCTGGACGGATATCTTAGAGAGCTTGGTGGGAAAGGGTGAGAGAGGTAGAGTGGAGGGAGTAGTTGAAGGTTAGGAAGGTAGGGAGGGAGGGAGGTAGTGGGAGGCGTAGTTATGTATGGGAGGGAAAGTGGAGAAGGGAGGGAAGAGAGGGAGAATGAGACTGGAGACTGGGTGAAGGAATAGAGCGATGAGAGGGAGAAGAGGGAACGAACAAAAGGAAGGGAAAGACAGAAGACAGGGACAAGGGAAGGTAATCGATAGCAGGAGAAGAAGGAAAGGTGGAAGGAAGAAGAGAGAACAAATGGATGCTGCTGAAATGTGGAATGACTGAAAATGAACAAAGGAAAGAAAAATTGGACATAAATGGAGATTGAAGGTAGAATAAAAGATTAAGAAAGGAAGGGACAAAATGCGAATATGATTGAGAGTGACTGAGGGAATATGAATGATAAGTAGAGAGAATCAAAAAGTAAATAAGGAGTTATGAAAGAGAGTGATGATTGAGAGGAATGGAAAGGTTAAAATGGGAAATGAAAGGAAGGAAAGACGTATTGAAGGAAGAAAGAAAGGAAAGAAAGAAGGAAAGGAAGAAAAGTAGGAGAAGATTTAAGTAAGAATGGAGGGAGAAGGAAATTAATGCAAGGAAAAGTAAAATTAAGAGATTTATGAGAGGCTAAAAAGGGAGGGAGAAAATAGTGTGTGATAATTGAAGGAAAGAAGAAGACTGAGGGAAGTGGATGAAAATGAGAGAATGAAAAAAATGGTGAAAGAAAAGAAAGATGGTGAAATGATGTGGATGATGAAAGTGCGAAATATAATGTAAAAGAAAAATAATAATGATGAATGGGAAAGAGAGGGAGGAATAATACGAGGATTTGAAAGATAAATTAGGTCTGGAAAAAAAGAAAAAAGCAGATACAGAAAAATAAAATAATAAATAAAGAAAAATATAGATAGATTTGTATGATTAAGAAATATAAATGAAAAGTAAATGGATGGATAAATTAAATTAAATGATGAACTGACTGCGCATGTGTAAGGAGGGAGAGAAGGAGGGAGGGAAAGAAGGAGGGAGGGAGGGAGAGAAGGAGGGAGGGAAGGATACAGTAGGAAAAAGTTTGAGAAAGATGCATGAGAGACAAAGAGGAGGAAATGTGATGAGCGGAGAAAGACGGGGATAACCAGGAGATGATGAATAAGATAGATGGCACGACAGAAAGAGAGAGAGAGAGAGAGAGAGGAGAGAGAGAGAGAGAGAGAGAGAGAGAGAGAGAGAGAGAGAGAGAGAAAAAAAAGAAGACAGAGACAGAGACTGGGAGAGAAAGAGAGAGAGAGAGAGGTGGGGCAGGGGGTGGAGGAGATATGCAAATGAAAAGGAAGTTTGCGAGAGTGGGACGGTAGGGGGGGAGGAGGGAGGGAGGAAATGAGAGAGAGAGAGAGAGAGAGAGATGGGAAGGGTGGGAGGAGAGGGTGATTGTGAGGGAGGAAAGCAGATATAAAGAGAGAGATAAAGCGAGGCTGAGAGAGAGAGAGAGAGAGAGAGAGAGAGAGAGAGAGAGAGAGAGAGAGAGAGAGAGAGAGAGAGAGAGAGAGAGAGAGAGAGAGAGAGAGAGAGAGAGAGAGAGAGAGAGAGAGAGAGAGAGAGAGACAGAGACAGAGAGCATGAGGAAAGAAACGAGGGATTAGTTAAGGTATGGAGAGGGGAGATCTAAGTAGCTGTGTGGGGTGAGGGGGGAATAGTAGTAGGTCATAGTTGTGGCCTCAGAAAAACGTAAGGAAATAGCAAAGAAAATAACAGTGGAGTTGTGGAGGCAGTTCCTGGGAGTAGCTGAAGAGGAGAGGGGGTTTGGGAGAGGAGTGAAGAGAGAAGCCTGCATGGGAGAGAGGTGAGGAAATGTTGGGATGGGGTGAGGGAGAGAACTGAGGAAAGGTTTAGGAGAAGGGTGAATGAAGAGAGGATTGGAAGAGGAACGAGGAGAGGGTTAGTAGAAGAACGAAAATGGCTTGAGAAGGGTAGAAAATCGTTGTGTAAGTAAAGGAACAATGAGAAGGCAAGGAGAGGGAGTGTGATGATGAGGACTGAGAGAGGAATGAAGATGTGGGTGGCAGAAGGATGGGAAGCGCTGGTGAGAGGATATGAAAAACTTGATTTAGTTGAGGTGAGATGACGGAAGGGAGATATTCAAAATGGGAGGGGCTGAATAAAATTTAGGTTTTGGATGGGACTTGAGGTATGTTGTAGAGAGGATGATATAATGTTGTGAGGGAGATCAAAGATGACTTTAAATGGGTGGAGACAGGTTATGATGGGGATGAAGACAGACTGTAATAAACTATACACAACACAGACTGTGATATGGTACAGAGAGACTAGGGAAGACAGACCTTAAAGGGGTAAAGATTGACCTTAAGGGTAGTGACAGAACTTTAAGAGAGCCAAGACAGACTGTAAAAACTTTGCATACAACTGTGCAGACGAAGGGAGACGGTGGAGTAGAGGACAGATTACGAGGGGTGAAGCCATGACGTGAGGTGATAAAAACACTGACGATGAAACAACTGACTGTCAGGAGTAGAAGGCAAGCCGTCAGGGGAAGATAGGCTGTTCTTGGAATGGAGCCAAGTGTGAGTGGGGTGGGGCCTGATTGTGAGGAGTGTAGGACAACGTTGTGAGTGGGTTGGAGAAAGGGTTCAAGGGTCAAGCTAGGTCCAGGCTGTGAGAGGTTTAGGGCCTGGCTGTGAGTGGACTGGGATCAGCTGTAGGGATCTAGGACCAGGCTGTGAGTGGACTGGGACCAGGCTGTGAGGGTTCTAGGGCCAGGCTGTGAGTGTTTGGAGCCAGGCTGGGCTGAGAGTGAAAGCCCGGCTCGTGTTGTGTGTTACAGGCGTAGTGTTATTCTCGTCTGCTGTGTACTTCGCCGACGCCGGGTCTGAGCGCTCCTGCTTCAAGAGTATTCCGGACGCTTTCTGGTGGGCGGTTGTGACCATGACCACTGTGGGCTATGGAGACATGAGGTAAATGGCCCGCCACCATCACCACCACCACTACCACCCAACTACCACCAACCACCACAACCATCCTACATCTACTTCCACTACTACAACCACTTGGACCAACCAGGAGGCAGTGTAGGCGGGCCATGCTCTCCTGGCACCCCGCCGATGACGCTATCAACTTCTCTTTGTTCCAGTTGTTTCTTTCTTCATCGTCTGCCGTCTGCGCATCTCCCGAATCATCCATTCACCCATTTACTCATTTCTGAGAAAAACCATATCGTCTATTCATCTCCTACCATACCTCATTTGGCTCGTCTTCTGTGCTGCTCCAACCCCTCTCCTCCCTGCTGCTTCACTGCCCTCCACGGTCCTCCTCTCCTCCCTCCTCTCACCTCGCCTTGTCCGTTGCGCCTCGCCTGCAACTCTCTGCAGGAATATTTCCATTCGTCAGACCTTTCCCTTGTTGCAAGTTTAAATGATATATGCTTAAGATGTTACAGGTGTCAACTTATTATTCTTGCCAAATGTATCAGTTCGTCTCTGCGTCGACAGCCTGGAGGCTCTCGGTGTGGCGACGAAATCATCACCTTTACGTTTACTTTAATCTGGGCCTGTGCAGGGCAGGACAGGACAGGAGCAGGACAGGGCAGGGCAGGGCAGAGCAGAACAGAGTAGGACAGGGCAAAGAGGGGCAGTGTTTCGTCAGGGAGCGGTCGGGGTATAAGTACGGTAGATAACTGACTGTTCCGCCATCCCTGACATCCTGTGTTCCCAACCACCAACCCCAGCCACCTCTCGCCTTGTAGTCTCTCATTCCCAGCTTCCTCCTCTCCTCCAGCGCCTCTTTCGCCAGGAAGGAGAAAAAGGTGGCGTAGCAAGTCGTTGTAGAAAGAGAAAGAGGGGGGAGGGTTGTGATGAAAACGAGGGTGAACCACTGTCCTTTATTTCTGAAACACCCCAATTTTGCGGACCTTCCCCCCTCGATCATCTGTCTCGATTACATCCCCTACGCTTCCTGAGAACCTCCTCCAGGCCTATTTGGTTCCCCCTCAATTCCACATCTCATCCACCTTCCAGCTTCCTTTCACCTTAACACAGTCCTTTCTATTATCTTCTTTCCCATACCAACTACCTGAGCACCTACTCTATGCCACTACCAAACACCCCTCCCTCTCTTCCTTTCTCTAGCCCTGGGGAGTGAGACCTCATTGTATCTGTTCCTCTTGCAGGTGTGGTTCTGTTCTCAAGTGCTGTGTACTTCGCCGAGGCAGGCTCAGAGAAATCCTACTTCAAGTCTATTCCTGATGCCTTCTGGTGGGCGGTCGTCACCATGACAACAGTGGGCTATGGAGATATGACGTACGGGTCGCACCAGCCTACATCCTCTGGCTTATTCTTAACCCCCTTTTGCATGACCTGCTTTTGGGATGCCACACATACGAACATTCACACACAAAAAACACACACACACATACATACACACATACATGTTCGAGTACACGTGTCCTTCACTGTCTCATTACATCCTCTGACTTCTCCACTACATTCTTCACCCCCACCCTGCACACACACACACACACACACACACACACACACACACACACACACACACACACACACACACACACACACACACCGATTACACGATCTCCATATCCAGTTATAGTCCTGAAATTCCTATATTCTTCACTCGTCAATCACTGCTCTTTACTGGTGCTTACTCAGGCTCCTCACATTATTGTTTATGGCGACAGTTTATTCTTCGTTACACTCACTCAGTACCAAAGTCTCACAGCCTTGTAGTATATTCTTCTTTTTCTGACTCAGTCATACTTTGTAATTGACCCTCTTAATAATATCTCATACTTATTAATTTGTTCACTTATGCATCATGTTATACTCCCTAATGGTCGTCATAGGGGACCGTGATGTAGTAAAAAAAATTGGAAGTAACGGAACGAGTCTGTCAAATACTTCCACAAACACCACAAACATGTCTACAATACTGTTACCTGTAAATTTTGGAGTCACGTTACAAATAGGAGACACATTAAATTCCAAACAACATCATTGAAAAAAAAAAAAAAATGCTTACATTCACTAACCTACCGCCATACGATAACACTCGCTCTTCCCATCATGAAATATATAGTAACAGAATATTCCTTCCCTCTTTCCACTCCCAATCATCCACACAGTGATGTTAGTTATTCATGATAAAACACAGCTTCTTCTAAACAAAGTAACCCCTGTTATTTCACACGACTTGTTGCTACCACTTTAATTAAGGGGGAAGAGTATACTTTTGGTACATTACAGCGCCTTGATTCCTCCAAAGTATGCCAGAAAACAGACCCAGTTAAAGAAAAATAATGGTATCCTGTTGCCTGGAATAGTTTGGAGGAATCATAATCTCCAAAAATGTCAGAACTATACTTTCCCCTTAAAAATAATTACCATTCATCACACACTGGTTCTCACACCTTACAACAACAACAACAACAACAATAATAACAACAACAACACCAACACCCACTAAGTCAACTATACATTTTCATAGGGTACATCATTTTCCACACAAGCTCAACAACAACAACAACAACAACATCTGTCACACACACGAACACACACACACACACACACACACACACACACACACACACACACACACACACACACAGACCATTGTTATCCACACAATTACTCACTAATTGTTATACACCCTTTCACCCGAACAAAATCACCCACACCCACACACACACACACACACACACACACACACACACACACACACACACACACACACACACACACACACACACACACACACACACTAATACATGTCATCACTCACTCACTCACTAATACATGTCATCACTCACACACACACACACACACACACATACACACACACACACACACACACACACACACACACACACACACACACACACACACACACACACAGACACACACACACACACACACACACACATTTATTATCACACACACATTATTTATAAATACCATAATCTCACCAACACCACACACATGTTCACAGTCACTCAGATCATGCAACCTTACAAAGATGTCATTCATTCGCCATTACACTTACAAACTTACAAAGATGTCATCCATTCGCCGTTACCCTTATATTGTCACTAAAAGACCAGCAATGACCCAAATACAGTCACACATCAGCAAAACCTACAACTAAAGTGCTAAATTAATCTTAAACATAAACACAACAAACATGAGCATCAACTCTCGTGTACATTCAATCATAAACACCTATTCACATGGATTTATACCGGTTTAATGAATAGTCCATCATTTACAACACACACACACACACACACACACACACACACACACACACACACACACACACACATTATTCCCTTCTGCTCTTTTGCCAGCATGTCCAATCCCTACACTTACTCCCTATTGACTCAGCCCTCACGCACGCGCACAGTATCTGCACCGGCATAGAAGCCAACACAAGCACGCATTGAAGTAGCATACACACGTGCTAACTAAACGAGAACTCCACGTGGTGAAAAACTCCAATACAATAATATATGTAACTTACTCATGAATCATATCTAATAGCTACACAAACTCCAATACAACAATATATGTAACTTACTCATTGATCATATGTCAGAGATACACAAACATATTTATTATTGTAATATATAAACATACAGTACAAGAAACATATTTATTATCGTAATATATAAACTTACAAGAGAGAGGATACACGAACAGACTCAAACCTAGATTTGACTTTCCTGATCTTTAGTTTTTATTAATTTGTAAAAGATAAAACACACTGGAGTAAGTAGCACGTACACAATTAAAGATAGAGTACAACCTATCTCACACTAAGGATAACACACACACACACACACACATCTACTACATGAATAAAGTAACACCTCACATACAAAATACTAACTTACAATTCTTAAGCGATATATTTTTTATCGTGGCGAAAATGTACCGATTCCCTGCTAAGTTTCGCGTACCCTCCAATGGTTATAAGTTGCAGATAAAGGCCCATTTGTGTCGGTGTTTTGGTGTAATTTGTCTTGGATTGCATAATGATTACCTAAGGAAAAAAAAAGCCTAAAAATAGAATGAGGGAGCCGGTTCATTATTGCCAAACAAATAAAAAGAAGTATATAAAATCATTCACAATAATTAACTAGCAAATCCACCTTCTAAAAGGGACAGAGTAATAATAATTGACACCAAACAGTAACAAGTACTCCACAAAACAAATAATAAACATCACAGCATCAGACCTAAACCGAACCAACACAGTATAGTCTGCTGATAAACACTGCCACCGTAAAGGACCCAACCTAACCAACACAGTAGCACTCTATAACCCGCTGACCACCCGCATGTTCCTGTAGACTGTAGGGCCCCAATGTTAGGACTTGTAGCCACTCTGCATCTGTGTCTAGCCAGCATGTGTGTGGCTGGCTGCAGGGCTGGTGGGCCGCCTATCCACACGCTAAATAATACCTCGAGTCTTGCAATGATATTTATAATAATGATGTTGATGATAATAAAAATAACGATGATAGTAATAATTACAATGATGATAATACCTATAATGATATTATTGATAACGATACTGATAATAATAATATTATTATTAATAATAATAATAATTTATAAAAATAAAACAATAATCATTATAATATAACAACTCCTAAGTAATTTGAAAGTCATTAGAACTATGACTTTGGTAATAAAAATATTGAAATAACTGATAATAATGAATGATAATCATAACAATAATAATAAAAAAAAAATATTACAGCCATATTGTAAATATAGCACATTTATCTGACAATGAAAAATAATGATAACTGACACTGTAAACACTAAACACTATTATATTTTACTACTGAGATCTTTGTTACTAATTATTGTTATGAGTTTCTTATATATATATATATACATACCGGTATATATCTATTATATATATATATATGTGTGTGTGTGTGTATGTGTATCGATGTTAAATGATGGTAAAATACAACGTTAAAATATGGTAGTGTGTAAATAATATTAACTATAAAATATAATATGAACCAGATAAACAAGCGCACCAGCCCTGTTTCCGTCTCATAATGAAGGATAGTATTTTTAAAGAATAAATGTTACCATAATAACTCAACAAGCTTTGCCACCGCTCTTTGCCGAGGCTTTATCAACTCATTTTATTTAATGTTTAATGGAGAGAGAGAGAGAGAGAAAAATAGAGAGAGAGAGCCGCGGTGAGGTTGTCCATTCCTTCATTTTGATAATAATTGTGCCATTCTTCCCTTTGGCTACTGTCCTCTACTCTAGTTTTCTCTGAGACGGACGAAAGATATATTTATAATGAATACGTGCAGTGTCCTTTAATTTGAATTATATTTAGTTTATATGATTTACAACATAAATTTACCGTGAGAAAGGCTCCTTCCACTCCACTTTCCTCTATAGCTTAGTGCATGTTGGACGCCTCTACATCCTAGCTGTCTTTTTCCGCCAAAATTATTTCTCAGAGGTCATTGTAGGATCTGGGAGGGCGGGGGGGGAGGGGGGAGGGAGTTACCGTATGTCCTGTCAAAGTTGTTGGTAGATGATATTATACAGTGTGATGCATACAGTATATTCACCTTTGTCTTTATTTGTAATCTTACTTAAGGGCCCTTGTGACCGTGTATGAAACTTGGAGGCTTCTGATTCCTCCTGACTGTACCATGAAACAAGATCTTTCCATATAGGTGGTGTTTCATGGCAATATTTGGAGGACTCATTTACCTCCACTTTTTTTACTACATCACAGGGTCCTTAATTAAAGTGGCATAGTAAACGCCTTTTCAATAACATCAATAAATACTTTCCCATTACTTCACCCAATGAATGCATCATCAATAGTCGCTGGAAATATCAATGTGGCTTTCACGTAGTTGACTAAGAGTTAGGTTTTGTACGAGTGTCAACCTTGTCATCAATCCTCCTAATCCCTTTTATTGTTCTCCGTTAAACTGTAATTGAATATATCAGCTTCTTAGTCAAACCATCCAAACATTTTACTAAGCCTTGCCACACCCAATACTTGACCCCATAAGAAGAGAAACATTAACCTCTGAGGGATAATAAAGAAGAGATAGGCTTTTAATGTGCTCACGTCCACCCGTCTATACCACAGACCGTAGCAATCCAGTCAAAAATTAACGTTATTTCCTTTAGTTTCTTCTAACGATTTGTCTACATACACACATACACACACACTAGTCTGACCCAACGAGCCTATAAATATCGACCTGCCTGTCTGTCTGTCTGCTTATGTCTGTCTATTTGTCGGTCTGTCAGTCAGTCAATTCCATTAGCCTAACCTAGCCAACAAGCCCACTACTTTCCCTCCAACTCTAAACTCTCCTTCCTCCTCTTAGCCACTTTTAGGGATAGCATGGAGAGAAAGAGGGTGTGTGTGTGTGTGTAAGAGAGAGGAGAGTATGTGTGTGAATATATATATATATATATATATATATATATATATATATATATATATATATATATATATATATATATATATATATATATACAGTATATATATATAATATGATATAGAGAGGAGAGCATGAGTGTGTGAGAGAGAGAGAGAGAGTGAGAAAGTGCGTGTGCTTGTGCCTTCTTGAGCCACAACGCCAAAGTAAAGGACTCCAAGTAGCCTGCACTCGTCACCAATCTTAACATCATATTCTAGAAGCAAACACACTATGTCTTAATCATCATCACTGTATGTGCTCGGTCCATTGTAATGAGTGTAAGGAAGGGCATCCACATTTCAAAAGTCTATCGAAAAAAAAAAATAAAAAAAAATAATAATAATAATAATAATAATTATCAGCTTATGTTTTTTTCACGGAATGTAAGATGAGCACACATATTTTTAAAATTCAGAGTCAGTTCAGTATAGTATTGAAATAAGGTGAATTTTCTAGAATATGATGCGGTTTAATTTTTCGTTTTGTAAACTCTCTAAACTGAATTTTTTTTCCACCTCAACTTTTTCATTTCTTGTTCACCAGTGCTCATTCTTAAAAGTACATCACCTCGCTTCGTTCTTCATCCACTTTCACTCTCTCGGCAATTTTCCAAAGTTCTCTCACCCAGTTTTTGGTCATTATCTCATATTTTATTTGCCATTACTTACTCTTTTTCTCACTACGGCACCTTAATTATCTCAGCTCTCACTCCTCCCTTTTCTGTTTCCTAATCTTGGCTTAAGATATCACATTTCCTGTCTTAAGAGTTTTCATTTAATTTTCACACTTACTTACTTACAGACGTAACTTGTCTTAATTTTATCTTGGTTCTGTCTTCATTTCTTCAACTCTGTCTTTTATTTTTATTTTTTGTATATCATCTGTACCTACCTTCCAGTGTCTCCTCCCTACTTGTTCATCCACCCTACCTACTGTACCTACTTATTCTGCTTCCTATCTGCTGTGTGTGTCTCCTCCCTGCCAATCTATTATCTCCCTACTCCCTTTTTTACCTACCTACTTACCTACCTATTTCTTTCCCCTCCGCATTAAAATGTTTTTCTCCCTACCTAGTGATCAGTCTCGCTCCCATACCTCCCTACCCACCAACCTACCTCTTTCCCTTACCATTCCCGCCCACCCATTTTTCTTCCTCACCCCACAACCAGTTTTTTCTCCATACCCAGTTATCAGTCTGGCCCCATGCCTACCTTCCTACCTACCGAGCCTCCCTTATCATGACACAACAACCCCAGTTGCCGCTTCCTTCTATATATAACCAAAAGGGCATCTCTTGTGCAGCAATAGACCTCTCGCCTTACCCCACTTAGGACCGAGTTCGATCTTCGCTGTTGTACATAAACCAGATGGAGAGGAGTATTCTCCTTCCATAACCTGAGTACGAGCTAAATGACCAATTTGGCCTAACTTGAATACAATTAGTTTCCATCACTTACAATGTATACTCGTCACCACTCGTTTACTGCTGTGACCTGAAGCATATTGCTGTAAATCTGTGACAAATGTGTCTTTGGTTCATGTGCCTTAATACAACCTACTCAAAGTGTCTAGTTTTGAATGTGAATAATTGTTGGTGTCAAATTTACCATGGTATTCTTACATCTTGATCCCAACGTTTTTGATTATTTTTATAATAATTTAGAGATTTCTTTGTTTTAATAAATTCAGCTTCGACACGTGTTTAGAGAGCGTAACTGTGATATATATAAATACGTGTTTATATTTTAGATGACGTTGATATAGAATGGTCATTTAAGCAATTAGCCAAAAAGATATACCTTAGAGTCTGAGACGTTGAAAGAATGACAAGCTGAGATGTCACAGATCGCTCAACGGGAAAAACTTCGACACTCAAATTTCTAGACAATATGAATAGGTTCGATATCTGGTCACGAGGATGTCTGGTGACACATAGTTGTCCCGGTTTATAGCAATGGCGATTTCATTCATAGGACATTTATTTATCCGTCATGGTATCCAACTTTATCCTTTTGCCTTTTCAGTCTCGACTTTCTTCTTCCATGTTAGAATGTGGGAAATAATTAAGGGTTTTGGAGCCCCTTCGAATACGAGCCATTCTCTTTCCACTCTTTGAATGCCATCTCTCCTTCCCTTCAATTTTTTTTTTTTTACTTGCAGTTCCTCCTCTCCTTCTTCAATGTGACAATAAGATCTTTCTGGCATATCACAATAAGGTCTTTCTGGCCTATCACAGTCTTCTTTTCTCTACTATATATTATCATCATCATTCCTCCACTCTCTGATCGTGTCTCCAACTATCATCTCATGTTGTCTTCTTCCTCTTTTTCCCCATCTCATGTCATATTCTATTCATGCATCTACTAGCCTCTCTACTCTCCTTTATTCTTGTAACTTTCTACCCATTTTCATTTCCTTTCCTTCGCCCCCATTTCCTTATACCCTCCTGTATACCATTTTCTTGCTAACCTGCCATGTTCTATAATATCTCATTCCACTTTCTCCTACCCCCCCCCCCCCTCGCCATTCCCACGCGCCCCCCTCACCTCCCTCTTCCTTTCCTCTCCCACCACCCCTCCCCCCATCCTCCTTTCCTCTCCCTGCCACAACCCACGCCCCATACATACCACCTAATCTAAGTGTTTACATCTCATCCATCTTGCCCGGGTTAATCTTATTATTATAATTTTCTTACCATAGCCGAACCCTCCTCAGGACTGTCGGTAAAGAGACCAGTTTGAGTTTTGCACCAGTTAGAAAACAATCTGTTATTTTTAACTATATTTTTACTGCCAGCACGGAAGAATACAATATATATATTTATATACTATGTTTAAATATTTCCGTGAACCTAAAGTTCATTTTTCATCAGAATTTTCGTAATATACATTAGAGAATAAATTTTGTTTGATAGTGTTTTTGATGTTCATAGAGGATGCAACCAACCTCTCATTGACTTGCAAGTGATTATTAGTGAGTGATGTTACCTAGGCTAGATCATAACATCCTAGTCTTTTAACTCCTCAGATCTTTTCACAAGGCTTGCCTAATATTGGTAGTCCCAGTGGATGCATTGTTTACACTTAACTGTAGGTTCCATTCAGCTGCTAGATACAACAGATTGATGGATGTAGGCTGCTAGTAAGGAATGTCACTGCCATGTTGTTGAGTTTATCTTCATAGTGAAATAAAATTGTCACTTTTATTATTATTATTATTATTATTATTATTATTATTATTATTATTATTATTACTATTATTATTATTATTACCATTATTATTATTATTATTATTATTATTATTATTATTATTATTATTATTATTATTATTATTATTATTACTATTATTATTATTATTATTATTATTATTATTATTATTATTATTATTATTATTACTATTATTATTATTGTTATCGTTATTGTTATTGTTATTTTTATTGTTGTTATTACTATTATTATTATTATTATTATTATTATTATCATTATTATTATTATTATGTAGTTCAAGATATTTTTTTACAACAGGTGAGGGTATTATAGTTATTAGCAAGTTAATGGGAGTTTAAAGAATCTTACAAGATAACTTAAGAGGTTTTAACGGAGTGACAATACCATATTAAGGACCCTGTGATCGTGATTGAGATTTGAAGGCTTCTGATTCCTCCTGACTATGCCACAAAACAAACTCTTTCCATATGGGTGGTGTTTCGTGGCAATATATGAAGGACTTATTTAACTCCATTTTCTGACTACATCACAGGGTTCCTTAGACAGCTCAGTGATAGAGGAACTGGCAGAACATGTAGTTTGGGTTAGGATGCCTTGGTTGCATGACCTTCATCACCCTCAGAGTCATATAAAGCAACACAATAATTCATCCCATTACCATGAAGAGGCTGCAGTAAATAAATTTGTGCTATAAATTTAAGTATATGTAATAATGGTTGTAATATTTTTGTTGATTTTTGCTTGAATACATTGGTATTATACTTGCAGACAGTGTACTTAAACATTCATAAAAACAACAAAAACTTTCTATAAAATGATATAAATTTAGTATTACGGGTAATTCAATAGTATATAGGTGTTTGTCTAAACCATACTCTCTCTCTCTCTTTCTCTCTCTCTATCTCTCTCTCTCTCTCTCATATTCATTTACCTCTTCCTCAGTATCTCTTTCTGGGTATCTCTCTCTCCCTGTGACACTTTCTCACTATGTCTTTTCTCTGCAACAAAGTTTTCCTCCTTGTCCAACACATTCCTTTGTGTGATCAGTGCACGTCCCCCTGCCTTCCCATCCGCTGCTACTTTCCCCTGACCACCTACAGGCCCGTGGGTGTGTGGGGTAAGATTGTGGGTTCCCTGTGCGCCATCGCTGGTGTACTCACCATCGCCCTGCCCGTCCCTGTCATCGTGTCCAACTTCAACTACTTCTACCACCGTGAGACCGACCAGGAGGAAATGCAGAGTCAGAACTTTAACCACGTCACTAGCTGCCCATACCTTCCCGGCACTGTGGGTCAGTATGTGTGTTTGTGTGTGTGTGTGTGTGTGTGTGTCTGTCTGTTTGTGTGTGTATGTGTGTGTGTGTGTGTGTGAGTAATGATAGGAATGTGTTGCCAGAGTACAGTATGGACATGTTGGTAAAAAGCTGCAATCAATAAAGGAAGGACTTTGGTTTGCAGGATATTCCGGTCTTTACAAATTTCCCTTGCCTTTATAAATGACTGTACACGAATCTTCATTGTAAAGTATTCAGAAGCTTTTAGTAAACTAGATACATTTTTCTTGTGAGTATCAGTGTGTAGGACCATAACGCCAGGTATTGTCAAGGAACATTATTGACTGTTTTGTTCGAATCCCAAGTGAGGTTCTCATTGAGATTAATTGTATATGTTGGTCGTGTGTTTGTTTGGACGCCACCACGAATCATATAAGCATTATGAAACTTTTTAATAGCTCTTTTAAATTCACTTTCTTGCATATTTATGTAGAGCTGTCTGTGTTGCCAAGTCCATCACCCATTGGTTATAATTCCTTCACTCCTGCCATTGTTGTCACTCCTATGACCACAAAGTTACTGAACCTGCTTCCCCATCCACAGGTCAGCACCTGAAGAAGGACTCGTTATCGGAGTCCTCGTCAGACATTATGGAGCTGGAGGAGGGAGTCCTGCTCCAACACGACCTCAGTAAAAAGCAGAACTGCAACCCGCGCCACAACAACAATATAAACGCTATGAGCATCGAAACTGACGTCTGACATTTGTGTGAGTGTTAAGTTTGGTTTTCTATAGTTGTAGTTGTTGATTTTTGTGTTGTTGTATTACTGTTTTGGTTCTATGCTTCCTATAACAATGCCTGACGTCATTTTGTTATAATGCTACCGTGTTTACTGTTGATAGCTTGAGTTTTCCTTACACTGAATCCATTTCCTTTAAGGAGGATATGGTAGTGTGGTGGGTGGAAGCAGTATACAGGAAGCAGTATGCAATGTGTTACGTACACATATAAGTAATAGTTTTGAGGACATTTTGGGATATTGTGATACGCCTATCTCTTATCGAGATTATTTTTGTTCTTTGGATTCAACTAAATCGCCCTACATGGATATATACCTGTGTTTTTTCCATACAATTTATAGGTAGTTATTCAGGGTTAGGAAGGTAAAGTTCAACAAAATTTCCTTAGCAATGCTCTATAATTCAACCAATAATGGCATCACTGACACTCTGTTTATAAAGTTTGAGACACGGGATTTCGATTTAGATATTCCTTTTAATATTTCTTTCGCTCCTTTTTTTTGACCGTCCGTCGAGGTGTGCTGTGTTTTCAACTCACGCTAAGAGATATCGTGACTGCGTTCTCCTTCAGGATTGGAAATGTGAGATGGTGTAGGAAATGGTTGGAAAAGATGGCAGTGACTTGAAGGATGGTAACGTCTTGATCCTCGTAATGTCACTGGGACCAACGTGGTTGTTGTGAGGACGTCAGTCAGTTATTGGTAAACCAGTGATTAAGTTTACCCATTAGTGGTATAATTTGGAATAAGTCGTTTATGCGGTGTTGATGATAGTGCTGATAATTTCCCGTGTGTGTGTGTGTATGTAGGGAGAGTTTCTCCAACTAATGGAGGTAGACTCTTTTGCTTCCTTCCGAGTTCCGCCACCCCAACACCTCCCAGTCGTGGATCATCTCCTTTAGGCTCCCACATCAGTCTTTATAAGTGACTATTGTTGGGGTGAAGCTTCCGTACCTGCCTTTACTCCTCCTTCTTCACCTGTTACCTATTCAACTTGGTAATGTCTTGCCGTTTGGAGGCACAAGGAGGACATAGGGTTAAAATAGTGTCTGTTTTAAAAATAAATTATTGAAAGAGGGGTGGCTTACCGGCCGAGAGAGAGAGAGAGAGACAGAGAGAGAAAGAGAGAGAGAGCCAGAGGGAGAGGGAGGAAGATCAATAATGGATGTTGGCGCGTGTGGCCTACAGATGGCAGCACCAGCCAGCCAGCCTTGCTTGACCCCAGCGCCATCTCTGCAGTGACGACCAACACACGAACTTACCCCTCCTCTCCCCCCATTACCACCCCCACCCCACCACCCCCCTCCCACCGTCCATCCTTCACCCTTCATACCTTCGATGTCCTCGTCTCTGTCAGTTCCACATGGTGACATTTCCTTAGGGTCGTTTCTCGCCATGCTGAGTTGGGAGGAGGATTTTCGGGAACGTTTTTGTCCCAGCCCACCTTGACTTAACCAAACCCACCCGAGTCTAAACCCGATTTTGCTTCATAAAGGGGAACCACCACCACCACTACCACCTCCCTCTCAGCATCTCTCTCTCTCTCTCTCTCTCTCTCTCTCTCTCTCTCTCTCTCTCTCTCTCTCTCTCTCTCTCTTTATCCAGTTATCAATCTAGCGATCTGTTTATTTACGTGTCTATTATGGCTTTCTATCAATACATAGCTACTGATACCAAACTCTACCTTTCTATATATCCATCTATCTCCCTGTGTATACATCTATACAGTCTACACTACACTATATACATCTATACAGCCTACACTACACTACACTATATCCAGCAAGCAATCTTTCCATTTACAGTACGTGTCTCTTTTTTACATTGCCTATCAGAATATATCTCCTGTCTGTCTATCTCTCCATCCATTAATCTATCGAGACTGTATCAATCTCTCTCTCTCTCTCTCTCTCTCTCTCTCTCTCTCTCTCTCTCTCTCTCTCTCTCTCTCTCTCAATAAAACAAATCTATTAATCTATCATTCTGCCTATTTTTCTCTCCGTATTCATATCTATCCATCCATGTCACTAGTATTCTATATCTGACCCTTAGAGAGGCCACCTGTTTACATTTCGTATCATTGTTTCGGATATACACTGTACACTCCCAATCCAAAATATGTATCCAGGTTTGTTTCGAATAGCCTGATCGAGTATTAAAGCGATCTCAACTAAATATGGAACAGGATAAACGTTGTAATTGGTTCACAAGTATATTAAATGATTCGACACTTCAACAACCCTGGATACAAATTTTGGATGGCGAGTGTAACTGTACGTGTTTGTGTGTGTAGGATTTGTGATCGGTGTGTTTTTATTACTGGGTATGATGGATGGAGGATTCTTAGTTCCACCTTCACTAGTGGATTGACTCACCTAACCTGCAGAATTGTAAGCAATCTTCCATACAGGAATGTACAGTCGTGGACATAAGTTTAGTTCCACCCTCTGCATTAAATTCAACATACTGTATACATAACTACGGTATATATATATATATAGGATATATATATATATATATATATATATATATATATATATATATATATATATATATATATATATATATATATATATATAATTTAGTATTTATTGCTTACTGTTGTGTTTTATATTTCAATATATATGCAACATTAATACTTTTCATAATTTTCAGGGATATGAACAATCCGAACAAAAAAAAAAGAATGAAATTTAAATGACTCGTGTAGCAGAACTTGTGTCCACGACTGTATGACCTAAACTTACTAATACAATACCAGCTTTATTATATTTATTTATTGCATGAAGCACCAGCACTCTACCTCCTTGTTGCATGCCATTCCTTAACAACCCTGTGATCTTGTTGGAAAATTTGAGGCTTCTGATTCCTCCTGGCCGTACCACGAAACATGTTCCTTCCATATAGGTGGTGTTTCGTAGCAATATTTGAAGGACTCATTTACCTCCAATATTCTGACAAGTGAATGTTTACAGTATTATTATTATGGGGTAATGTAGTATGGGACTGAATCTATATAGTATCATTATTATCATTATGGAGTGATGTAGTATGGGAATGAATGTTTACAGTATTATTATTATGGTGTGATATAGTTTGGTATTTCCCTTTAATTTACTGTGTGTAGAGTTACTAGAGTAGGGTACCCTGGTCTTTGGTGTTTAGTCTCATTTCTGTATATGAATGTATCCGGTTGTTAATTATATTTTCAGATATTCTAAGATATAATGTTGGCTTACAGAAAACGTGTTTAATCATTTGAATGATTTGTAACATAAAAATTCATTAATCATATTGTAGAACTGTTGTCCACATTGTATATAATACCGGTATATGTAGTTT
>JAWZYT010002470.1:17500-97500 GCA_034508575.1 Petrolisthes manimaculis | reverse complement strand
TGATCGAAAAGCTGCCATGAGTTCTCCTAAGTAATAACAAGTCAGAAAAACCAACTAAAAATCCTAGAAATAAATCAGACAACTAGAAAACTACGAAAGATGACATTCGAGGAGGATGTGTTCAGAAATTGAATCTGTTAAATATAGCAGAGTGTACAACCATACCAAAATTGTTCGTGATATAACTTTGGAAGATGAACACAAAAATAGAAGAAAACTATAAAACTGAACTTGCAAGAAGAAGGAAACTCGATAAGGGGAAATAAAAAACACACACACAGAATCGCTGGCCCACCGTTGGAATCCTCTCCTCCACCCACTCCCTTTCCTCAACCCATCCATCCACGTCCCTCTCTCACCCTCCCCTCGACAATTTTTCTCCCTCCGCCTCCTTGTCCCCTCCATCTCCCCCCCCCCCCCCCCTCCTCCTCCCCTCCACACACACTACTGTAAAGAGGTGCCGCCCATGTCTCAGGAAAGAAAAGGATGGTCCTATCTAGTAGAAAAGGCATCGTTCTTTTAATCAAGAGCTTCGAACAGGATTACCATCTTATGTTCGATCAAGAAGACCTTTCGCTGAACCACACTTCCTCACCCTTCACCACCCCTCCTATTTCATTAAACGTAGTATTATTGTTATTATCATAATTTTTATTGCTATACTATTATTAATATTTTTAATATTTATTGCAATTATTAATGCTGACACGGATTCCGTTACTGCAAAGATGAAAAGTATTATTGACTTGAATGATGTCTAACCGTGAACTGATAAACTTTTATTTACAAGCATGAACTCTTCAAATGATGTTACAGAACTTCAAAAGCTAACGTCTCATCACCAGTTATGTTGAAAAATTAAAAAAACATCGCAGAAACTAAGTATTCAATCAAAAGTTGAATTGCGACTCCAGACACAAATCCGAATGATAACAAGTTGAAATTAGTAAAGATGGTCCAGGGAACAGAGAGCACCACCTCCAACACCGACGTACTCTCATCATGTGGCAGGAGCAACTCAGGCAAGCCTTGTGGAACCCACCGTATAAAGCCAAGTGCAAAACAATATGTATCTCTCAATGGCAAGAGGTAAACCTACAGAGAAAAAAAAGCATAGAACAACATAAACCGGAGCAAGGTGATTATAAAGTGTATTGAGCAATAACTTGAATAGCGGAGAACAGTTATACACTTTTGACGACACACTGCCCATACATAGGTATTGTTGAGGGGGTATCAGCCGCCGAGGTGAGACGAACTTTTCTTACAAAAAAATGAAGAAAAAAGTAAGCTTTTGTGTTCATATCATTACTTTTCACCCACCGACCACCCTCTCTCCCATTTTGCCATTTTACATCGTTTACGAACCCATATTTTTCCAAGTGATGATGGTTGGATTGTCTAAACATATCGTTCAGAAATATGAAGCCTTATCCTTTGTGTGTGAGTCGTTCTGGGATTACATGTCCTTCTGGGTCCCGGTAATAGTGTCCAATTTTTGCGTTCCTTCCTACATGTATCCTTGTTTACACTATGGTTCATTTATTATTAATGTTATGATTATTTTTATATATTATTATTATTATTATTATTATTATTATTATTATTATTATTATTATTATTATTATTATTATTATTATTATTATTATTTTATTATTATTTTTATTATTATTATCATTATTGTTATTATTATTGTTATTTTTTAATGATAACACTGATTTCATTAATATATTATTATCATCATCATTTTGCGGTTATTTTTGCCCAATATTTACTGTGTAAATAATATATTTACAAGTTTGTAAGCGATACAGAGTGAATGTTTTACCGGTGCTAAATTTTCATTGCCACAGCATGAAAAAATATAAATGGAGGCAGCGGTGTCTTAACCTTGTCCGCGTGTAAGACAGAAGTGTGTGGCACAGAGACTTGCCTAGAACAACAGTGGTCGAAACGGAGTGCCCGATTATAGAGACAATTGTGATAAATACAGTATAACACACACACACACACACTCATACCGACCTACACACACACACACACACACCTACACCCATACCCACCCTAAACACACACACACTTATACTTTCATCCCATCCCACACACACACCTACACCTACACCTACCCCCTCCCACACACACACACACACACACACACCTACTACGCCCCCCCCCTCATCCCACACACACACACACACACATACACACACACACACACACACACACACACACACACACACACACACACACACACACACATTTATATACACAATACACCACATACTTGAAAACACATACCCTGAAAGAAAATAAACAAATGCAACAAGGGCTCGGAAATGGAAGTATGTTTCCTGTTTTAAAGGTTTTCTATTCGCTCCGTGAGAAAGAAAGAGAGAGAGAGAGAGAAAAATAAATGAAAAAAATAAAAACAAACTGTCATTATTATTTATTTTTTATTTTTTTTTGTAGTTTGACACAAGAACAAAATAATTCTTATATTATTATTATTATGATGGAAGACGTGGACGAGGAGTGAGTGAGAGAGAACGAGGGAACAGAGGACAGACGTGATGATGTGATTGTGTTTCTGAGTGTATAATTTTATTTTAGATGTTTAATTTATTGTTACGATGGTTATTAGTATTACCTGTTGTTACCTATTGTTATCATAGCTCTAATTAGTGTATATATACTGATTTTTTCTATTATGATTACCCTGATTTACGATTATAGTGACATTATTATTTTATTATTATTATTATCATTATTGCTGTTATTGCTATTGTTGTTGCTATGACTACCATTTATTTTGTAGAGCACTATTGTTATTAGTTTAATCATCATCAATTTATAACCGACTACCTCTCATTCTAAGACGGTAGGAACAAACTAGTTTTAACTATTGCTATTCTTCTTAACACTAGCCCGCAGGTGAATAGAAAAACGTATATGCATATATCTGTAGAAAGATTATGGTACGTTAGGAAGCCATATATATCAATGAAATTTTCTCCTCCATGCCAGCTTCAGTCAGTCGGTAGGCGAGGAAACCCTATGTTAGAGCAGAACAGAAACGATGATGATTATGATGATGATGATGATGACGATGATAAAGGTGATGATAACGATAATGATGATCAGAAGGACCATGATTATTGATAACTAACTCATACCCCCATCCCCCACCCCATCCATCCACCCACTCCCCCAACCAACCAACCAACCAACCAACCAACCAACAACCTCATCCAATCTTCACCCATCCCTACTCCACAACCTCAGTGCCCCCTGTTCCAGCCACTGACCCCCACCCACTCCCCTGCCCCTCACACCCCCCTCCCCTGTCCCTCACACCCCCCTCCCCTGCCCTTATTAATGGTGGGAAGTTAATCTCCCCCACTTTTCCCCCCTCCCTATACCCCCTTCCATCTCCATTGCCATTCCCCACCCCACCCCACCCCAACCTTCCCCACCCATTACTCAGCTAGATTTTCTCATCATGGGTACAGCGATGAAGGACCCATCTACACCACCAACAATAATTATTACAGCAACAATCTAACTGGAAGACTTCTTAAGAACAATAAACCTATATAGGAATGAGAAGAAAAAGTAGGTACGAATTGCCTCCCTCTCCCCTTTTCCCTCACCGATACCCCTCCTCCCTTTATCGCCCTCTTCCCCCTACCCCCTCCCCCCCCTCTCCCTCTCCCCCCCAAGACCTGATACTATTAATAATAATGATTTAAAAATAATAATAAAAATGTGCATTCTTTCATTGTAAATTGAAGAAATGCCGAACGTGTTTTTATATATATGTCTCCTTCTAAAGAGGAATTGTATATATGTACAGAAGCGAATCATTGTTTGTTTTAAATTAAGTCTTGTTTATTGTTGACGGTTTGAGAATCTTAGATAAATTATTTTCTCTTGTTGCTGCATGAGACCTTTGAGACATTTCTTAAACTACTCCCTCCGCCCTACTCCCAACCTTCCTTTTATCCCCCTACCTACCTTGCCCCTCCCAACTCCCCCTTCAACCATCTTTAGGTTTGATTGGACGTGGCCTCCTTCCTCCATCACTGATTTCTTGTTGTCCTTTTATTCGTCGTCTTCCTTCCTTCCTTCCTTCCTCCCCTTCTGTTAATACTTCTCTCCCTCCCTTCTTCTCTATGGTTGTCTTCCTCCCTCCCTCCCCTCTTTTTTTTTTTTTTTTTTTTTTAATATAGTCTTCTCCGTGATTGGCTTGCTTCGGGAGGAGGCCTCACCAATAAAGAATATGAGTTTGGGCTGCCCGTCCCATTGGTCACACACAATATATTCCAGACCCAAGCATCCTAATCGATTTCTTCTTTTCCTTCTTCATCTTGGGGACTGCGAAGTTCAGGACAGTTTCAGATAGTGGAAAGGAAAAAAAATAGACAGTAAGAGAAATAAGTCAAACCTAAAGTGACAAAGGAATAGAGGGGCGGGCAACCCAACCTCTTGCTTCTTCATACTTTATCTAGGAAAGAACCTCTAGGGCATTATTTGCTTGCTAGATTACCAAACCATTAAAAATCCATTAAAAACCATATTGGGATTAAGTGACTGAACAATTAAGCATTTTCTCCGAGACGACCGTAGTTCCTCAAGATGCTGTAATCCTCTTCAAGCTCCATTTTACAAACTCGAAGCTTAAACGTAAACAGAGGAAGCGGACGTAGCGAGGGACACCCAGGGCAAAATGAAAGAGTTCGGTGAAGCTTGTTGACCCGTCCCACTCACTCACTCACTCACTCACTCACTCACTCACTAGGAACAGAAAAGAATTTAGATGATTATATATATAAAAAAAAATCACGTCCAGAAATTTCAAGTCATGTATAAGACTCAACCAAAATAAATAAATAAATGAATAAATATAAATATCTCTCATGTATAATATGAAGATGACAGAGATGAAAAAAAAAATTGTAGAGGAAATGTGTTTACGGCCGAGTCTCCAGCGGGGGTGATGTTGTTGGTGATGCTCCTCGGCCAAACTTGTAGTGTCGCGTACCTTCAGTTGCAATACAAAAATCATTATACTTCCTTGAACGGTACAGACAGGTAGAACAAGAGCAGCAGTAAGTGGGGTTTTTCGTAGTGGCAGAGGCTCGGCTGTAATGTATTTCTTACCTTTATTATCTCTTGGTTTAACTCATTGGACTGTATAGCGGACAATCATTGGATATTATTGTGATCAGATTCATTGTTATAATATACCCGCGCCCATGCTCCCCAACCCCTCGGTCAGCGTGGTGATGCCTATGTTTTTTGCCTTTGGGGTCCCTCTCCGTCCCTCCCTGCATAATAAGGTGCCATGTACTCCCACGTTACCTTACTGGCTCCCTCTCTCCCCTCTTCATTATATTGTATCTATTTTTACTTTGCTCCAAACAACTTGATTTCCTTATGTCCACTCAAGGAAAGAAGAAAATATTGTTAGCAAACTGCAGCTACCAATGGCTACTGCCAACTCTTTCCATTCTTTTCAGGAGTTTATTAGTAGTGGTATAGGGCTTTAAATTATCGAAGACTTTCTCCATTTAACGTTTGATGACTGCCTGTTATAATAATGTATATAATTCAAGTATAAGGGAAAAAATTGTTAGTTGAATAACAATAATTCATCGTCATCCATTCCAAATCAAAATGAAGGCAGACGATCTGTAGTTTTCTCATGTACACCTTTTTAATCCAGATATTTTGAATTAGGCTCTCCCTCCTTCCTTCCTCTTCCTTCCTCCTCCTCCACTTCCATCCACACTCCTCCCGACCTGACCTGACCTGTCCAACCCCATCTACCCTTCAAATGGGTTCTCTCTCTCTCTCTCTCTCTCTCTCTCTCTCTCTCTCTCTCTCTCTCTCTCTCTCTCTCTCTCTCTCTCTCTCTCTCTCTCTCTCTCTCTCTCTCTCTCTCTCTCTCTCTCTTACCTTCTTCTCAGATCAACCTCCCCTTTCTATTCCTCACTCAAATCCTGTATCCTCACCCCCCATCCTTCAAATTCCCCTTTCTCCTCCTCTCTCCCTTCATGTATCCTCACCCCCATCCTCACTCCAACTTGCTGCTTCCTCTCCCCTCTACGTCACCCCTACTTTAAAGAGGAGGTTGGGGTGAACGGGAGAGAAGGCACGTGTGGGAGAAGGAAACCAATATGACCACTATGACAGATGGTCTTGGAAACTTGGTCCCTATATATGTGCACGATGCTGATATCTCCCCTCTCCTTCTCTCCCTTCCTCCCTCCCTCCCTCCCTCCCTCTTTCCTTCTCACCCTTCCCCCCTCCTTCCCTCTTTCTCTCCCTCCCCTCTCCTTCCATCCCTTCCTCCCTCCCTCTTTCCCTTCCTCCCCTCTCCTTCTCTCCCTTCCTCCCTCCCAGGTTTCTTGTCTCCTCTTCTCCCCTTCCCTTCCCTTCTCTCCTCTTCTCTTGATTCAGGAGACCCATCCCATATTGCCTTTTAACCAATTTTCTCCTCTGCCTCACTTCTATCCTCTTAAAATTCAGAGACGTCAAGTGGGGTTCCCAAGGATTTATATCTAGCTCTGATACATAAATTATTATATCTATTGAGAGGAAGGTCGGGTCACTAAAGAAATATCAGGTTCAAAGAGACCTAACCTTTTTCTTCCCTCATTGAAATGCACATACACAAATATAAAAAATTCACAAATACAAGTAGATTAACACACACACACACACACATACACATACACATACACGGCCATGTACGCACTTCTTCCCCAGCCCCCCTATCTACCCCGCCCCCCCCCCCCTCATAAGAAACTCGTGGACCCCCCTCCTACCCTGCTGTTGAATGTCTCAGTGAAGACCAAGAGAACCTCACCTGTTAATACCATTGCTTTGTGTGTATCAAGCATAGTGAAAAAAATATAACAAAACAAAACAATATCCATATGTTCAGATTGGGTTCAGACAGACAAGTAACTAACTTCTCTACAATAACAAAAAATGAAATAATGATCCATTCAAAATCTGTATAAACCACTTGAGAAAACCACAAGCCAAGAGGCCAATTTACCCCCAAAACAAAAACAAAACGTGTAAGGAACAGATAAATTCTATATCGCCCTCACAGGTGCGTTACGATTGGACAGACAAAATTAAATGAATCAATAAATTCCAAACTATATATATATATATATCCCGTAGGAAGGTATACAGTGACCCCTACCACCCTCTCAGGATATCTTGGAAGGGTATTGTTGACAAGTCGGTAACCAGGATATTGTAGGTTATTACGCGGCTCATCCATTCCTTCCTTCAATAAATAATTAATGGGTGACTAAAACCGACTGTCAACAATACGTGTGGATGGCGGTGACTGTATCCTCGTAGTAGTATAATAATAAATACAAAACATAATAGTAACATTGGTAATAAAGCCGTCATTATGGGTATCTTTGAAGCAGGTTTTGGGGTAGAATTAGGCCGAGCTCGACTTAATCTTTCAACATGACGCCCACGAACCAAATTATATAGTATTAAACAATCATTGATTATCCAGAAGGGGGGACAGATCGTGAGGGCTATTGCATAATCAACAGGATTTAAACATAAATTTTTTTAAATGCGAATCAGACAAAAAAACAAAACATAAATTACTCAACCCTAATTCGCTGCGTGTAAAAACTGTGAGAACCCACAGACGGAGGGGGTTTTCAAAATTATTATACGATTATTACTACAATGTTTAAAAGACATAGAAGAAGAAGAAGAAAAAAAATAATAATAAATAAAATAAAATTCTTGCGGATTTAAACTTAAGCACATCCCATTCAGCCATCACCTGTGCCTTCTATCCAAAGCTTCCAAGGAGCGTATCTTGGCCTCGACTCCCACAAGGTATATCACCACTTGAGTTGGCAGCGGGAACCTAAGCTGTGTTTTTTCCAAGCCATACATACTGATCTTGGGTTTTCATCGAAATAAAGAATATTTATATATAAAATATAAATATATATAAACATAATATATATATACATCCCAATAATCAGCTTCAAAACAGATTTTTTATTACCCGCTCAAACTCCTCTAATATCCTTTTTTCGCTGCACTGAAGTGTTGGTTGCGAGTTGTGGCCAAAGCCGTGTTCAACATGTCCCGTGTTAACCAGTAGTAAAGTAGACACGATGTAGAGTAACAGTGACAGTGTAAGTGAGAGTAGAGAGAGAGAGAGATAGTGTGATCAGAATAGAGAGAGAGAGAGTGAATGAATGAATCAGAGTAGAGATTGATTGAGGGTAGAGAGAGAGAGAGACGGTACAGAGCAAGAGACAGTGAGTGAATGTGTGTTTAATCCGGTATTCCATAGTGTGAGTGTGTATATATATCATGAATAGTTGTTAACAGCACATTTATGCGATTTGCCAAAAAATTTAATAATAATAATACTTATACTAATAATAGTAATGTATAATAAATATGTTTATGCAATTTATCGACTGCTAAATAGTAAAGAAATGCGGGGTGTTGGTTTAGCCTCCGCTCCAAACTGACGGGACATGGTGTACACGGCTAATGAATGACCCACGGTCGACGCTCCACTAAACCCTGTGTGATGGGAGAGCAGCTGGCGGGGACCACCCACCCACCGCAAGCCTCACCACTCAATCAAATTTTAAATGGTCCAATTTGTTGTATAGCCAGACAAGACAGACAGATTATTATTATTATAGACGAAACAGAATACCATGAGTGGAGGAACTTACTTATTAATACCACGACACCTTTGGCTTCTTTGGAAATAATTCCCGTCACGTCATATGTTTTTTGCGAGATTTTAAGCAAAATCTATATACGAAACAAAATATGGCTGCTAATATTCTATGTTTACGGTCCTTGCCTTCAGGTAATAAGATTTTCAGGTGATGTTCTCTGTATTGAAGAAAAGTACTAGGTATTTAATATTTCTTCCTTGCTATTAAGGTCCATTGTTGTATGAGATTATGAAAAGATTTGGACCTTGGTAGCTGCAGGATGGACTGGATTCATCGAATCCCCTCATTATTTTGATCATGTATCAAAGTGTGTGCTTTTTCATGCCAATAAACTAAGAAACCAGTTACAAAATGGGCTTTTTATTTGCAAATTTCCCACTATGAGTAAATGTATAGTATATAATGTGGACTTAATACTTATAGTAAGTTGTGAAACATGGACACCCATCAGCACCTTGAGGGTCTGTTTCACTATTTTGGTGTTCGAGGCTTGAAATGAATTTATAGGATAAACCTGGAATTTGGAAGGATCGGTCTGCCACCTAATATCTCTTCTGTGAGATAACTAGAGTGTTCACTAATGGTGAGTTCTTTTTTTTTATTCCAAACTTTGCTCTATTATAGTTCCCCTTGGCCTACTGTATACATAGGTATTGTCCAATGGATGTCAATAGTTGAAGGTTTGAAGTTCTGTGATCCCAACATCTTTTATCCAATGGTCGGGTAGTTACAGGTGCAGATCACATATTGAGTAGATTGCCTGTGTGTGAAGGGGGGGAGGGGTGTCGGGACTGGAGCAGGAAGGGAGGGATGGAGATGGAATGCCTGGGAAGGAATAGGAGTGGGGGTAGGAATTTTAGGTGGGAAGGTAAGGAGGGAAGACTGGATGAGGAGGGATAGGAGTGGAAGTAGGAATTTTAGGTGGGAAGATAGGGAAGAAAGACAGGATGAGGAGGTATGAGTGGGGAGGGAGGCTTGTTGGGGAGTGGGGGACAAGTCGGTGGAGGTTGGGGGTATGGAGGGGAGGGGAGGGGTTGGTAGGAGGAGAGTTGTGGTGGCCGGCAGACTTTATCACTGGCTTCATTTGAGAGGCAGACAACATACTGGTCATGCATTCTATTTGTTTTCTTCATCTCTCGCCTTTACACAATACTTACACACATTGTAAGTATTGTCCTATTTTAATATCAGTGTTAAAATGTTTAGGGAGGGTAATGGTTATATGAATAATGGTGTTATTTGTAGGGTTAGGCTATATTGTTTTCGTTACTAGGATTCTTCTGTTAGACGAGGGGGTTAGTAGGTCAATACTGATTTCAATATATATTTCCAGAGATTTGTCATTACTGGCAAGGTTGACTGAGAATGGCTAGGGCTGAAAGGGAATCCAAACTCTTAACTAATGGAGTTGAAGGAAGTGGTCATTGTGGTGGAATTTGTAGTGATACTGAGAGAACCCTTCATCCTTACCATTGCTTCAAAACACACACTCGGTACAGATCAGTGGATTATTACTCAGTTGTTGTATTGGAGTCAGCTTTTATATATGTTGATTATCATGTGCATCATTAAAATGTTTGACTAGAAGTGATTTCATTGTATTATTTATTGTCTATAACTTTGGCTTTCCGTAACTTTCATACGTGACAAACTACATATGAAACCTCTGCTTCATAGATCTACAAAACTGGTTACTTCTCAATGAGAAAACATAATAATTTATAAAGAGCAGCTTTAATTAATGGAGTACTCAATAGTTGCTTGATGTCTTTAAATACTTGTTAGTCCAAAATATGTTCAGTTGCCCAAGAAAAGTCTGCAACCATATTTCCTCCTGGTGTGTGTCAATATCTAGCAGCTGCTCCAAAGTAAACACTCGTATCTTATTAATGGATCACTCAGAACCTATAGCTGTAAAGATTAATGTAATTAGCTGAAGCCAATTACATCCCTCCATACAACGGTTGTAGGTGCTGAGTGATCCATTGATAAAATACGAGTGTTTACTTTGAAGCAGCAAATTTGGTTGCAGTCTCTTCTTGGGCAACTGTACATAGCTGATGTAATTGTTTCAGGAGACTTGCTGTCCATCCGGAGATCTCCCGTGACCCTTCAAGATAAAACGGAGGCAGAGACATTCAAGCAGCCGAGGACAACCATTCCAAGGGCCAGGAACACCATCCAGAGGGTCAGGATGAAAGGGAAACACCGCGTGTATGCTGGTAAGAAAGGTTACATTTGGTTCGGATAGGACAAAATAGAGCTGCTGGAATACTGGGAATGTTAACAAAGGCAAATTTGCAATGAAAGAGCAATTGTAATGAATTACGATATATTTTTATTATGTCTACAAATAATTTAGTTAGAAATGTGAATGCAGCTGGTGAAATTTTCAGAATTGTTGCCCAGCCCTTGGACCCCCGGGAACCTGTAAGAGGAAATGGACACCAAGAATCATTCAAGAGGCAAAGGAGGACCATAGCAGTATGGCTAATCAAGAGGGCCAAGATGAAAGGTAAACAAACCACTGCGTAGTTTGTGAAAAATGTTACTTTGGGTGTCGTGTAGGACAGGACAAGAACTAATACAGAACGAATACAAGAGCAATTTTAATGCATTACTCGGTAATATTGATGTTTTGTTATTCAAAACTGTGTTACCCGTATTACTTTGAGTTTGTAACATCATGTGAAACTATATAACTTCTGCTGCCTGCAAATTGTTTGATTGAAATGAACTTGAATCTGACGGTAATAATCCATGAACAAATTAGTCATTCTCTGCTGCCAGGAAATAATTTGATTGAATCTGACTGTAAAATCCCATGAAAATATTAGTACTTCTGTAAAAATGATTGTTTGAGGTTAGTAGTGTAGGTGTGGGAACTGTAGACATCTACAAATATACCTACAGATCCAAGGTACTGCCCAGGAAGGATCCCGCTGACCAGTGCTGACTGCCTTACGGGAGGATAAACCTTGACAACGATGTCCAGTTTACTGCTGAATCACTCAGGTGAATGTTGGCGATTAGGGCCATCAGATATTAGTTTCATAAATGGATTTTGTTGTCATGGAAATAACAGTAATAAAAGGGAAACTATGGTTATTATAAGAAAAAAGAGAAACCGAAAAACAATGATAAAAATGAGAATATATTAAGTTGTAATGATGCATCCAAGGACAGTGAAAATACTGACAAAGCTAACAACAAATAATCAAGGTAGAGTAAGAAGTATCCAGGTAAACAAATAATGGTGTTATAGTGCTGGTTAAATAAGAATATTGTAGGTGTTTTCAAGTTCATTATCGCCCACCATTCTTATGATGATGCCGCCAGCCCCGTATCCCCTTTGATTCAGGGGGGGAGTAAACTCACTCTCTAAAGTAACAATGACCCCACCAAAGGCCCAAATAGCCTCTGTGCTGGACCCCTCGTCTGTCGGGGGTCCTGTACTGACATTAGAGCCTCCCTGCCCCTTGAAAGAAGGGAAATGGGATATTGATTATGATAATGATTTATCTGTATTTAGTTTTTGTTTCAAGTTGTTTATTTACCTTTAGTACAAGCACCAACATCTCTAGTTGGGAGTGTGATTTATATAAGCCTACCCTTAGAATGATGTTAACTATGAAGAGAAAATGAGAATGCATGAGTGAAAATGTTGACTCTCGAGGAGAAACTAAATATCTGAAAGATATTTGGGGTTGGGTGTCTTAACCTATCCTAAACCTATCCTTTTTCAAATCCTTATAGTACATGTGAATGACCAGTAAATCTATTTAATATTATCAGCCTGAATTCACTCATTGGAGGTGGACACATTTCCATTGTGTCCGAGTACAAGTTTCAAAAGTAATTCATTTATCCACCACCAGTTGTATCCCCACAGGAATACCACCTGGCCATGATTGGCCAGTGTATGTAACAATTCTATATTAAATATCAAGTAAGAAATAATAGTATAATGCCCCGTTGGCGAGAATCAGACTTCCTATTTATTGGAAAGTTTCCCAACTAACAGAGGGAACAATAAAAAGTTTACGTGAGTGATCCAAATGTGGATGATTATTTTTACTACGACTGTACCTAACAGCTATAGGTACATTCGTAGTAAGTACAGTATAATGTATGCAATAATTTTCTAGTGTATTATTATAATTAAATATTAGGCTACTATGATTGTTCTAATTCTGAGACTACTTGACAGGTTTGCCTACGGTGCTTTCTCAAGATTGTCGGAATCGTGGGTGGAAGTCCATGCACACTGGAGATACTCATGGTGTTGGATAACCAAACTTCAGCAACTCACAACATTATCAATGACTGTAAGTATAATTAAAGATAGTTGGATTGTTGTGCCCGGTCCACACGATCGAGCAGTGGTTGGTGGGTGGCGTACACGATTATATAGAAATAGGCCTTGCTCCCGACAAGCTCTACACTATTGTAGCCGCCACACACATATTCTGAATCAGTGTGTATCACCAAGTGACTCCATCGTGTGGATGGGGCCTTTAACGAAGATATCGTTAGGGGACAAGAAAAATAACCACTAATTTATAAAATGACTTTATTTGGGCTCGTTATAATCGGAATTCCATATCTTTATTGATGACAATCAGTGCCCCGCTACCGTTGAGATCCCATATGTCATTCGTTAATGTGTTTGTATGACTTTACTGTATACTGGTGGAAAAATCACAGCTTCAGCACCTTGTCCCCACGGAAAGTGTAATGCCATGGTGTTCCTAAATACACTTTATATACTTTAATACTTTTATTGCAGTGCTGTAATAATTGTAGTTGGTAATTTCCTGGTCTAGGCAATATAGTGTTTAATCAAGGCCTGAAGAGAACTCCATGCAACAACGAAGGTTAATTAGTGATGGGTTGCTGTTCGCTGCTTTTGGTACATTGACATCTTCACTTTTCTACGTTTGCTTTGAGATCACTGTACGGTAACAAGAGGACTGATGAATCCTCTTGGTACACACGGCAAAACAAACTATGGCTACACCTTCTGCGCGATACAGAATGAACCACGAACGAAGGATTTTGATAACAGCTTCGTTACATCGGTATAGTCACCCTACTGATTTTTTTTTATATATGTGTATACACGTATGTCCAGTCAAAGCATAGGTGGAAAAGCGAAATGTATCAAAAGTAAGGAACAGTGCTGGTAAAGTATGAAGGATGAGGGAGGATCACATCTCGATCAAATTAAGTTTTCACAAATTATAAAGATGGCAACTGAGTATTCCATCTCAGTTGTGTTTATTATCAATATCAATGTCGGCAGTCGATTAGTGTTCATCTTGACCAGAGGATATTTTCATTTTCTATTTCACCAGAGTGGCTTGAATGATGCTTTGAAACACTGGAGAACAAATGCTTCATCTTCTACTTTGTCGTAGGCATTATTAACCCGTCTATATGCGGGGTCGGTCTGCGTTCCGGACTCCATTCTGCTCTATCCACGTACTCGTCACCTCTCAAAAAATGCTTATTCCTGAAATGTATAGGCTGGTGCAACTCCTGCAGCAGTAGGCTTCATCACCACCTGAAACAAAATAAATTATTTTTAATTTCAATACTACTATTATATACAAAGTTTAAAAATCAATGAGACAAGCACTGAGCTTCGCCCACCACGGCTGCGCCGTGGGTGCTTTTGCCTGCGGCGCTGCTCGCTACGCTCGCCCCCCCAAAATAAAATTAAGGCTCGCTGCGGTCGCCCCTCCACCCCCCAATCTGATGTCACACCAGGTAGTGAAGATGTCAAGTAGTGAGGAAGTAGTGAAGATGCCACATTTTATCATGGTATGAACATGGAATATTTTTTGTAATTTTTTGAAAGTTTGGAAAGGTTTTCCATGAGGTTATGAAAGTTTGAGAGTTTTTGAAAGTTTGGAAAGGTTGCAATTTTTAAGATACGTTGATTGATGCTCGTCGTGAGAAAAGCAGAAAAAAGGTTGTGCTATAAAACCTAGTTAGGACAACAAAGCACTAATGACAATTGTTAATCCCCTTAAACACTTCCGATTAGATTTAAGACAAATGACCATTAAAGAATAACACAGATATAACCTTGGGGATAACCATCTTGTGTGGTCTTCACGGGAGTGCGGCCAACTGTACATTTGTTTTCACCTTATTCTGGTCCATTCTGGATGCAGTTGCGACAGAAATAGGAGGAGAATCAAAGCAGCTGCTGTTTTTGTTGTGGATTGCTGTTGAAAGCTGAATTGAGCTAGACAGGAGCCAATAAGAGATGAGAGTGCAGGACGCGGGGTGTGAACAGGTGGAGATCAAGAGGCAAAATGACAGATTCACTCGCATTCTAGTCTGAAAGTAAAATACGTTATTTACTGCAAATCAGATCAGTTATCATTACTACCGATACTGCCTGCCAGCACATCTTCACTATCCAGCATTCATCTCAGCTTACCGCCACTCATGTTCACTGCCCTTATGTTTGTGTAGTATTTTTTTATAGCTTTCGTTTAATGCCAGACATCTTCACTATAACTACACAATGGTTTTGGCACCATTCGGTCCTGTGCCACTCCATTTTATTTCTTAAACTGTCCCTCCTTTCCTTCTGATCTTCGGGCTTCTTGTCTTATCTCTCTCTCTCTCACCTTCTGCCTCTGGATATCGTCTTCCATGCCTATGGCGATGTGGCTTCATCCTCAATCATAAAATTTATTGTAAGGAATATCTCTCTGCCATTCCTTCATTTCCCCTGGCTGTCTTCGGAACTGGAGTCCCACGTCATGTCAGGGGGAGGAGGAGGAAGGGTTGATTGAACTCTCCTTGCTGCTTTCATCCTCTTGTGGAAGCGACGCACCATTCTGACCCACACTTGAGGCACCATCCTGGCTGGTTCAAGGCTGTCAGTATCAATGAAATATTCCTGAAGATTATTAGAGTCGCAAACATTCTCGAAAAACACTCCAGACTCCAGTACAGACCTCTGCTTACTCAGGTATACTCCTGCCTTGGTCAGCCCTTGCTTCAACATCAGGAGGGCTTTTTTGCCATCAGATCTATCTATGGTTAGATCTCGTTTCCTCAGTAAGCAGCTTGGAACTTCTGACTTTGCTCGTCTATACATAGCTTCGCTCTGTCCTACAGTCCTCTTTCCCTTCTGCAAGAGGAGATGGATTTTTTTGCTGTACATGGTTGGGAAAGTCAAAAGAGCACTCTCCAGTTCTGCTCTCCTCTTTTTCTCCCACAAGCGTTTCATCCACTTCCTCCCACCATGAGTCTTATTCAACCTGTCAAGCTTCAGATCAGCCTCGGAATCAGAGTCTGAAATCGCCGTGAACGGGTTATGGCGTCGAGGTACACGACGAACTTTATTGATGAAGACCTGAATATCACGTTGTACCTTCTCTGCCTGGCCTACCCATTGGTACATTTCGTGATCCCTTGGCATCATTGTCAGTGACGGCCACAGTTTTACCCACAACTGCATCATGAAACGCATCACAGAATGCTTCCCGTAGCCGAGGGTAACAAGGGACTGAAACGTCACTTTATATGGCAACTTTTTTCTGAGTAATAATGGACAAATTTTCAACCACTGTAGGAATAGAAGCCGTGATTGATGACCGGAAGGAGCTTGATGCTTTATAGCGTGGTCGAGTATCTGACAGAAAACTCTCCTGTATTTCTGACTTACCTTCCGACATACCATTCTCAGGCGAAGAAGCCTTGGAATACTATGATGAAGCAAAATATTCTCAGCTTCCTTTATTTTAACCTGATGTTCTTGCTGGAACTCTTCCTTACTGATACCATTCTCAATCCATGGGTGGGAAATATTCTACTTCAGCATGATGTGGTCATCGCGTATGGATAGATCTTCCCATTTTCCAAGGACGTATTCTTTCCACATTTTAGGAAGATCTCCAAGATTAGAGGAGACACGAGTAAGGCCACACAGACTGGTGGTTCGGCGGCATTCTCGTCTGTCCTGTAGGATGGAGGACAGATCAGGTGGGTGGAGATCCTTCTACCTCTCCTGTTCTCGCACCAGTTCCACCAGTTTACCTCGCTCCTTAGCCGTCCATTTCTCATTGGTCTTCTCCAGGAACATGGCCTCCAACTCACCTTTCCTCATAACTCTCTCTGGGTTCTGTAACATTTCCTGCAGCTATTGTAAGGTGTTGGTTGGCAAGTCAGGAAGGGAAGGTTTATGCTGTTGGTTTTCAAGAGACCTCATGCCTGTAATCTGTGTCAGTACCAACTCCTTCATAAACTATAGATCTCTTTGACCATTCGAATGTCGTGATTTTGAGTTTTTATCTTTCTTCATCGTCTTAATCGATGGGCCAGCTTCTTTAGTTTGTTTATCATCCTTCTGCTGATCCCCTTTATGTACCTCGTCGACTATGGCAAAGGCTTCTGCTACTGTGAGGAGTGGGGGTTCATTCCTTTTCCTTGATGGTTTTGACTGGGCTTTAGAATCTCTGGCGTTAACAGCAAATTTTGAATAGCTCTCATTGACTGCTTTTCTGTTTCCTCTGGTGTCTTCTATAATCTACTTGTTCAAATGATCATAATCAACTCGCCATTCTTCATCCTGTAAGTCTTGTACCACCATTTGAGTACCATCATCCACCCAATCAAAGGCATTATGATCCTAAGGTGGTGTACGGGTCATCCAGGTGTCATTTTGTGTACGTTCTTTATTGTTTTCGGTTTCAGAGTACTTAGGATTAGCCATGCGTAGGACTATGGTGTTGCTGGGGTTGTCTTGACAGGGCAGGCGTATAACTATTTCACCCACATTGTCATAGGTAGTTCCTTTTATTTCTTCGTCCTCGGGTACACTCTGTTTAATAATGTTTGGAGAGAGAGGCATGGGGTTTAATGGTGAGTTGTCGTCATATTCAGTGAGCGTGGGCTGGTGTTGACATAAATCCTCATCCCATGGCATTTTAGTGAAGAAGGTCGGAAGGTACTGTTTATTTTCTTCCCAGTAACCCTCGCCAGCCCCTATTTTTACCACTTTCTGTTCAAACAAGTTACTGGCCAGAGAAGCAAATGTGGTCCAGTCGGTATCCAAAGTGGCCATGTCTACCTCTTGTATCATCCCTGGGTGGGTGAGGGGCTTCAATGACTTGTGTGTTCCTTGGTCCATTTCCTTCCTTACTTAGTCATCAGTATTTCCGCCCCTCTCTTAGGGACTGGCCAGGTCACTAATATACCTGAGTTACAAATTCAATCCTGGAACTGTAGTATAATTCGATGTAGGCATCCTAGGTTAAAGGTTAAATGAACGCGTACGGTTTTGAAAGCGAAAATAAGCGAGGTTAAAATAGATTGTGCTAAGGAATAAAGTTAATATCTGATAATATAACATTAGTCATTGGTTTTAGCCATTTGACGATGGAGGGACAATATTGTAAAGATGAGTGTAGTCAGTGAAGATGTTATGTTGAGTAGCAGAGACGTGTGGCAAAGATGGAGGGATGGTAGTGGAGATGAGTGAAGGAAAAGAAAATGGATGGAAATGGAGATGTATATGAAGGTGAAGAAGATGGATGGAAGTAGAGCTGTGTGAAGGATAGGAAGATGTGTGGTGATGGGTAGTACAGATGTAAGATGAGATGGACATGTTAATTGAATCTTGATTATTAACTATTGTACAAAAGAATAAGCTTTCATTGTTTTCCCTTTTATTACAAGTTGGAATTGCGTTTTTCGAAACCATCGTCACAGTCAAGAGGTTCACGTGAACAAAACCTCTAAAGGTGAGGCCGAGCCCCGACTAAAGCCCAGCCTATAGGGTTTCACACCACAGGCGGCCGCAGCCTAAAGGCGAAGCCAAGCCCTCGGTGAAACAGAGACGGGAAAGCACCTGGGCTTATGAAATGTAGAAATATAGAAACAAAATACTGGGAAAAATATTTTAAACCATACGCGGCCACAGCTGCCATACCTAATTATGTGAAATATAAAAAGGCCAGTGAAAGCTGACATGGAAGGTACAGTCGGCGGCAGAAGTCCTGTCGCCTCACTTCCTTCACCGAGACATGCAGTGTTCATGGACTCGAGAAATACGCACGTTTTCTGCACTTAATAATCTCGAGTCTATGAACATCGCGTGCCTCTGTGAAGCAGGTGAGGCGACAGGACTTTTGCCGCCGACTGTACATCAGGTGAGGATGCAAAAGAAATAATACTCTTCAATATTTCGGTATGAAAGCCTGGACACAAGATATATATAATACCGGTACTTCATATGCATGGTTCACACATCTTTGATGTATCCTCTCTTTCTATCTCTCGGAATCTGTGCAGCACAACCAAGCTCTTTGATGCGGCTTTAAGCTAAAGGTACCCCGTAGGGGGTATTGCCTGCAGTGATGTGGGCAATATTTAAAGGGTTTTGGTGCCCCTTCGGCCCCAGCCACTCACTTTCACATCTACAACTGTCCTTCTTTTCATTTAATCTCCTTCCTGCTTGTTGTCACACCTTTCTATCACATTTCTCTGGCGCTATATAACCTCGCTGTTGAGGCGCCTAATACCAATCAATCAATTAAGCTAAAGGTAATCACTCAAAGAGAGGTTGTGAGAGAAACTCCAAAAAATATTATTAAATTGTGTCAATGAAAAATAAGGGGATACGTTATTTGGAAGATTAGAGCGATGAGACAGATAAAGTGTGTTTAGGAAGCATAAGCACACGAAGGAAAAGTTTGATACACAGCAATTCGTGAATATTGGGGCTGATCTCCAATTAAGGCAGAAGAGAATATGAGTACGGTACTCAAGATGAGGCACTATAGTAGTAGGTCTTCGAGGATAGAAAAAAAACTGAAGGTCTGTTTATCCAGTGGAGCAGTGAAGGGAAGATGTCTGTCAAACTCTTTACTAACCCTTGCACACTTCCTCCCTTCCTCTAGGACTCGGCCTGCCTTTCTGTTTCCTCCTTGGCTTCCCCCCACTCCAGCATCTTCTCTGTGTGTCTGTCTGGTTCCTGGTGCCTTGAGCCACTACATGCAAATCCCAGCAAGAGCCCCTCGGGACAAGAGTCAGCTCAAGAGATCCACTTCTGAGGACCCACTGGCTCTAGGCAGGTTGAGAGAGAGAGAGAGAGAGTGAGAGAGAAAAGAGAGAGAGAGAGAGAGAGAGAGAGAGAGAGAGAGAGAGAGAGAGAGAGAGAGAGAGAGAGAGAGAGAGAGAGAGAGAGAGAGAGAGAGAGAGAGATTGTCCTGGTAGTAGTGCTGTTACTGGTGTGGTAAATTCGGCAATGACATCTCACACACACACTTGGCATATGTTGGATAAATCTGTGTTATTCTCATTGCCCCCAACCAACTAAGCAAACCATTTAACACAGACACTGAGAAAGAGACATGATTTATAGAAACATAATGCATACAGGTCTTAACTTCCTAATGTGTCTTGTATTTTCCATATAAAAAACAACACAAAATTATGGTTTTCTGCGATAGCCTATACAATTACTATTTTCTTTGACAGGTTGCAGGGGGAGGCAGTAGTGATAAAGTGGCAAGGGTCCAGGTTCGAGTCTACGAGAAACGTCTGGTTGATCTGATAGGTCCAGCAGTTCGTCAATTATCTTGGCTACGCCGACATGTCAAGAAAATACCCCGTACATCGTCGTCAACTCACAACATAGAAGATGCCCATATTCCAAGATGTTGTGAGTGACGGTGTAGCTGCTCTCCCCTGATAGTGACGTGTATACATGTGTCGTCATCTAGTGGTACAGAAGAGAGGCTACGGTATCAACATCACCACGAAGCTCCACTGTCTCATCCAATGCGACACCCAATAATATCGGGGCCTCGCTGTAGGAACAACCTTCACTCCCGAGATTGAGGTAAACAAAAAATCGTGCCAATGTACAGTACCGTACGGCTGCATATATCACTAGTGTTGTATCATTCTACTGTTTTATTCAAGGTCGAAGTTCAACAATGACTAAGTTTCATCTTAAAACACCCACCACCCAACCAACAAAGTTTTCATTCGGGCCAGCGCACCGAGGCGTGGCCCGGCTTACCATCATAGCATCAAATTGGATTACGGTCTTGAAAACTTTGGGGAATCATATCTCACCGTGCCTGGCATTTTAAAGGGGCTGGGTAAAGTTTGGCATCTAGTACTGTACTTACTGCTGACCCTTCGCCGCCTCCTCTACCAGTACCAGTCTCACCATGACTCATAAGTGTAGGAGTTGATAAATATAGGCATTAGCTTGACATTATGGTTAGAGCAGAATATGAGAAGGTGCCTTTATTGACGACGTTTGACTACTGCTTCATCACAACACACCACTATCAGCCACATCATCACCACGGGGCTGCTCGGCCAGACAGCTTGAGGAACTTCAACAACATCATCACCACGACCACTACAACCTCCACCACTACTACCAACATCATCATCATTATCCCCCCCAAGCACTGCCGCCACTCAACCGCCACCACTATCACTACTACCAACATCATCTTCATCATTATCTACTCAACCCTCCCCCCAGCCCTGCCGCCACTCATCATTGCATTCTCCCCAACTTGTTAATGATACGTTTCACCGAACATCCGTGCCTCATTTTCCTCTCATCTGCCAGTATTCCGCGAACGTGAGGCCGGCGGGAGAGGTTGGTTCATTACCGCCTCGTGCTCCTCCCTCCACTCACACTCTATGTTCTCTTCTTTTATGTTTGGAAAATTGGGTATTGTTCTCTCCCGGATTGAAGTGCTCCTCTAGCATATCAAAACAACCCGCAACCCCCCAGTGGAACGTATGCAGGTCACGTGTCGAGGGAGAACAGCGATGGGTGTATAGGGAGACGTAGACAGGAAATGGAAGGTAATAAAAAGGGATATGCGTTTGAAAAAGAGTCCTAAAGAAGAAACATCAATGAGTGAGATGGTACATTACCGCTAGATAAAAAAAAAATAAAGTGTATCTGTACTTGTCTTTATTTCCACAAAGCTTTTTCCCCGACCTGCTGACCTCAATGTCAGTGAGAAGGAAAGGAAAGAAAATACAAATATGGAGATGGAGGGCATTGGAAAAGATGAATATAGAGAAGGACTTGGGTAGGAATATGGTAAATAAAAGAAAGTATAATACAAGAAAAGAGGAAAGAAAAAACACGTTGTTGTATTCAGACGTGGGGCAGAAACTATATATGTCTGAGGAACGATTATTTGCGTTTCAAAAAAGTAATATACATATATAATTATATATATATATTAATACTATAAACAAGTTGCCATTGAAATAATTAATATTTCAAAACTAATTTTTTGTCCCTTCCCCTCAGTAGATACAGTTTGTGTGGGAGGGGGGTTTAACCTTTGAATGGGAGGATAATATACTTATATATTCAATTATACTGAATATACCTTATAAATATATTGGCCTACGAAGCTTTAATTTGCGTGAAATTAAACTGTAACCCTGATTTATATTCATTTTTACCAAACAATACTGATGAAACTTCCTCGTTTTTAATTATTTCTTTGTCTCGCATGGATACGTCTTTTTCCTCTATACCTCTTAATAAAACGGATTGGAGGATGTAGGAAGCCTTAAATTGCTCACAGGACTCCTCGATCCAAGGAGGAAACTAGGCCCGTGTGATACCAGCTTTAGGGAGGGAGGGAAGGAGTGTAACGTTGGTTGGTTAGTTAGTTATTTGAGCCTAACGACCATCTACTTTGTAATGGTCATTAAGGCGATAGAATTGTTGAATGATAGACACATGTGGAAGTGGAGAAGTGTACACTACTTGTGTGTTGTGTGGGAGTGTTTTCGTAGCGTGAGTGGTTCTTCACCTCAATAGAGGGCTCTGCCACCATGTTGCACCTCCATCTCGGTATTTCCCTCATTCGAACAACTAGAGTCGAAGCACAGCATTTTAAGTCAGTGTTTCATATCTGTGAGTCGACCACCACGATGGGAGGTGTTGACGGACTTTGGGAACGTGGCTGGAGTCAGTTTATACTCAGCAGTGGTGGCCGGTGGTTGTCTTGGTTAAAACAGTGTGAGTTTTTGTACTCTGAAAATAATCGTCCGTCTTGCGGGAAGTTTTATACGTCAGTGTAATGTAATGTTTTCTTTATACAATAGTACAGTCGCGAGCTGATAGGATGGAGACAGGAGCTCGTGCATTTTGGGGTTGTTTCTCCATGACGAGTCGTGAAGGGTGGAAGTGGGAGAGAAAGATTAGTAATGAAGTATTTTTAGTGAAAACTAAACGTTAGCCGCATCTAAATTATGTAGACTAAGAATATTGGAAGACATGGGTCATGTTTTATCGAAATGCTTAGTCATTTTAAGGGTGGATGAACTACATCTAATTTTTTTTTCTCTTAAACTTGCTCAATTAATAACCTTGATTCAGCAACATTTCAACACTACGTCCACACGTATCTTTATACGACTTTATCTGTTCTCTAAACTAAGTGGGACATTGTTTTGGACTTTTATTTATCTCGCTTATGAGGACTATAAACGGATCCTTTGCCTTTATTCCTCGATATGAAGAGGGTAAATCCGCCGGTAATGCCACAACTATGAAATAAGTGATGGTTCTGTTACGTGGGTATGAAAATTACCCCCAAAGTGAATCGGGCTCGTGGTGTTGGTTCATTACGATGATCCTTTTGTGTTTGAAGCCTTTAGAGTTAGTGTGCCAAAACCTCTTACAAAATTAGTTGTGCTTTCACTGTGAATATGGTCACCCTCTTAAATAAATGGCGCAAGTCATTTTCGTCTATTTGAGTTTTGTTGCCTTACATTTTTACCTTGAGAGATGCCTAAATGTGTAGGAAAATAACTGACAATGTGAAAATCGATAATGCTGTTTGGACTCCAGGATGGTTTGTTCAATATGTCCTGGGCAGCAGAAAATACCGGAATTTATAGTGATAATTGTAAATAAAAGTAAATAATTGAAAGAAAGTCTCCTAGTCCTGAAAATTATTGCTTCACAGTGGGAAAAAAGAGCACCAATTGCTGTTAAATGTATCTAGGATTGAGTAACAGAAACTAATGTTACTTCTCTGGTACAGGAAAAAATCGAAGTTCTCGCAGTAAGTGTAAATGGCGATGAATCATTGCTTCTCGAGTGCATAAAAAAAAGTTGGTTAAGTGTAATTAAGTGAATAGTTTATCTCCTTTTTACTACAGAAAAATAATCTGTGGTGCTAGTGGTGAGTTTAAGTGATATTGAATAGCCTAACTGATAATGGTTATGCCTCTTATTTGAGCAGAGCTGTTCTGGGTATAACCATAATTAGAGATTGATCAAGGCTTTGGAATATGATTAACACATGTGTTCCGGGTACAGTGGTTATGATTATGGAAATGAGAATCGTGTATAATGACGGACTGGAGCACCATACCCACACCTATATCCACATGCAACTCAACACCAAGGCACCCACATACAACTCGACACCACGGTACCCACATATTACCTCGACTGTACAAGTGGACGTGATGGGGTGAGTATTAAGGCCTCCATAGACTTATCATTCATGCCTGCGAAAACTTAGGTGACTGTGCAATCATTTAAATTTGCCACACACACTAGTAGCAAGAACACTGAACACCTCGTCATGCATCACTGTACAAGAGTGTGTGTGATTGACGAAACTCTTGTTGGATATGGTTGTCATTTGCGCAAACCATCAATCGCATCCACACACGATGGTTATACCTGCACAACCACCCAGTTTGCACAGGCATGATTGATAGTCTATGGATGCCTTTATGTAGTTAGTAGTGTTGAATAACTTTAATGGTCCTATATACAATTTAGCAATCCATTTTGTGTTAAGGGAATGATATATATTTGGTACATTAGAGCACCTCGATTTCTCCAAAGTATGCCAGGAAAGAGGATTGATTAGGTTAACAAAAGTAATGTCTGTTTGTAGGATTATAGCTTTTCTAAAATATCAAATGTTATTAGACACCCCATTAAGGACCCTGTGATCGTATATGAAAATTGGAGGCTTCTGATTCCTCCTGACTATTCCTCGAAACGAGCTCCTTCAATATAAGTGGTTTCGTGGCAATATTTGAAGGACTCTCTAACCTCCAATTTCTGGCTACATCACGGGGTTCCTTAAGGGACCCTGTGTAGTGGTCAGAAAATTGGAGGTAAAGGAGTCCTAAAAATATGGCCACGAAACACCACCTATAGGTAAGGAGCTTGTTTCGTGGCATGGTTTGGTGGAATCGGAAGCCTCCATTTTTTTTATACACGATCACACTGCCATTAAAGGGAGATTTTCTTGACGGTACAGTTGAGGGATACCGAATCTTCCAGATTCCCCATTAGTAACACTGAGGTTATTTGTTTTCTGGCATAGGTTGGAGGAAACTGTAGCTCCCAATTTACCAAAAGAAAACTCTCCCTGAAACTCTCTTTTGTCGTCTACGATACAATCTCCTTCAATATAGGTGGTGTTTAGTGGCAATGTTTGAACGACTCTCGTATACCTCCAATTTTGTGACTAGATTTCGGTCCTATTAATTAAGAGGATTATTTTGACTATTTAGTAGACCGATTCCTCCAAACTAGAAAAAAAAATCCCCACTTCAGTTGTTTTATGCTCCCTTTGCTAATGGGTTGTGTTCATCACTTTGTCGAAATAGGCAGTTGCACCTCTTAGTCACTATAATAGGAAATGGGAAGGCGTTCTCCTACAGTACATGTCCGTCCCACTGGGCTCTCGTATTGTTGGTCGGCCACGCTAGGATCATCTGTGGCTTCTGTCCATACTTTTTCCGTTCATTGTGAATCATCTGTTCCTATGTTTGCTTCGTGTCTCTCATTGGCTGCCCTTTTTAGTCCTTTTATTCCTCGTTTGTACAGTCTATGGCACAAGTATATATATTATATATTTTTCAAAATACTTGTATATATATGTGACGGATTAGGACTCTAAATTAAATAGATTAAATATATAATGTGAAGAGTAGACGCGAGTCGTAGGTGTCGTCGTCGTATGTTTACAGCTGATTTATCTACATTAGTTTCCTTTCATTATTTATATGCCAACATATCGTTTAGTACAGTATTTAAGTTTCTAAAATAGTATTGAATATTTCTACGGCAAAAAGGTATACGACCAATTATCTGTATACCCATAAAAAATATGTAATAATTTCATCTGGCGAATCTGTCAGTTTATGGATGGAGGAATTTATATAAATAATACTTATCAATGAGGTAAATCTATTCCAGCCAAACGTGATATCTTGATTTGGATGTTATTTCTGGACAACGTTTTTATAATTCCAGCCTTGGTGTGTTGCCACTTCTGAGATTAATGGGGAAGTACAGTGATTCCTCCAAACTACTACAAGCAACAGGCCACCAATTTATTGTTTCAATCTGGTCCTGTTTCTTGGCATACTCTTGAATAATCAAGACGCACCAATGTATAGTCGTGGTAAATAATAATCCACATATGGGTATATCGATCAATTTGCTGTTTAGGACGTAATTATTATTTTAATAGTGATATTATTTTAAGTAGAGCGTAGCTGGTTGTGGTAAATTAGATGATGGTGCATCAGAACTGTACCCAAAGTATACTGTCACCATTAACATATTGTACAGTCAGCCCTCGATAATAAATTGTTGCAGTTTACTCCTATAGGTTCAATAAATAGCCTAGTTTATTTTGTATGGTAATGCATAACCGAAGGCTGGGAAAAATGTGGTTAAATAATGAGGGACAGAGTTTAAAATGTAGTGGTGGATGAAAGTATTTATTGATTGTATATTTATTCGTTATGAAGGGTGTGCTGTAATGTTAGGTAAATACTGATTGAGTTTTAATGTTTCAGGAACTGTGGACCATGCAGTTGTTTATTGTGGCAGTGTGTGGGTGGCTTTACTTCTGTTGGGGTTATCCTGGTGTAGTTTGTTTACATCTGTCGTCCATAAAGGTATGTTCATAAGTGAGAATCATTAGCTCTTGTATGACATTTATTATATTAAAACTCGTCAAATACAGTTTCATGTCTAAGAGTTTGTTCAAATACGAGTCGATATTAGGCCTTGTTGAAGATGATCGGTATATAGTATGTTAAGCACGAGGCAAAATACTTCCTTGTATGGGTATATGTTCCATCTTAAATATATGGTCACAAATTAAAGGTGAAATACTAATGGAGTTGTACTGTTGTTGCAGATGGTATTGGTTTGCCAGTGATGTAAAGTGGATTTACAAACATAAGCTGGTGCAGAGAGACAGCATTCTTCGACTGCTGTACTTGTAAGGATATGGTGGCTGCATTCTTATAAATAATATAATGGTGTAGCTGAATATAAAGTAAAGTAAAGACAAAAGTTCCTCTCCACGCACTCATTTGTAAAGTCTTATCATATGGGACTGAATTAATTAAAAGCGGTAATTTTTTGCCGACATAGATAGCACCAAAAAAACTCGTAACTTTAATATTTGTCCGATATTATAAAATTTTACTTAAGATAATGAAAAGTTAAATGAATTTGGATATGGTCATATATAGAAGAGGTTGTTTATGAAAGTGTAGTAAATTATTGAAATTAATAAATGGTTAATGTGATTTAAGAATGAGTAGTGGTCAACAGAGGAAATAATAAATTGCATTGTCAATGTAATGGAAATGATTTAGCTGTCGAAACGTCACATTGTACTTAATGTAAATTATTACGCCTAGATATAATTATTGTAAGTGTCTAAGGTGTCCTCCTCAAAGAACGTGGCAGATTTTGTTTAACTTTTGCATAGAGTCCCTAGAAGCTTATATATATTTTCAGCGTATTTAAGTTTAGTCTGATACAGTGAAATTAATACACCTCTGAGTTAAGATTGTAGGTTTTGTAGAAAAGCATCATTGTGGAGGTAAACCATTACATTAATGTTACCAATTGTTGTGTTTTACAGTTGCGTGGGTCCTCGGTGAGTCGTCGTTGGCAAAGCAGTGAAGATTGAGGATCACCATTTCCTCCATACGATGCTGCATAACGTAACATGTTGTTGTAGTTGTCAGCCACTGAAGTACTGGCCATTGTTTGCAGCCATTGAACATAAGTTGGGAGGACTTTGTCTGGTAATTGTTGGACTGCAGGAATTGTAGAATAGTAAGTAGATAAGAATTCAATTTGTTTTGGAAGGAAAATTGGCTAGAAGAGTAAAATATAATTTTGTTTATAAAGATATAAAGGGAAATTGATAAGGGGTTGCTTAAGAGAAATAAGTATTAGTCTTAGAAAAATAATGAAACTAATTGTATAATATAAGGTGGAACAAAGGCAGGGTTAATTAAATTGAAACCAGAATGAGGATGAAAGTAATGTAGGAATGAATATAGATGTAAGATTCATATCTATCAAAATGTAATAATGTTTGTTCATTGCAGATGCAGCTAATGGTCCGATGCGCCAGTACACACTCCCGGTCTTATTGGCTTGGTGGTCCAGCAATGTGCGGACACGTGTACTGGCGCGGGGCTCCACTCTACTCAACATTGTACCATACCCTTGTACACACACCTCTACACCAACCAGTACGGGGGGTGAGGCTATGTGTATTTGTGTGTGTGATGCAGTGGTTGTGTAGATGTGACCCCCTCCCTCTTGGTGCTGGGGACCAAGGAGGGAAGTATTACACTCAGCAGTTACCTGAAGGAACCCCGTTGGGCCCCCCAGTAAGGGGGGTCCAGGGGTTTCCTGAAGGGACTTGCTGGAGTGATCTCCAATCTTGCATTGAAGTAGCATATCGTTACTTTGATATGCCCGAATACGAATTTCCATTATTTTAGTTTTTTTTTTTAATGATGATTTTGGCGAGATGTGTCCTGGTTGTTTTCCGGAGACTCTTCGAAGTATCCAATAAAGGTGTAAAAATAGACAAATAAAAGATGGGTTTTTCTTTAATCCCAAATGAAAGTAATATTAATAATAGTTGTAAATAAACATGCAAGGCAGATGGGGAACGAAGTCCTTTTTACCAGTGAAAATCCTTTAATTATTGTTGAGTAATTTGACACAGCAATTATAATTAGACCTATTTTTATGATTATCAAAATTAATACTGAACTATGACTATCCCTGGATCCTCCCTTGATATTTGCAACCCAATTACTTTAACAGAATATATATAATGATGTATAGAGAATATAATTCAATATAGATGGATAGAGAATATAAATCAATATAGATGGATAGAGAATATAAATCAATATAGATGGATAGAGAATATAAATTCAATATAGATGGATAGAGAATATAAATTCAATATAGATGGATAGAGAATATAAATTCAATATAGATGGATAGAGAATATAAATTCAATATAGATGGATAGAGAATATAAATTCAATATAGATGGATAGAGAATATAAATTCAATATAGATGGATAGAGAATATAAATTCAATATAGATGGATAGAGAATATAAATTCAATATAGATGGATAGAGAATATAAATTCAATATAGATGGATAGAGAATATAAATTCAATATAGATGGATAGAGAATATAAATTCAATATAGATGGATAGAGAATATAAATTCAATATAGATGGATAGAGAATATAAATTCAATATAGATGGATAGAGAATATAAATTCAATATAGATGGATAGAGAATATAAATTCAATATAGATGGATAGAGAATATAAATTCAATATAGATGGATAGAGAATATAAATTCAATATAGATGGATAGAGAATATAAATTCAATATAGATGGATAGAGAATATAAATTCAATATAGATGGATAGAGAATATAAATTCAATATAGATGGATAGAGAATATAAATTCAATATAGATGGATAGAGAATATAAATTCAATATAGATGGATAGAGAATATAAATTCAATATAGATGGATAGAGAATATAAATTCAATATAGATGGATAGAGAATATAAATTCAATATAGATGGATAGAGAATATAAATTCAATATAGATGGATAGAGAATATAAATTCAATATAGATGGATAGAGAATATAAATTCAATATAGATGGATAGAGAATATAAATTCAATATAGATGGATAGAGAATATAAATTCAATATAGATGGATAGAGAATATAAATTCAATATAGATGGATAGAGAATATAAATTCAATATAGATGGATAGAGAATATAAATTCAATATAGATGGATAGAGAATATAAATTCAATATAGATGGATAGAGAATATAAATTCAATATAGATGGATAGAGAATATAAATTCAATATAGATGGATAGAGAATATAAATTCAATATAGATGGATAGAGAATATAAATTCAATATAGATGGATAGAGAATATAAATTCAATATAGATGGATAGAGAATATAAATTCAATATAGATGGATAGAGAATATAAATTCAATATAGATGGATAGAGAATATAAATTCAATATAGATGGATAGAGAATATAAATTCAATATAGATGGATAGAGAATATAAATTCAATATAGATGGATAGAGAATATAAATTCAATATAGATGGATAGAGAATATAAATTCAATATAGATGGATAGAGAATATAAATTCAATATAGATGGATAGAGAATATAAATTCAATATAGATGGATAGAGAATATAAATTCAATATAGATGGATAGAGAATATAAATTCAATATAGATGGATAGAGAATATAAATTCAATATAGATGGATAGAGAATATAATTCAATATAGATGGATAGAGAATATAAATTCAATATAGATGGATAGAGAATATAAATTCAATATAGATGGATAGAGAATATAAATTCAATATAGATGGATAGAGAATATAATTCAATATAGATGGATAGAGAATATAATTCAATATAGATGGATAGAGAATATAAATTCAATATAGATGGATAGAGAATATAATTCAATATAGATGGATAGAGAATATAAATTCAATATAGATGGATAGAGAATATAAATTCAATATAGATGGATAGAGAATATAAATTCAATATAGATGGATAGAGAATATAATTCAATATAGATGGATAGAGAATATAATTCAATATAGATGGATAGAGAATATAAATTCAATATAGATGGATAGAGAATATAATTCAATATAGATGGATAGAGAATATAAATTCAATATAGATGGATAGAGAATATAAACAAACCTCTGCTAATTTCTCTCGAACTATTATTATTGGAACAATTTTTAACATATAATACTTATTTGTCTGGACCAAAATTTTAGGACAAATTAACGATACAAGGATTGAACTCCCACGAAAATCAAAAAAAACTTATTTTAGTAATAATTTTACATCTAGCCCCTTCAATATAATTCTTTAACCTTGCTTACCCAATTCAATATTCTTCCTATATATCTTTCATAATTCAACGTATCCAATCCTTATTTCCTTGAAAAACTACTGTTAATAATGAATTAAATTAACTCGACACACAATTCTTACCACAATACAATTAACTACTTCCTTGAACTGTACAAAATATTTGGCCTTCTCTCTGCACTAAAGAAACCGGCATTACTAAAGTAAAAACAATATTGGAGTGTTACAGTAGCCCTCCCACTCACCTCAAACAAATTATCCCTTACAACTGGCTGGTCTTGTTCCCAGCCTACACAATCCTCACTCATTGATCCAGTGTTCCCTTCGCCCAGTGCTGCCAAAGTGACCAGCTCTCTCCAGCATCCTTTATTGTGTTCCTCTTGTATGCTTCATCCTAGAGTTAATTTGAGCGTAGAAGTCATTCCCTTCCTCCAGGTATGGTCTCCAGATCTGAAAGGGGGAATCATGAGTCAATAATTACTACATAATATTTTACCCTGCTTCCTCTTTTCATTGCTCAACTCGATACGTATTGACTCTTTTCAACTGTGATGTGCTTTGCTTTCATAAGTTCTCTTATTTATACCTGCAAAGTATGCAAGAAAACTAATTTATATTGATATGCGAATAGATTACATATCATAAATTTGGGGAATCAGTTGGCCCCTCCAAATCCCACACTTAAAAGAAAAAACACATCCCGCTCAAAATAATTTCCTGGTATCGATCCCTGCATAATGTCACGATCCTCTATTTACATTCCATCGTCACCCTCGCCGACGTGATGTTCTTTTATAAACTTTCATCGCAAATACGGAGTCTTGATCAGTGTATATCACCTCACTCTCTTGCAAAGTTTGGCCATCGTTTGTGAGAAAGTAGAGGAGATAATGGCACGGTTCACGACTACCGCTCTCTCCATTAGCATACACAATGCTATTCAAACACCAACACATTCACTGACATGCATACACACGCAAAATCACACACATGCTGTCTCTCATATGAAGACACACACAGACAAAAAAAAGTAAACAACACACACACATGAATAATAAATAAAACACATGCTGTCTCTCATAAGAAAACACACAACAAAAAGTAAACAACACACACACTCGCATACATACAGTCGTACACCAGAAGTGGAAGAACATAATAAAGGATGGTAGAGGGAAAGGGAGTGGATATGGATGGCAACAGCAAAGAGGAGAGGAATGAAGAAAACAGAGAGGGAGAGGCGAGGGTAGGAATGGGAGGGGAGGATATTGAAGGTGAGTGAGGGGAAATACCGGTAAGTGGGACAAGAGGGGAGGGGTGCGCCAAAGAGGAGGGGAAGTGAGGGTGTAGATGAGGGGAGAGATGAGCTAGGAAGTGAGATTTGTAATGAGGGGAGATGAAAATAGCCTAACATGACAGAGAGAGAGTGAGTGAATTTTATATGAGTGTGAAATACTTGTCATCCTGAAAGGGAATGTATTTAACTAAAGTGACAGTATAGAGTGCCCTACAAAGAAAGAGAAAATGAAAGGATGCATTAGACATAATATTTTATCATAACTCGAAACACTATCTATAATTTCGCTGAGTTATAATATTTGCACTTCTCCTCTGATAAGTCTAGTTTCCATTAGCTGCATATATGTCCATTCATATAACTAAAGTGAGCCTATGTTCAGGTGGTGATAATGTACCGATTCCCCTTCCACTTATCTCTGCATCACCAAATTTCAAAACACACAAAAACTCCTATTGCTTCATTGGGCTACATGAACCGCATGACTAGAGATCAATACAGTACAGTACTTAACACAAAAGACAAACGGAAAAATGAACGTTAAGGCATACTATTGGTTCATTAGAGTGCATTACGAACTTCAAAGTATGCAAGGAAACTGAAGCAGATTAACAAATGTAATGATGTCATGTTGCTTGGATGAATCATTTGCTTCATAATTAACAATAGTATATATTACCCCACTTAAAGGATACGAGATATAATATCGTAAATTATTATACAAGGTAATATGATAGTACTGGAGTATACCACTTTATGTAGGGAGACGGGGCATGGAGAGTAATAACACCAGACACACACCGACAATAGTCATTTCCACCTCGTTGTAAGAGTGTAATGAGGTCAGGGAGGTTAATTGGAAAGACGATAATTGGGATTGTGATAGTGCTGTGATGTCTCTCCCCTCTGATTTAAAGGTTAATGTCTTATTGCATTAGCAAGATGTTATGATCTCTGATGACAGCTATGTTACATAGAGAGAGAGAGAGAGAGAGAGAGAGAGAGAGAGAGCTAATGTTGTCCTCTGTCGTTCTTGCACCAATGATCTCCTGTTGTGATAAAAGGAAATCGTAAAAGTCCCACAGTAAACGTATTTTTGTATTGATATATTATACTGATTTACCTTAGTAACCAGTACAGCTAATATTATGACGTCAGGGACAGATGTGTTGTGTTAAGTGTTACATAATACAACTTGGTAAAATGTCTGAAACGCTGCCTGATGTCGATCAAGCATAATTTTAAATATTCTCGGTTCTTTATTACTTTGACATATTTATTCTTCCAAAATATTAAAAAGATTTTTGTCACGTCATTTATAAATATACAGATTGATCTTTCAAATATCATTCAGCAGCAATTTCCCCAACAATATTTCAGTTACATATTTCAGGGCGAGACTCAAACACCAAACAAAGCAACTCGTAGGTCGTGTATGAAGGATATGGTAAATATTGCTTGGTAGCGCTTTCAAGAATGCTTCCAGTCGTCAACACAGAGTATCAAAAATGCACCGAAAGTGTATGAAAATGTATCACGTGTGTCACTGTGTCTCTACCCACCGGATGGATGCTTTTGTCTGCCGTGTCGCACGAATTTCCATTTTTCCGTCGCGAGTTCAGGTTTGCAGGCATTGTTCCCAAGTCTCTGAGGCTAAACAAAAACCTTCTTTCCAGTTAGGGACAAGGTTATTTTAACTACATAAAGTCGTGTTTATTCATATCAGCTCAAGATAATGTTAGTTACACTCATCACTAAAGATAAAACTATATAAATAAGAGTTAAAATCCTAAGTATAATACATTAGGGTACGAGGATAGCGTTTCCTCGTACCCTTCACTGCTTGGGAATGATGGGGTTGAGGGGTGACGCGGCATCTGTGTCAAATATTCACCACATTAACTCGGAGGCGACGTTAGAGCCAGTCACCATCACCTCTGCCTTGGGACAAACACCACGCCGGGACACACGACAGGATAAACATGATGGGTTTGATTTATGGTGATGATGTTACACTGATTTTCTTCTATTTGTTCCTGTTAAAGTATTTTTCACAACACGTCTATAACGATTGAACTACATGGCTTATATGTCTACTTTAGAAGTGCATTTCTACTAATTTTGTCTATCATTATTTACAACATGATCCTACACCAACTTTAAAATCATCTGTGCGATGTTTGGGTTATTGTATTTCAAAATTCAATTATATGCCTAATTATTTAAGTCAGTCAAATACATTCTCATTCTTTCCCATTCTCTGTTCAACCTTCCCATTTGCCTTCCAACTTTCCCATTCTTCTTTCATCCCTGCCCATTTTCTCCAATAAAACCTTCCCATTCTCTCTTACTTTGACAGAGGGAGAATGGGAACAGGATGGACGCATATATAATTTCCGAAAATTTTACTGCTCTTGTCATCAAAATTATAATGAAACGAAACATTGACGAGTGTGTAATGAATGTTATTTTGGTTACTGCAGCACTATAACGTCATACGAGCCAAATAACACGTGTACGACTCATAATTACCTAAAAATAACTGAAATAATGTCATATTTTTTTAGCCAATCAGGTGTTCTCTCCAGTATTGATTTTTGAGGTGGACCAATCAGAGTGAGTTTTACTAGGCGCGTTATTTGAGGTGTTATAATCCTTTGTAGTGTTGTTTAGGGTTAGTGTCCTTGTACACCAATGTGAAGGTCCGGCTGTATATTTACTAACTCTATAAGAGTGTTATTACAGGAAGAAATTACAACCAATCACAGCGTGAGTTGAGGCAGGACAAATATTTCCACATCCCTCCGTCAAATGAAGAGAGAATAGGAAGGTTTTAGATGAGAGAATGGGAAGGGATGGTCAGAGAATGGGAAGGTTGAATGAAGAATGGGAAGGACCGAGAAGTTTTAATGTCTGACTTTTATATTCAATAGTATTATAATTCCCTATTATGAAACAACAATATTTAGGCATCAGGAGTAAAAATCTACCAAATGATTTATTGATCGAATGACCTACGCTCCTATTAAAAGCTATGAACTCATATATTTTGATATAGGAACACGTAAAAAATTACAAAACATTATACAGTGACACACACACCTACGTTTAATCTCGCGAGGAGGCTACAACTGACCCTTAATTAATTCTTCTCCTACACCAACAAAGTAGAACAACTCCCAAAGGCCTGAGGGAGTTAACGGGGAATACACGACTCTGAGACGCCAGAGTTATATAGCTAGTGCCTGGGTCAACGTTTGCCTTATAGGGTCTTCTCAGTTTTTTTACGAGGGATGGTGAGAGCTAGCCTTTTATCTTTTTTTTTCTGTCAGGGCTGGATGGATGGGACCGAAGAGCAGCGTCGTCGCGTTTAGGTTTCCAGGATGGGTCGTTTGTCAGTCTAATTAGCACTATCTTGAGACTGGGTAACCGGTAGGGTGATTAGGCCTTGTCTCACACCTGCTGCTTTCATTTGGTGGGCAGGGTGAGATAGGAATGCAATTGGAGTAAGGGATGCACAACGAGAGAGAGAGAGAGAGAGAGAGAGAGAGAGAGAGAGAGAGAGAGAGAGAGAGAGAGAGAGAGAGAGAGAGAAATGGGGGAGATGGGATGCGCATTGAGAGAAGAAAATACGGGACATTGAGTTAGGGGTGGGTGTAAACAACTAGAGGGAGGGAGGGAAGGAGGTGGGAGGAAGGGGAGGTAAAGAGTGCACAGGGGACGAGGCAAGAGGGAAGGGAATATAGCCCCATAAAAACAGCCGAACACGACGTACTCAAACTGAACACGCCACCGGGACCACTACGACGATGGGGGAGGGTGTCGGAGGGAGAGCAGGAAGAAACGAGGGAGAGTAGAGGGGCATTCAGGATCGTGAAAGTGATTGAGGGGAAAGAAGGAAGTGGGAGGGGCGGGGATATATGTATAGAAGGGGATAGAACGGAGAAGCACCAGCAGCAAGAACAAGGAAACGATTAAGGGGATGTATAAGATATGGGAAGGAGAGGGGAACTAAAGAGAGGAAATATGGAGGGGATTGGTAGACGGTGCAAAAGAGAGGAATGTAACAGGAACCTCAGAAATGGAACAAAAGAGTAGGTAGCAAGAGGCATAATTAAGAGAGAAAATGGAAAAAGAGAGAACGAAGAGTAGCAAGATGCATAATTAAGAGAAAAAATGAATGGAAAAAGAGAGAAAAATTAGAGATTAAAGCTAACTATTAAAATTCCAACCGGGGAAAATAAACATCACTACACAGCCAGAACAGCAGCAGTGGCCAACAGATAGTATGGGATTGGTAGGGCTGCACAAAAGCAAAGTGGAGAGGAGGGAAAACAGAACGAACAGGGGATAGGGGCAGGCCAGGAAAGGGTCTGTCCGGTGGAGGGTTGAACAAGGCGTGGCCACTACCATAACCATAAATGTGGTTTGTTTGTCCAAGGGTAAGGGGAGGGGAAGGGGGAGGGAGAGGGAAAGGGGTCTATCTGTCTTTCAACCTCAAGAGTATTATGGTATTGAGTTTCAGACGCGTGTGAGGCCGCATGTTAACTCCCGTGTCGTCCTTATTAAATAATTATAACGACAATCACGACACACGTATGTAACTCACTATCACCACAACTACTATACACACACACACCTCTGCTAAGACACACTATCACCACAACTACTTTACACACACACACACACACACACCTCTTCTCCGACACATTATCACCACAACCACTATACACACACACACATACATCTCTGCTAAGACACACTATCACCACAACCACTACACATACACACACACACACACACACACCTCTGCTCCAACACACCATCACCACAAAAGTGCAGCTCCACGATAACTTTTGAAAAACTGTTCTAACACTCCCAACCTTAGTAAACTCTGGCCGGACTTCCACCCTGACTGTCTCAAAGCCTGGCACACACACACACACACATACACATACACACACACACACACACACACACACACACACACACACACACACACACACACACACACACAGACACTCTTTATAATTACCATCCAAAAGACTCTAACCTCCCAAGCCACCCCATCAATATTATCTCCTCCTTCCTCTGACTCCCTGGATGTATCACTGTTTCATACATGAGATTTCATTAATATGGTTTAATATGATACACAGTTATCACATTGTATACAAATCTTAAAGTGAAGAGTCAGTGCAAAAACCAATACTTGACAGTAAAACAAAATTGTATAAAAATACGGTAAAACACTTAATTACAGTTTCATTTTTGAACTATTTTTTTTCCCGGTCAATTAGCAAGGGTTTGTCGCAGTCAATTCGTTATAAAATGTAAAGACAGTTTTGTCAAGTTCCTTAATTACCTTTAATACAAGCCTCAACAATCATGGGGAAAGTTGCAAAAGTAAAGATGTGTGAATTTTCTGGTACACTCGTTTCTTTGTCATTAGAGTTTCCTTGATTCAGAAGACTAATTTGAAGACACACTTGATTTACTCGTGTCAGCAGCATAGTGTTATTTGGCTTGATTAGGTATTCTGTTTTATTAGCTTTAATAATCTTATATTAGTCACATTCTTTGATAAATAGAAGTGAAGAAAAATAGAACAAAACACTAGTGTAAATCGTCTAATAAGTTAATTCTAGTATTATATGTTTTTCCTGAATTTTTGGGTGATAATGGAGTTGTGACATTTTCATTTCACTGATGAAAATTTTTTAGACATTATATTGAGGGACCCAACAAAGTAAATCACTGCATTTTGATGAACACCATTTAGTTAATATGCCAGAGGAACACGGTAATACGTTCCATTAATTCGGGGAAACACTGACGCAACACACAACAAAATAATGTATGGCGTGACAAATTTTCATCATCCCGAGTGAGAGTCCCAAAAAATGGTCTAATTAAAAATATGCAGTAATGAAGGCGATGCATATTTATTACTACGCGGGTTATGGAGGGCTGGAAGCGGAGGGGCCAAATGAAAGGATGAAACAAATGTCCTTTTTACACCTGTCAGCAGCGAGGACATCTGCTATTTATTGCTCACGGAATTATCCACACCCAGTTTAATATTGACCCGCTGTTTATTTTGTACGGTAGCTGTGTTGTTGTTGTTGTCGATAACTGTTTATTTTGTACGGTAGCTGTGTTGTTGTTGTTGTCGATAACTGTGTTGTTCTTGTTGTTGTTGTTTTGTTGTTGTCCGGTAGCTGTGTTGTTGCTGTTGTTGTTGTTGGTTGTTGTTGTTGTTGTTGTTGTTATGTTGTTGTTGTTGTTGTTATCTTCCGCTAGAATGTTATGCTTTTGGTGCGTTTTGTTTATTTGTTTGTAAACATGATTACATACGCTAAGACTTATCACTTGCAAAGAGCTAGATAACTATAATTTTATGTTCTCTAAGAAGTATCTTTTTGCTTTAATTAATATATGCATGTTACACACGTCGATCATTTACTACTACCCTCATGTCGTTACAGCATCATATCAATGTATTAATATATCCGTGTGCCAATAAGGGGAAGTTCTCTTGTTGGTGAATAATATTATGGAAGGTTACTGATTCCTCCAAACTATGCCACGAAACAGATCCCCTATTAGTGCCATTAAGGGCGTCTATTTTCTAGTGTAGTTTGGAGGAATCAGTAGCTTCCAATTTACCAACACGAGAACCTCCCCTTAATATGATCATCCTTATCTAATCAGCAATGAGTATGAGAATGAACTAGTGTGTGTGTGTATATTTTATCTCTGGCTTCACCGAAATCCACTACAATAATTGAAATGCCTGTATCACATTAATTAAAATTTGAAAAATGCGTTGTAAAAAGGTGCTTCTTTTTGTAAAACCAGTTAATCCTCAATGTTATTATGTCGGTGAATTAAAATATATATACACATCCTGTACTGTATATTATGTAATGCAGCACATATCATTTCCCTATGTACTATAAACACCAGAATATTTACCCATGTAATATAAAGACCAGAATATTTACCCATGTAATATAAAGACCAGAATATTTCCCCATAAAGACCAGAATATTTCCCCATAAAGACCAGAATATTTACCCATGTACTAAAAAGACCAGAATGTTAGTGAATTAAAGACCAGTATTATAGACCAGTAAATAAAAGACCATGTAATATAAAGACCAGACTATTTCCTCGTGCTTCTTTGGGTTCCGGTATATTATTATCTAACCTTCCCCCCCCCCCACCTCCGCCTCCATTTGTCTCAGTTTCTCTCTCACTCTCTCTTCATTTACTATCTACTCCCTTCCTCCCTCCCTCCCTTCCTCCCTCTCTCCCTCCCTTCCTTCCCTCCCTCTCTCCCTTCCTTCCTTCCTTCCTTCCAGCCTATCTCTTTCCCTCTCCATTTACCATCATCCCCCACCTCTCTCACACACACACCCACTCAGTCACCTATATAGTCTTTTAAAAAAACAAGGGTGCATCTCCAAAACACAATGGTGGCTCCCAGTCTTTCAAAAACAAGGCCAAACCCCCCCAGCCCCCAGCCTTTCAAAAACAAGGATGAATCTCAAACACAATGGTGGTCGAATCAAGTCCTTTTGTTGGTTTGTGTTACTTGGTCCATTGGAGAGAGAGAGAGAGAGAGAGAGAGAGAGAGAGAGAGAGAGAGAGAGAGAAGGGGGAGGGGGGGCCATAGTGCACCCCGAGGCTCAGCGGGACAGACAGTGGAAAGGAATTGATATTGGAAAGGTGGAAATGGAGGTAAGGTGGAAGGAGGGAGTGAGGGAGGGAAGAAAAGGAGAAAGAAGGAGAGAGGGAGGTGAGAAAAGGAAGGTGGAAGGAGAGAGGGAGGGAAGAAAATGAAGGAAGGTGGAGGGAATGTGGAAGGAGAGGAGTGAGGATGTGGAAGGAAGTGGAGGGAGTGAGGAAGGAGAGAGAGAGAGAGTTGATAAGGAAGGTGGAAAGGAACAAGAAAATGAAGCTAAAGAAAGTGGAAGAGGGAGTGGAGATGAAGGAGGGAAGAAAAAGGGGGGGGGGGGGTAGAAGGAAACACAGACATAAAATAGATAGACGAATAGAAAAAGTACATCACTTAAAAAAAATAAAAATAAAATATAAATGGATAGGTAGACAAGACAGATAAAGAAAGTGAGCAGCAACCTTCTTCCTCACCAAAAAACATACCTCTTCTCCCCACCAAATACCCGAGAAAGTCTTGATGTAACTCTAATATTTATCAATTTTAACCTTTCAATTAACTAAGGAGGTCTGTTGCTCTCATACTTCCACCTCCATGGCTTGTGTTCTACTCCTCCTCATCATCATCTTCGTCTTCTACAAATAAATAAAGGAGACAAAGTGAAGGAAGGAAGGGCAAGAGGGAAGTGGGCAAAAATAGTGAGTGAGGGAGGCGACACAGATCGAGGGAGGAACAACAAAGAAATGAATAAGAGAGAGGGAGAGGGGACGCAGAGAGGGGAAGGAAGGGTGGAGGGAAGAAATTGTAAGTGATAGAGTGATAGATAGATAGAGAGATAGATATGTACTGTATATAGACAGATAGATAGATAGATAGATAGATATAGATAGAGATAGATAGAGAGATAGAATTATGTACTGTATATAGATAGATATAGAGATAGAGAGAGATAGAGAGAGGTATATAGACAAATAGCTAGATAGAGATAGATAGCTAGAGATAGAGAAAGATATATATATATAGAGAGAGAGTAGAAAGTGAACGGAGGATGAGATGAGAAAAGAAAAAGGAGGTGAACTGTAAAGAGGGTGGGAAGAGGCGAGAGTGATAAAAGGGAGAGATAAAAGGAAACGAAAGAGAGGAAGAGTGAAGAGACAGAGAGGGGGAGAAGAGAGGGTGATAAGAGGGAGGGAGGGAGGGAAGGAGAGAGGGGAGAAGAGGGAAGGGGAGGCAAAGGAGAGAAGAAATTGTGGAAAAAGGATTGGAAGTGAGGAGGGGATGGAAGGGGGAATGATAAAGGAGGGTGTGAGAGGGGGAAGGAAAAGCCGAGGTGAGTGGGAAGAGGCAGAGAGAGGGATGGAGGGATAGATGAAGAGAGTGGAAAGAGGCAGAGAGGAAGGGAGGGAAAGATGAAGAGAGTGAGTGGGAAGAGGCACAGAAAAGAATGTGTGAGAGCGGGAAGGTAGGTCGAGTTAAAATATAGAGTGGATAATAGCAAGAGGGATAATGGAATGATAATGGGAAAAGCGGAGGGGAAAAAGTGGGAGAGAGAGAGGAAGGTGAAATGAAAAAGGGGAACAAGGAGGTAGAGAGAGAGAGAGAGAGAGAGAGAGGAGAAATCGAGGGAAACGATACAGAAACGACTGAAACAAAACCTCGGCTGTGGTATAGTTGTGGACTGGAGTTTGTGTACCCTTCTCCTTCCTACCTCCCAACCTTACCCTACCCTACCCTACCCTACCCTACCTTACCCTACCCTACCCTAAACCCAGACTAAATGTGGCCTCGTTCCCGTAGTAGTGTTGGTCTGTATGAATGAAAAAAAATAAGAGATGGGGACAGTGAGTGGCTCGGATCCAAAGAGGCGCCCTAACTCATAAAATACTGTCCACCTACCATCACCCTTTAAAGAGAATACCATCTCTTCAGTAACAGATCCTACCCCCCCCCCCCACCCCACCACCAATTGCTGTAAACCCACACCAAGGTAAACACTCCCTATCTCCCCCAAACGTCAGACATTCCCTCCCCCTTCAGTTGCTGCTCCCCTCCTTTCCTGACGGTGGCCACTTCGCCCTTCCCCTCCCCAGATGTCAGACACTTCACTCTCTCTCTCTGATGGCAGACACTTCTCTCATTCACTGGCAGACAGACCCATGCACTCCCCTCCTCTCCTTCTTCCTTTTCCCTCGCCTGCTTTACTGGCCAGGCTGCCACACACGGACCTCTAAAAACAAGGCACGCAATTTTCGTCTCCATTCAGGCATTATCCAAGGTCCATTTTCCTGTGGGAGGAGAAGGCGGGGAAAAAGTAGAGCGGTGGACAAGAGGAGGGGAATTAGAATGTCCTCTGCACGTGTCCACTAACGTACCCTCCACCACCACCACAACCTCTAGGGAACATTATATACCCAAGTCTTTTACGGTTCATGGGAAGGACCTAAACTTGATCTTGCCTGGAGGTTCATGCTCACTTATTTATACATCATTTTTACATTCCTTAGCCTGGCCAAGTACCTGACAATATGCTTTAATTAAGTGGGTTTGGTAGTGTTGGTGGCAAATTTGGAGCAACTTATTCCTCCTAACTCTTGCAAGCAACAGGACACCATTATATTTGTAAATCTGCCCCTGTTTCAAAATTTTCTAAAACTTTTCAAAAATAAAAAAACAGTCAAAACCCGAAGTGAAGGTCGATTCCAGGCTGATTCCGTGACAATGTATTTTATGTTACAAATGTCGGTTAGATAAGAGTTAACATCCTCACTATTAAGTGGAAGAGACATTGCCCTTTATATTTAGCAGAGAAGTATTAACATCTTCACTACCTGGTGTAGTGTCACACCAGATGTCACACCAGGTAGTGAAGATGTTAATACTTCTCTGCTAAATATAAAGGGCAATGTCTCTTCCACTTAATAGTGAGGATGTTAACTTTTATCTAACCGACATTTGTAACATAAAATACATTGTCACGGCATAACCCTGGAATCAACCTTCACTTCGGGTTTTGACTGTTTTTTTTTATTTTTGAACAGTTTTATAATTTTCTCAAAAGTTTTACAGTTTTATCATTTTCTCAAAAGTTTTATTTTTATATATACTAAGATTTTCCCCTTAATTAATGCATCCTAAAACTTTCTCATCAGTTCTTTAAAAAAAAAAAAAAAAAAAAACATCCTCACCTCCCCCCCCCCCCCCCCTCTCATCATCACTACCCATCACTATTCCCAAATACAGTTTCCCCAACCAGAGTGTAGCATAATTTATGTATATCTTCACTATCCTTCCTTTACTTAATCGTCTGTTGTTACCACCTTAACTATAAATAGATCATCCACCATCCACCTTTTATCTATCTCATTTTGAATTCATATCAAAATTTTATCTCCAAATATTATGTTATGCAGTCATTTCAAAACTTGATTAATAATAATAACACAAAGATGTTTGCTAAATACCTAACTTTAACCTTGGTGGCTTTGTTGATGGTGGTGATGGGCGTGAGGATGATGGAGGGATGTTACACTCCAGAAGCCTCATTGATGGCTTTGGAGGACGAAGACGCCAGCAATGCCACAAACTTCGCACGGACACAACTATGGCCACAACAAAAGCCACATGTGATGGAGGGCGAAGGACAAGAAAATGTGGTGGTGGAGGTGCCAAGGAACAGTGTCACCGCGATGAAAGCAGTGTCAGAGGAAAAGGAAACGAAAGAAAAGGTTGATGTGAAAGGAGGATCATAGGAAAAAGAAATGAAAGAGTTGGTGGGGCCTAAGGTGAAGGAAGGGTCAGAGGAAAAGGAAACGAAAGAGGTGATGTCTAAAGGGTCTGAGGAAAAGGAAGAGGAAAAGGAAAAAGAAACAAAAAAGATGGAGTCCAAGAAGAATCAAGAAGAGCCTGAAGAATCAAAGCAAGTGATACCACGCACGAAGCTGTATAAGATTAATGATAAGGAGACTCCAGAAGAAAAGATAAGGAAGGCAAAACAGAACAAGAAAATTGCCAAAAAGCATAAGAGTGTAGCTAAGGAGGCGATTAAGATGGCAAAGAAAGAGATCAAGAAAGCAAAAAAGGAGAATGGGGCTACAAAGAAGTCATTGAAGAAAGTAGGAAAGAAAGAGGCACGGAAGACTACCTCAGAGAAGAAGGCAGAGAAGAAGGAGGAAAAGAAAGCCGCAAAACAGGCCGTAAAGGAGATCAAAAAGAAGGTGGCAGAGAAGAAGGCCGAACGGAAGGCTGCAAAAAAGACCACACTGAAGGTAAAGAAGGAAGGCAAAGGGAAGGAACAACGCAAAACAATGGTAATACCAGTGAAGGGAGGAGAGAAGAAGAAAGGTATGACAAAGGAGTTGGCAGAGAAGTTGGCTAGGAAGCTAAACAACATGGATAAGAAGAAGGCCAATAGAAATATCATGGTCGTGTGTGACGATAAAGAGTGAAAATATTAATGTCTCAACAAGGTAATTTATTTGCAGGAACTGACCATACCCCCTTGATTGTCACTCCTTCCCTTCCTCACATACAATAGCTCAATCTTAGCTATTCTCTTGATTATTTCAGCATTCAATAACCCACTAATATATTATCGGTCGCATTCTTTATGATCGAATTCTCTCTCACCAGTAATTTTCATTCATTAACTCATTTCTTCACTCACTATTATTTCACTCACTACTATTTTTTCACTTACTACCTTTATCATGAATTCCGTCTCTGGCTCTCGAATCCTGTATGCATTTCCCTGCCTCCCCTCCAGACCTATCAAACACATTTCCGTGGGGACCAGAGGGAAGGGAATCGGTCTAAAATAAAAACAAATTAAATAAATAAACGCCTGTAAACACTCCAGTGATCACACAAACTGTTATCACCGAGGAGAAAAAAAAGTGAGCACACCAGTTTGACAGAAAAGAATCAACATACACATAAACATTTACACACTGTACACCAGGACATTCATACACTTGAATACACATCATACATACAGTACATAGAGTGATAGTTAGGGATGCACTGTTCGATGCCCATACATACTGTAAACATAAGTACTTATTCACTACAAAAAATGTATATATATATCTACAGAAGAGACAGGAATGTTTGCTTCTGCATTTGGGAGTTGCAATAAAGTGAACATCAATTTTGTATTTTTTTTCTGCTAACCATCACATCTTCACTATCCTTCCAACATCTGCTCCCTTACCACACACACACACACATACATACACACATACATATATACTCCTTTCCACCACCACCACCACCAACACACACACACATATATATATACTCCTTTCCATCACCACCACCAACACACACACATACATACATACATACACACATACATACTACTTTCCACCATACATACACACATACATACATACTCCTTTCCACCACCACCACCACCAACACACACATACAAACATACACCTTCCTCTACACCTGCACCACATACATCCTGCGGCTCCTGTTTCGAGAGCGGCGATGCTTGCGGGTGTAAATTCAGCTCGGGAGGCTAACACATTCGGGAACTGACTCAGGCCGGCCGTAAATCCACACACTTGCTGAGCGTGGAGGGAGGAGGGGGGGCTCATGCAACACGCTCCTGGTGGGGGGGGGGGGGTGTATGAGTGTGTTTGTGAGGTGTGTGCGTGTTTATGTGGAATGTGTGTGCGTGTTTGTGTGCGTGTGTGTGCGTGTGTTAGTTGGTTTACTCCTGCTTGGACCACTCCATTTAGTTCATCCGTCAGAATGTGATGATCCTTTCTCACCAGTTTATCACCTGTTAGTTATTACTGAAAACTATACAAATTATCTTTTTTTTTTTTTTTTTAATACAACTAAAAAAAGATGTACTGGTTGTGGTCAAGGGGAGGTTCTCATGTTTGTATATTGGAAGGCTACAGCTGATTCCTCCAAACTTATACCGGGAAACAGATACTCTGAATGGTACTCATAATGGATCTGTTTTGTGACATAGTTTGAAAGAATCAGTAGCCTTCCAATTTACCAAAAAAATAAAATCTCCCTTTAAAGGTTTACATGTTTGAAAACCGCATTTATGAGGATGGAAGAAAATATTTAAGGGGAGGGTATAGTTTGGACATTTTTGGAGATAATGATTCCTCCAAACTCTTAACTCCAACAGGGCACCATTATTTTTGTTCATCTGGTTCTGTTCCCTGACATATTTTGGAGGAATCAAGGCAAACCAACGTACCAAATGTATACAACCCTCCTTAACCAAGAATGTTTTGTTTCCGAAGACGTCTGCATCACGAAGGCAGTAAATAATTATGTTGTAATAATGATGTAAATAATATATGTAAATAATGATGTGTTTTGCTTCCCTACGTCAGTGTTTCTGTAAATCTGGGTCAATTTATTATTTCAAACTATTCCAAGCAACATATCACCAAGATTTGTTTTGACAACCTGGTCCAGTCTCTTGGCATTATCTTATAGGTATTTAGGGGGAAGGAAATTATGTGTTGGTAAAATCTGGAGCAAAAAGAATCCTCCAAACTATTCCAAGCAACGGTAAAAAGCATTATTTTTGCTCTTCTGGTTGTGTTTCCTGGCATACTTTGGAGGAATCAAAGCTCTCCAATATAACAAAAGTGAATTACCCCCCTAAAGGCGCTCTAACGTATCAAACATACACTATTATCACCAATATAAAATACCAGGAGACGGAACCTTAAAATATTAATAACTAAACCCACACGTGTTCCAACTAAGCCATTTATTACGAAGACAAATAACATCATCAATCTCTCTCTCCTGATTATAGTAATATTGTGGTTTACGTAAATTGACACTAAATATTATTAGTCATAAGTTTTTCCTCGGATATACATACAACTTTGCTATATACCACTTACCATAGGCATTACTTATTTACACGCTCACTCTCTCTCTCTCTCTCTCTCTCTCTCTCTCTCTCTCTCTCTCTCTCTCTCTCTCTCTCTCTCTCTCTTTCTCTGTGTGTGTGTGTGTGTTTGTGTGACATACTCCTTGTCTTCGTTTTATTTTGGTTTGATATCCCTCTCGCCTTTTGCCATTCTTGTCTGTTTGTCTGTTACCCTGTCGGTTTGCCTGGGCGTTCTCTCCTTCCCTGTCCTTGAACTGTCACACTCTCTCTCTCTCTCTCTCTCTCTCTCTCTCTCTCTCTCTCTCTCTCTCTCTCTCTCTCACACACACAGTCACAATTTCGTCGTTTCTTTACCCTTTTTCTTTCATTCATCAATAATCCCCTTTCATCTCCCATTTTGTCCTTGGCACGTCTCTTCCTCGCCCCTATCTTTTCCCTCTTTTCTACCTTTCCTTTATTTCTTCAACAAGTTCCATTCCTTTGTCCAGTCACATCCCTTCTCTCTTATTAATCCTTTCACTCATAAATATTTCTCCCTCATTGTTTTTCCTCTATCACATGCTACCTACAGTATACGTGTGTTATATTGCACATGTGTACGTGAGTGTGTGTACGTGAGTGTGTGTACGTGAGTGTGTGTATGCATATGACTGAGCGTGTGTGTTGGTTTGCCTGTGAGAGTGCGTGTGGGACAGGAAGGAGAGGCATGATGGAGTGTGTGTTTGAGTGTGTGTGTGTGTGAGGATGCATGCATGATGGTGTCGTATGTATGCTCGTCTCTGTATGTGTATGTATGTATGTGTATGTGTATGTGTATGTCTGTTTATGTGTATGTGTGTGTGTATGTGTATGTGTGTGTGTGTATGTGTATGTCTGTGGGTGTGGGTGGGTGTGTGTGTGTATGTGTGATATTTCAGTTCCATTAAGATACTAGTGTGGTGCTAACTTCTGTGTTGAACAATTACACTATAGTCTTTGCCAGAAAAGATAATTATGAACATTTAAAAATTATAGATAAAATATGACTTAGAAATTATATGAAGCTCTGATGTCTTCATGTAAAGGCGAAGATTTCATGAGAATTATTATTATTATTATTATTGTGGTATGAGATGACCCCCTCCGTATTTGTGTGTGAAGCTATGATGTTTGTGTATGTGAAGCCTATTCCTCTCTGTGTGAAGCCTCAGGGTGAGTGTAGGATATCCTTATGAAGCCTCAGTGTCTGTGAGTGTGGTGTGGTCTGGAGGTGTAATTTCAGCGTGAGTGTGTGAGTGCTTTGGAGTGCCTGAGGTGGTGGTGGTAGTGGTGGTGGTGGTGTGATGGTAGTGGTAGTGGTGGTGTAATGGTAGTGGTGGTTGTGTGATGGTAGTGATGGTGGTGGTTGTCTGATGGTGGTAGTGGTAACTGTTGTATGTTGGTGGTGGTGGTTATGTGGTGGTGGTGTTGGTGGTTATGTGGTGGTGATGGTGGTAGTGGTAACTGTTGTATGTTGGTGGTGGTGGTTATGTGGTGGTGTTGGTGGTAGTGGTAGTGGTGGTGGTCTTCTCCCCTCACCTTCCTCTCCCAGGCAACACCCACACAGTATTGACAGCAGGGGTCGCCGCGCCCTCCCTCCTACCTCCAGTGTGTCCGTCCTTTACATCTTCATCAAGCTATCTCTGTGTTGCCATCATTATTTTATCCTCATAATCAGTATAACCTCCAACTACATTATTACCACAACCTCTTATCTTATAATGTCTGTATCTCACATCTTCATCGTACTATATCTGATTCTATTATTATTACTTCTTTATCGCCACCTTCGTATCTATGTAGGTAATATAAGCTGCAGAATCACTGACCATATTTTTTACAGGTGACATTTGTTGTGGTTGTGATGGTAAACTAGACAATTGGATAGTGTACAGTGAAGTGAGGTGAGGAGGGTGTCAGGTTAAAGGTGTAATGAGGGAAGGGTGAGAAGAGGCTGAGGCTGTGAATCACCAAGAAAGGGCAGGGGGATGCCAAGGTAAGACCACGATAAGACAGGGTGAGGGGAGAACAGATAATTGGAAAGGGAAGAATAAGAATAAGATAAGAAAATGATAGGATATATAAGGCAGAATGCAGAATATAGCAGGCAAAAAGTGAAATAAGACAAGGGAAATGTTGCATAGGATAAATAGGAAACAATTTAGATAGAGTATGAGAATCAGGGCAGAACATTGTGAGGCAGCTTAAAGGCAAAACAAAGGCAGGAAAAGAGATCAGAGAGACAATTATAAGTCTTAAAAGTTAAATGACACTGAGGGAGGAGAGGAAGTGGTAAGGAAAGGTAGAAAATAGGAAAAAGGAAGGCAGGTGGAGGAATAGGAGACAGTAGGATAAAGCAGACAAAAGTAAAGAGAGTATAGAGATAAGGTAAAGTAGGGATAGAGATTACAGAGATAAGGTAAGCTGTATATGGTTAGGTAACAACAATGAACAAAGAGGAAAAAGTAGCATTAGTCACACAGAGGGTAAAAGAAGGAGAGAGAAAGAAGGGAGACTGCAGACTAACCTAGACAGAGGATAACAAGCAAAGAGGAGAAATGGAAAGGAGACAAATGTTACAAGACAGGAAAACGGTATACAATAAAGGAGAGATGGAAAGGGAGGGAAGAAGAGAGTAGGACAGACACCAATAAAGGAGAGAGATAGAAGGGAAGGGAAGAAGAGAGAGAGAGAGAGGAAGAGAGTAGGACAGACACCAATAAAGGAGAGAGATAGAAGGAGAGGCAAGAAGAGAGAGAGAGAGGAAGAGAATAGGACAGACACCACGAGGGCAGAGAGAGGAGATGGCCAACAACACACCCACTCACGTAAGATTAATGTGCTTACAATATTGCCCCCGGAAATCTGGGGTCGGCGGTAAATTTGGTGGATCTGTCGAGGGGAAGCCATTGGGTGGGGGTGGGGGTGGGGGTGGGTGAAGGCTGCTGGGAGGAAGTATAGAGGAGGTGGAAGATAATCGGGCAATTTGGAGTGGTGAGGGTCGATGAAGAGAATTGGTGGAAGGAGCTGTTAGTTGAGGCTGGGACTACATGTAGGGGCTGATGGGAGTATAAAGGTTGATGAGTTGGAAAATGGTGGGGATTGGTGAGATGCTATAGTAGTGAGAAATTGATGGGGGAACTAGGAGGAAATTTGGAGGAGAAACAATTTGTAGTGGAGGACAAGACTAGTGAAGGAGGGGGCTGTTGGAGGTTTAGCTGCATTGTCCACTGTGGCTTGGTCAGTTAGAGGTAGTCTAGCAGTTGGCCTGGCTATATTTCCTCCTCCTTTATCTTGGATGCGGCTGACCACTTGACGGTTATCACACACTGTCTTGTCCAGTCTCTTTCCTTCACATACTGCGCCAGAGTCACTCACCACAGTCCCTGGATGCTGGCCACTTCCCTGACCCATGAAAGCCTCACAATTCCCCTCATCTACACTGACCATACCACTGTCCTTACTCAGACCCAAATGTCCCTTCCTTCACTTATATTGCTTCTCGTCTCATTTACACACATTCTGCATCCCTTCGCTCTCACTGCCTCTCACCCACATGCACCCCTTCACCTTCATCGCTGCTACACCTATACCACCCACATGACCCTCACCCACACTGTTATACCTCCACCCCCCACGACCCTCACCCACACTGTTATACCTCCACCCCCCACGACCCTCATCCACACTGTTATACCTCCACCCCCCACGACCCTCACCCACACTGTTATACCTCCACCCCCCACGACCCTCACTCACACTCTATCTCCGTCAACGAGCCTGACGCCAGAGAAAATTACAGGTCCAGCTGAGAGCGACGTGAAGCCTAGTATACCACCAGGGAACAGTAGGACATTGCAGGTTGGGATGGGAAGATATGTTAGAATGGTTGGACACTTTAGAACGAAAATACAGCAAACAACCGAATGAAAGGGGAAGGTATATACAGTAGAACGAGAAGACATCCTGGAGTGGCATAACAGAAGCTATAAGGAAATGAATGGATAGAGAAGGATGTGGGGCTAGCCTAAGGCATGATCCTCCACCTTTATATTCAATAGATATGCTAGATATAAGCATCATGGCTGATCGTTGAAAAACAATAAATGGTCGCACCTGCACACGCACACACACACACACACACACACACACACACACACAGGCAGACAGTTACACAGGCAGACAGACACAGACAGACACGCACACAAACACACAGACAGGAAGACAAACAGACAGGACAGACAGACAGGAAGACAGACAGACAGACAGCCACACACACGTCACTCAGAATCAACTTGAAATCATTAAAGTAAATCATAACCGACACCCGCCCCTGAATTAATTACTTTTCCCCTGATCCAGCAAGGGGGTCCATAAGCCTCACCAAGCCCTAGTCCTAAATGAAACCCGGAGGAACAGGGACAAATTTCCACATTCAACAACAACATTATCGTATACCAATATAAATTTATTTATTATAATATACCAAATTACAATATACATCAAGAGAACCATAGTTACTTTGAGGTGAATTAGAAAACTGCTGATTTTTCCAAACTTTGCCAAGATACGGTATAATCAGTTTACAAGATGGGAGTCAATTAAAGGTTTAAGAAATAACATCGTACTCACAACAATAAGAGTAATAATAGTACTACTGTATGTTCAGACTCATTACTTATAGTCCATGAGTCAGGACCACAAATTTCGGCGACCGGTTGTACCATCTGGGGGGAATAATTCTCATGGTGATTTATGGCAAGATAGTGTTAAAAAAAATAGTATGATAGCATTGCAGCAGCGGTAGTTTTCTATGTGTTTTAACTTGATTTATACCCCTATGTCAAAATTATCACTGTAGTGTTATAAAATACATGATAGCACACGTAAAGCTACTAGCCACTTGTACATTGCTATCATAATTTTTTTCTAACTCAAGAGATATTGTCCTTGCCAGAAATCACTATGAGCATTATTCTCCTCAGATGGAACCGATCAACCCTACTGGCTCACCGACTATTAGGATTAGAACACTCACTCGAATCACTAACACCAAGGATAATAGACTATATTCTATTATAGGCTATTATCCTTGACTAACACTATAGAACAAACTCGTCATTTTATGTAGAGTGAATCACACTTTCTATATTTAATTCTCTCAACTGTCCCTTTTTTTCTTTCAATTTCCTTCCTGCTTGCTGTCACATCATCTCTCTTTCACCTTGTTCTGGCGCTATATGACCTCGCTGTTGCGGCGCCTAATATCAATCAATCAATCAATCAATTATCTAACTCTGTCAATGCATCTGTGGTATGATAAACCCAGGATTTCTCCGTATTTAGATATCTGATGTACTCCAACAGACTGCTAAACCCAAAAACCATATTATATATATATATATATATATATATATATATATATATATATATATATATATATATATATATATATATATATATATATATATATATATATATATATATATATATATAATTATTTTTTTAGTTTTAGGAACCCTAGCTGTGATGTAGTCAGAAAATAGGAGATAAAAGAGTCCTTCAAATAGTGCCACGAAACACCAGCTATATGAATGAAGTTGTTTCGAGGCATAGTTTGGAGGAATCGGAGACCTAACACTTCACATAAAAGAGAACTTCTACTTAACTTTAAATATAACTTAATTTGCTGATTTTCTAGAATCACCGAAATCGATGATTTTCAAAAATCACATAATTTATTTTATTGTTTCTCGAAATTAACCTAATTCGCTGATTCTAGAAAATAAGTTAATTCGCTGATTTTCGTAAATAACTTAATTCGCCGAGTCTTTAGAAGTGCTTATAATTCGCTGATTCTCGATAATCACTTGAAAATGCTGATTTTTAAGGTGTACAAGTATGCAGATGTGAAGCTTCCCAATATTGGATCTTTAAGCAGGTAATATACTTTCAGCGTATTGGAAACTACCAATAACTACAAATTATACAAAGTCCCATATGTGCAGCTCAAGTCCACTAAGTTATTAAGTTATGGTGGCGTGTGTCTTGAAATTGCTACCAGAAATCTCCTTATCTCCAATTTTTGCCAACACAATATTATTTATAACCCGTAAATCCTTTCCTTGTTTTACTAAGCTCGTGGACGTAATTTACTGACAATATTATTTCCTGACACAGCCGAAAAGAAATGAGTTTAAAATTCGTGATTGTGATGAGGTGTGCAGTATGTGTGAATTTCCAGTGTGAGGGAATTGTTACGAGAGAAAATTTCAGAAAAAAAAAAAAAAAAAAAAAAAAAACGAAGATTTAGTACAACTTTGAAACACATATGGAAAGTTACTTAGAACTTTTTTTTTAGCGCTGCGAGGAATAAAAAAAAATTGAAGACCGACTGATGTCCCCCTAACTCAAATATTAGAGTGATTAAAAGCGGGATGGGAGAAGTTGAGAGGGAGGTGGTGTTTGTAATGGTGGTGGTGTGTGTGCAGTGGTGGTGGTGATGGTGGTGGTAGTGGTGGTTGTTGTTGTGGTGGTGTTGATGGTGGTGGTAGTGGAGGTTGTTATGGTGATGGTGGTAGTGGTGGTTGTGGTGGTGATGATAGTGGTGGTTGTGGTGAAGTGGTGAGTGTCTTAATATGGTTGTAAGGTTGACTGACTAACATGATAATAGTGATGATGGTAGGTGGTGATGGTGGTGGTAGTTGTGGTAGTGACAGTGGTTGTGCTGCTGGTTGTTTTGGTAATGGCGATAGAATCTACTGCTTGGAGAGAGAGAGAGAGAGAGAGAGAGAGAGAGAGAGAGAGAGAGAGAGAGAGAGGGAGAGGGAGAGAGAGAGGCAGGGAGGGGAGGGGAGAAAATTGGACTTGCGGGAATTCTCTTTCTCGCTCTTTCTCTGGTTCACCCCATCTTTCCTTTATCCGCCCTCTCTCTCTCTCTCTCTCTCTCTCTCTCTCTCTCTCTCTCTCTCTCTCTCTCTCTCTCTCTCTCTCTCTTATAAATTCACAATGATTCCCTTTCCCTTACACACACACACACACGACCTACTCAAAAGCACACTCCAACTCAAAAAAACACATGCACACATACTATGCACACTACCACACACAAACAACAACGAAAACAAAAAACACACAGTCACAAAAGCATGCAAATACACACACACAAAGACACACACAAAGACACACACACAGAGTCTCACAGGAAAGGAGGAGAGAAACCCTGGGATAGATTCAGATGTTACTGACACAAGCGGGGAAAATGGAGACAGTTACAGAACACTAGACCAGGTTCGTGGGACACACATACGGACACACACACACACACACACACACACATACACACACACACACACACACACACACACACACACACACACACACACACACACACACACACACACACACACACACACACACACACACACACACACACACACACACACACACACACACACACACACACACACACACACTCCTGGAAACGTTTAGTCATCCCCCCCTCACCCCTGGAAAGTAATTATACCGGTAAACAAACATGGAAATCCAAGAGCTGGAAAAATTGCAGGGGGAAGGTGACGCGGCGAACACAATCGAGGTGAGAGACCGGTTGGTTATTGGCGCGCAGACCCCCAAGCCCCCCCCCCCCCACCAATGTTCCCTGACCCCCCCCCCCCCCCCTTCTCCCACCCGTCCCGTTCCGTCCCTCCAACTCTCCCCCCTACCCTTGTTCCCCCTGGTCCTTCCTTTGCCTTGCCCTTCCCCTCCCTCCCCTCTCTCCGTTTCCCCTCCCTCCCTTCTCTCCGTTTTCCCCTCCCTCCCCTCTCTCCGTTTTCCCCTCCCTCCCTTCTCTCCGTTTCCCCTCCCTCCCCTCTCTCCATTTCACCTCCCCACCTCTTTCCATCTCTTTCCCTTCCCTTGCTCCCAGTCCCTTCCTCCCCAATATTCTAGTTTCCCCTCGTCCTTGTCCCTACCCCTCTCTCCCTCCACCCCCCTCCTCCTCCCCTTCTCCCCACCTCTTTCCAACTCTTTTTCCTCCCTTGCTCTCTGTTGCCTCTCACCTTTCCTCCCCCTGCTTCCTGCTCCCGTTCCCCTTGATTTTATTCTCCTCCCTGCCCTCTGGTTTCTATTTTACCTTTCCCATTCTGCCTCTCCCTGCTGCTTCCCTCTTCCCAACTCTTTCTGCTACCTGTCTCCTGTTCCATTCGTCCCTGCAAATGCATTCTAATTATACCTTCGCCTACACAGCTAACTCACCCACCTTCCCTATTCTACAGCTTTAAATACTGTAATATTCCCTGGTCGATATGTCTTCAGTTTTCATTTACTTTCTATTTTCTTTTCTGACCCTTCTGTGCTTCTCATCCTTGTGTACTTGTCCAGTTGCTCCCCTCTTTCCTCCCACATGTTATCTACATATTTTTATCCCATAATGCCATTCTCATCCCCTCCACCTCGTATCTACTCTATGTCTCTTATCCACATCCCATCGCTTTCTCTCATTCATGTCACCTCCACTTTTCTTTCTTTACCATTCCCTGTATAATATTATCCCGTCCTTTCCCGTGTCTTCTTTTCCCAATGTTTCCTTCCCCAACCCTCTGTTTTCGCGTCTATTCGGACAAATTCCACGTTTCCCTACCTACTCCTTCTGTCCAATCTGTTCTTTCCCTTTCTTGCCTCTTCATGCTCATCTCATATCTGTCGGCTCCCTTCCCATTTCCCCTTGCCAATGTTGTCTTCCCTACCCCCTACCCCCTACCCCCTACAGCACTGCCTCCGCCTCTAGCACCATTGCCAAGGAATTAGTGGCATTACCAGCAACATAATTGTCACCCTTTATCACCGACACCCGCCAGCAGAGTCACCACCACCAACAACAAAAACAATGATAAGAATATCAACAATTACAACAAAACAACAACAACAACTAAAACGACTACTACTAAAACAACAACACCTACTACTACTACTACTACTATTGTACTATTCCTAATACTACCACAACTAAGACTAAACCAGGCACAATAGCAACAATAACTACACAAGCCACTACCACAGCAGCAGCAACAGCAACACTACAGAGGGACCCGGCACTGGGGCTCTACCTACACACAAACACGGGACCAGCAAGGCGAAGCAAATGCAGTAGTCTCACAAACAGCACAACACACAGACCGCATCACAACAACGGACTACCATTCTATCTAAGGCTTCACACACACACACACACACACTCACACACACACACACACACACACACACACACACACACACACACACACACACATACACACACACACACATACACACACTCACACACACACACACTCACACATACACACAGACACACACACACGCAAACACACACACACAACAATATGAATCACTACCATTACTACCACTACTTCTCCACCACCACCAACACCACTACCTCTACCAAAAAGACCACTACCACTACCACTACCAACACCACCACCACGACAGCACAAGAAAAACAAGGAATGCAAACACACCAAAACAACAGACGGCCAAAACAGTGCGTCCACCTGCTGGGTGTGGGACGTTCTCCCTTTTCCTCCCCCCACACCTGAACCCCCTCCCTTCCCTGGACCCCCCTACCTGTTCCACCCACCAACCACCCACCCTCTTTAACGACACCTGTCACAACACCTGTCAAAACACCCTTACACCCCTGACACTCCTGACACTGACTGACTGACACTCTCACCCCTCACACCATAGCTTCATGGGAAACTGATCTATCAACCCCACCACCTCACCAACTGATAGTAACACGTATTCTTCCACAGACAACCCCACATTATCCTGTCCTTCCTTCCATCATCATCATCGCCTGTCCCTTGTCCTGTCATCAAGCTCCCCTTCCCGACCACTGACAGGCACCTCCTTTACCACCACATTCCTCTCACCCACCCATCACCTACGACCCCTCACTTCACCCTCACCCCCTCCATAATGTCCAAACTCGTCAAGCAGAATTTAATTACGTTGGGTGTGAGGGATGGCAAGGGGGATACAGGTCGTGTAGTTGAGGGAGGTGAGATGGTGGTAAGGCTGTGGTGGAAGCTGTTGTGAGATTAGTGGTAATTGTTATTGGTAATTTTAATGGGATGTATTAGCAATATATGGGAGTGGTGGTGGTGGTGGTGGTGGTGGTGAGGGCATTGGTGGTGTAGGTAATGGTTGTAGTAGTGATTTAGAACTTTAGAAGATGGTGTTAGTGCTGGTGGTTGTGGTAGAGGAGTTTGATGCAGTAGACCTTGTTTAAAATATTAGGAGAGACGTGCAATGTTCAGATGTTCGTATGGACGGCAGGATATCACAAAATAAATGCATGAGACAATCCTTATGGAACTATATGCGACAGTCCTGTCCTTGTAGTAGTAGTAATGAGTGAATGAGAAGAAATGGTGTACGTGAATGATGTGTTGGTGGTTGAATATTGGAGAACTGTTTGAGTGGCAGGGTGCATGAAAGAGACAGAAGAGTGAGTGAATGAAAGAGAGGGAGGGGACGAACTGTTTGAGTGACATGAAACTGAGGGAGAGTCAAGCAAGTAATTGTTGAGTAGCAGGATGTGTATATGAGACTGTCAAAGAGTGTGTGTGAAGTCCATGATAGTGAGTGGGTGGGTGAGTGACAGGTTGGTATTTCGTTTGAGTGCCTGGGAGTGTATAAGAGCCTGGAAGGTGAGTGAGTATATCATAAGAGAGTTAGTGGTAGAGTGGCAGGAGATTTTATGAGTGGCAGGGAAGCGAGCGAGTGGGTGGGTAAAGCTGGCTTGTGGAAGTGTCAGTAAAGCTTGAGTGAGGCGGTCTGTGCAGCGGTCGAGAGCCAGCTGGTTGCCTGTAAAGGGTGGAAGGTAATATTGTGTTGGAAGAGGAGAGGTAGCAACAAGGGGATAAAGATGACGATGCTGTGGACGGTGGAGTCAGTGGAGGTGGAGGAAAGCCGGTGATGAACGAAGAGACAGTGGAGGAGGTTTTGAGTGTAGTGAAGGAATTACGAGATGGTGGTGGCAGTGATGGAGAAATGAAACACACCTCTACTCCAATACACCACCACTACACACCAATATCACAACACACCACCATTACCAAAACACATCACGAATACACACCAATATCACAACACACCACTACTACCACAACATACCACCAATACACACCAATACCACAACACACCACCACTTTTTTTATTCCACAACACACCACCACTACCACTACCACTACAAACCATCAGTACACCACAAAAGCCTTTAATGAAACAAAGGGGCGCAGTACAGCACTACACTCTGGAAGGCAGTAGGTCCCCCTCCTCCTCCCCCACTCAAACCCAAGGGACCGTCGGGATCTCAGGCTGACGAGGTAATCTGATGGGCAGGAGCTGAGTTAGGGATACCAGTGGTTGTAATCCCTCCCCTGTTCTCTCCCAACTCTCCTGCAGTACAATGAGTAAATCATGTGGACCAATAATAGAGAGATCAACAGCTATAGTTTCGCATCATATTTAAGGCCATTTCATTCCAAGGTGCTGCAGGATTATTAGACGTGACTGTACCATGAATATACAGTCATGAACTATAAGTATCCAGGTTTAATCGAATAATCTGATAGAGAATTAACCGAGTTCCAGAAAGCATAACATGGGATAAGCGTTGTAACTGAGTTTTAATGATATGTCAGACAAATGAGAAACTTCAACAAGACCTCGACACCTACTATGGCTCGTGACTATACATGGTTGCTGGACGTAATATAGTAGTGTGTGTGTGTGTACGTGCATGTGTGTGTACGTGTGAGTGTGTGTGTGTGTGTGTACGTGTGTGTGTGTGTGTGTGGCTGGCTGGGTTAACGATGGTGTTTGTTGGTGTCTCTGTCTGGTATACTGTTGTAAGTTTCCGGTGTATTTGGCAGAACTGAGGAAGACGTCAGACAGCAACAAATGATATGAAGCATACAATATGTCCATATCATATAACAACCTACGACAAACATCATAACCATTACCACCACCACAACCACCATTACTACTATCACTACTACTATCATTACTACTACAACTACCTTTACTAATACCACTATCATTACTACTACTACTACCAATACCATTATTACTAGTACTACTAACATTACTAATACAACTACAACAAATACCATTACTACATTGCTGCTGTTGCAACTACTACTACTACTACTACTACTACTACTACTACTACTACTACTACTACTACTACTACTACTACTACTACTACTACTACTACTACTACTACTACTACCACCACCACCACCACCATAGCCACCACCACCACCAGTACCATGCTCCCCATTATGGTTGCAAGGGATCGTGTTGTTGGTTGGTTGGTGGGTTGCAGGCTGACTGTTATAACCGTGTCCCTGTTGTGGTGGTTGGTGAATGTTCCCACTCTGGTCTAACGGTATCATTGAACTGCAAGGGCTACTATTTCCATTTTTCTGGGTGTTTGTTTTTTGGTGTGTGTGTGTGTGTGTGTGTGTGTGTGTGTGTGTGTGTGTGTGTGTTTTAGCTCGTGGTAAATGATAGTGCATAGTTTTCTTTTTACTTCGATTGTTAAGGTGGTAGTGGTGGTGGTAGTGGTTGTAGTTGTGGTTGTAGTAGTAGTAGTAGTAGTGGTTGTGGTGATGGTAGTGGTTGTGGTTGTAGTGGTGGTTGTGGTTGTAGTGGTGGTTGTGGTTGTGGTGGTATTGTGGTGATGGTAGTGGTTCTGGTTGTGGTGGCATCGTGTATAAAATTATAATAACAGTATAGCTTGTCGTATTATTGGTGTTGTTATATGCAGGGCTCATAATTTACCTCGTGTTTTGATTGATCCGTTTAGTTATCGTTGTTTGTAGTGAGTTGGAGTTGAGGTGTTTGTGTTGTTTGTTGATGACTTCGTGTTTGTGTTGTTTGTTATTGGGTTGGAATTGGGGTGTTTGTGTTGTTTGTTATTGGGTTGGAATTGGGGTGTTTGTGTTGTTTGTTGATGGGTATGTGTGTGTGTTTGTTGATGGGTTTGTCCGTGTTGGTGTCTGTGTTGTATTGTTTTGATATATTGTCCATTGTGTTGTTGTTGTTGTTCATGTGTTGTTGTTGATCATGTGTTGTTGTTGTTCATGTGTTTTTGTCGCTGCTGCGTTGCATATTAATTGTGTTGTATTTTTACTGATGATATTTTATTTTAGTCTTGTATTTACACTCATGATATTTTTGTGTTGTTATCTTCACATGGTGTCAGAGATATTTTTTATTTATTCGTTGTAATAATTGCCCTTATCACTCCTGTCAAAAATATTATAAAAACAGTTGGTAATACTGTCCTTGTTACAGTTTTTGATGACGTTGTAGTTGTTGTTATTGTTTGGCAGTAGTTGTTGCCCCGAGAGTATATACAGTATTGATATATATATGCATGTACGAATGGCATAGCCTTTTTGTTTAAATGATGATGGGTTGGTTTGCGAGGGACAGTGGTTTTTGTTGCTACTGCTATTGTTGTTGTTGTTGTTGTTGTTGTTGTTGTTGTTGTTGTTGTTGTTGTTGTTGTTGTTGTTGTTGTTGTTGTTGTTGTTGTTGTTGTGGTAGTGTTTTGATGTTTGGACGCTCGTAAGTCTTTGTTAGGTGGGGAGGGTGTGGCTGTTGGTGGTATGGTGAAGGGAAACAGCTCGCTTTTCATGTCATAGTAATTAATCAATCTAGTGTGTGTGTGTGTGTGTGTGTGTGTGTGTGTGTGTGTGTGTGTGTGTGTGTGTGTGTGTGTGTGTGTGTGTGTGTGTGTGTGTGTGTGTGTGTGTGTGTGTGTGTGTGTGTGTGTGTGTGTGTGTGTGTGTGTGTGTGTGTGTGTGTAACTGTGCATCTATTTGTGTCTGTTTTTTCTCTCTGATGTATTACTACTATATGTGTATGAATGATTGTATGTATGTCTATCTACCTATATCTGTCTATCAATTTATCTTCTGTACTTATATATCTATCAAGAAATACCTGTTTGTTTATCTGTGTTTCTATCTATTTAAATGTCTGTCTAGAACTCTAGATACAGTATTTTTACCTGTGTGAGAGGGTATAAAAAGTATGTGTATGTGTGTGATTGAATGTGGGTGTGAATAAAGGTGAATGTAGGCGTGGAAGAGAAGTTATATTTACATGAGATTCTATAGCAGTATGTGTATGTGTGTGTGTGTGTGTGTGTGTGTGTGTATGTATATATATATTCGTGTATGTCTTGAAAAAGCTGCAGTCTGTGGTGAAGGCCTGAGGATAGTCTGCGAGAGAAAGAGAGAGATGGAGGGAAAAGTAAAAAATAGAAGGGGAGAAATGATTACTTGAAAAATGGAAAAGTGAGGAGAAGGGGAACAGAGGATGGAAGTGAAAGGAGGGAATATATAGCAGAGAAAGGCATGAAAGAAAAGAAAAGAAAAAAGGAGGACACAAATGGTGGAAGTGGAGAATAACTTGAAAAGAGACAGAATTTTTGAAAAGAGAGCGACACATTGGAAAGGATGATGGAGGAATATAAAAACAACAACATTCAAAACAACAACACAAATAATGAATATGATGTGTTTTGTTTTTTTAATTCATGTAGTTTAACTAATCTATTGGTCTGAGGGAAAGTACAGCAAAGTGGAAAGTAGCGAAAGAGCAGGAGAAGGAGAGAGGGCGGAAATAGAAGGAAGGAAGGAAGGAAGGAAGGGAGAAGAATGGTGGAGAAGAGAGATAAAACGAGAGCCATAAAATTAACATAGAAACTAAATATGGATGAAATTGAAGAGAGAAGGAAGAAGGGGATGGAAATTGAGAGGGAGAGGGAAATACGAGAAAAGTAAACAAATAAAGCAAAAGAGAAAAGGAGAGACTGAAAACGTAAACAGAAATGACGAAACCAAGAGTAAATAAAAAAAAAAGAACAACGACGAGAGGAAGAGGAGGAGGAATGAAAAGGGGAGAATGGACTGACCAAATATGAGAATGAAAATGGATGGAAAAGCAAAATAAGAAAGCTATGGAAAGTGAGGTGGACGGAGATAAAGGGAGGGAGAAAGGAAGAGAGCGAAAGAAGAGAAGGAGAGAGAGAGAGAGAGAGAGAGAGAGAGAGAGAGAGAGAGAGAGAGAGAGAGAGAGAGAGAGAGAGAGAGACAGACAGACCGAGAGAGACAGACAGACAGAGACAGAGACAGAGAGAGAGAGAGAGAGAGAGAGGGAGAGGGGGGGGGGGGAAAGAATGTGAGTGTGAAAAAGGAGACACAGAGAAGGTGATGAACGGTGGAGGAACGCAATGAAAAAGTGCAGATTGAAAGTGGGAAGTGAGGAGATAGAATAGAACAAAGGGTTTAGTGGAGTTCCTCTTTCCTTTTTTTTATCTCTCTATCTCTAGATTATTTTGTTCTGTTCCTTTCTACAGTTTTATTTTTTTATCTTTTTATCTTACATATTTTGCTTCCACCTTTTACTCTGCCTCGCTCTCGTTCTCAGTCTCTCTCTCTCTCTCTCTCTCTTTTTTTTTCTCCTTCTCATTCATTTCTTCCTTTCTATAAAATATATATCTATATCTACCTTCCCTCCCTGTTCCCTTTGGTTGCATAGCCTATAATATAATTCTATACTTGTCTTTCTATCTCAGTTTTGTCTCTTTCTTCTCCTATTGTGTCGTCCAGTTCTCCGTGTACCTTATCGTCATATTTTCCCCTACGTTTTTTTTTCCCACTTGCGTCCCTCTGCTTTCCTATTCTGACCTGACTTCGTTGTGTCTCTTTCGCTCATTGTGATACCCTTAATTCATCTTGGTAATCACGTATACCAACACGTATCTCTCCCTGTTTTTCGCTTATTGACATTTCTGTTTCTCGTTTCTCCTTTGCCAGACTCATTCCGAATGCTTTCCCGTTCTGTTTTCTTATATGTCTCTTTCTACTTCACTCTGTTTCTCTTCACCTGATTCTCCTCTCGACTCAACTAACTTTTCCTTTCCACATGTTCTTCTGCTTTTACTCTTTATTATATTTTCCCTCGCCCTAGGATAAATAAATCAGAGCATTGTGTAACCAAGCAGTTTTGTGAGTAATTAATAGTAGTAATTCTGTTGCTATAAGAATGTGTCCTTTTTATTCCTGTGTATTATCCCCATCGCATTTTTACTTCTCAGCCTTTCCATGCATCTGCCGTCGTCTCTTCACCACAGACTCCCTCTTTCAGTATCTCCTCCATTCCTCTTCCCCTCACGTCCCTTGGCTCGTGTCTCCCTCCTACTAATACTCCTCTCACCAGTGCCACTCCTGATTCGTCTCCTCCTTTCTCCCCACATCACTTCTTTATTGCCTCACCTCTTCTCTCTTTTATTCACCTTTTTTTTCTCTCTCTCAATACTTCCCTCCCTCTCTTTATTCACCTTTTTTTTTCTCTCTCTCTCAATACTTCCCTCCCTCTCTTTATTCACCTTTCTCTCTCTCTCACTCTCTCAATACTTCCCTCCCTCTCTTTATTCACCTTTCTCTCTCTCTCACTCTCTCAATACTTCCCTCCCTCTCTTTATTCACCTTTCTCTCTCTCTCACTCTCTCAATACTTCCCTCCCTCTCTTTATTCACCTTTCTCCCTCTCTCTCTCTACTTCCCTCCCTCTCTTTAGTACCTTTCTCTCTCTCTCACTCTACTTCCCTCCCTCTCTTTATTCACCTTTCTCTCTCTCTCCCTACTTCCCTCCCTCTCTTTTTCACCTTCTTATACCTCTTTCTCAACCTCTCCCTTACCCTCTCCATTAATTTCTTCGTCGTTTCTTCTCACTGCATTAATTATTCTGATCATCTTGCCTTCCCTTCACTCTCAATGCTCTCCCACTACCACTTACTTCCCTATTCCTCCGTCGCATTTTCTCTATTCCCTTCCCCTCTCTCTTTATCTCTTCCCTCATCTCCCTCACCCTCTCTCTACGCTCCTATTCCCCTCTCCCTGTTCCTCTTATCTCATCTCCTGCTGTCCTTGTTCTCTAATCTCCCTCCATTCTCCTTCCCCTCTATTACATAATTCTACCGCTTTCAGCCTTTCCTTTCAGCTTCCCTCTTCCCTCACCTCTTTCCCACTACTCCTCCTCCACCTCCTCCTCCTACTCCTCCTCCTCCTCCTCCTCCTCCTCCTCCTCCTCCTCCTCCTCCTCCTCCTCCTCCTCCTCCTCCTCCTCCTCCTCCTCCTCCTCCCTTTCTCTCTCTCTCTCTCTCACACAGCTTTATTTCTCATTTAACTGGTTCATCCGCTGAGGACGAATAGAAGGCTCCTGGACTATCCAAATTATCCAAGAAAACAGATCATTACCTCAGTGTACTAGTGGCAATTTCTGTTCTGTTGAATAGTATGGAAAATTTAGTGTCCCTCCAATATGTCCTACAAATATAAACATTAATGAAGCAGGTATCACACGAGTTTATTTTTCCTTCGGTCCCTACATGGTCAATCTACAGTTTCCTCCGTCCTCCAACTTTGTTACCTGGATCTTGGGTATAAGAGGATACTTATGAGTTAATAGTGTCTTTATATATACGACCATATTTCACCCGTGATTTTCAACAGTCGACATTATTTATATATATATTTGTTCTTTTTGTTCTTACCGAGAAAGCTATTAATTCGTCACCAGTGCCTAACCCCTCCATCCATGCACAATTTATAAAAATATAAAATTGTGTTGACCTATTCCTCCCCCATACCTTGAATATTTTAACTTCCCTTCCTCTCCCCTCACTTATCACCCTTCCTCTCCTATATCGACCAACATTAAATCTTTATTCCCTCTCTCCATCATTATCCGACTTTTCTTTCCTCTGTTCCTAGTCCTGGTGTTCCTGACGTAATGTCCAGGTACTATCATGTACTCGAGTGCATACATTTACTTCAGTTCTATATACAGTATGTAAATCAATGTTGTTTATCTGCTAACGTCATAATTTGGGTCTTCCTATAGTAGTGAATGATGAAAAATTACGTTAATTAATTAAACGAAATGTCAAACATCTCTTCGTTCAACGTAATCACTACACGAGAATCAGTCTTATTTTATTAAATTACTATAGTCAACAAACGACTGACTTCATCTCTGCTTTATTTACTTCAGTACAATACGTCTTCTGCAAACCATTTAACAATTAACTTTCTCTTTAGTTTTAATCCCGACGAACTGAATATATTCTTTCAATTCCTTCGATACTGTAGTAGGACTAATTGCCGTCGCAGGTTCGTGGAATAAACAAGAAGCCTGAACGAGAAAGTGATGCTCCAAATAAAAACCCAAAAAACCAGCGTGCTAAATAAGATGTAGATGCGACACTAGTGGATGTGAGACTGGGATTGAGGGTCTTCTCACTAGACCTAACTCACTGCCAACCAATCTATCTAATCAGGTCATCTACATCCCGCCGCTCCATTCCCGGTAGTCAGAAGGGAACCATTCACTCTGGGCAGTAAACAGTGACTAGGGCGCCGTGCCGACTGACCTACATGCCATTCCAAGCTGCTATTCTATGTCTGATGATTTTTCGGGTGTTTATGTTTGATTAATGATGTAGATGACAATTTTATGTTGGGCGGTAGGCCTATATGACCCTAGCTGTTGCACCGCCAGATGCCAATAGAGTTGCATCAAAAATCAATCAATCAATCAATCAATCAATCTATATCTGATGGTTTAGCTTTTCCAATATAGGTGAATACAATAATAAATACTTTGGTGGAAATGTGAGTGAACAGTGATCATTCTGGTGCACACAAGTTATCCCATCTACAGTAGTCCTGATGCTGCAGACAAACACATACATAATAATAAATATACAAGAAGGTGCATGGGAAAATACATGGAGGTTAGTAACGGGGGTGAATTGGCCACCTCACCTCACCCCACTGAATGCCCTCTACTCTACACTGACCATTCCTCATCCTGGTATACAGAGGGAAACTCGACTCTCATAAATCTCACGGCGATGTCACCCCACGGGACTCTAATCTTCATAAATTTGACCGATTTTAATATGGTGAAGGAGAGAGAGAGAGAGAGAGAGAGAGAGAGAGAGAGAGAGAGAGAGAGAGAGAGAGAGAGAGAGAGAGAAGCGTAAATTTTGGTAGTCAGTTGGAATAGGGCACTGGCTCTGCCTATCTCTTGCCCCCCCCCCCCCCTCTCTCTCTCTCTCTCTCTCTCTCTCTCTCTCTCTCTCTCTCTCTCTCTCTCTCTCTCAGTATATATCACTCTCACCCTCACATCTCCCCTCTCCCTTCCTCGTTCTTCTTACACCTCTCGTTCTCCTTTCTTCTCTCTCCAATATTTTCTCTTTCCTCGAATTCATTTTGCCTCTCCTTTCTACTCCTTTCATCCTATAAAACTTCATCCCTTTCTCTCTGTCACTTCATTATTTCTCTTTTTTTTATATCACCAATGTCTTCTCGTTCCATTCTTCCCTTCCCTTCCTTCATTCGCAGCAACATTTTCCATTTTCATATATCTCTGCCATATCTCTCTCCTTCTCATCTCGTATTCCCTTATCCATCTTTCTCCCTTCCCTTTACTGGCTATTCCAATCTCCATTCCTTTCACCCTCTTCTCCTTCCTCTCCCCTTCCTATACCCCTACTCCATCCTCCTCTCCTTCCCTATCCTCTCACTCCTCTCCATCCTCCTCTCCTTCCCTATCCTCTCACTCCTCTCCATCCTCCTCTTCTTCCCTATCCTCTCACTTCTCTCCATCCTCTTCTCCTTTCCATTCTCCTCTCCTTTCCATCCTCCTCTCCTTCCCTTCATACACCCTACTCCTTTTCTGCCCCTCCTTCTACCTACTCCTCTCCATTATTCTCCCCTTCTCCTTCACACACACACACACACCACTCCATTTTCCTCTCCTTCCCCTCCCCCCCCTACACCCTTCACCATCCTGCCTCCAGCCTGTCCCTCCCCTTCTCTCCCTGCCCCTCCCCTTCTCTCCCTGTCCCTCCCCTTTTCTCCCTGACATTGTTTATTTTAATTGTGTGGCCTCGGGGAAAGTATTTTGGGCTGGAGCTCGTGGAGTTGCGAATGCCGTCGGCTCTTTACTGCTTCCTGCTCTTCCTATGACAGCGCAGCCTGGCCTCCATCTGCTTCGACTTGATGGAAACAAGGACTATAATATATATATATGTGTGTGTGTGTGAACGTGAAAACAATAAATTGCAATTTGTTTTGAGATACCCATATGTGGATGATTATTATTGACCGCGACTGTATATATATATATATATTTTTTTTTTTATGGTTGCAAATGTGTTTCGTTTTGTTTCTGAATACTATAAATCTTTCCACTAACGGGCACATTTTAATAGATGAACAATGAATAGCTCTTTGACTGCTAAGCTCCACCTGTACTTTTTCAACAATGGTTTAGAAATCTCGTCTACAAACATGAAGCAGATTATGACTGCCAATTGTTTTCGCATGTTCATAGAATTTATAATTAAAAGTATAATACATCTATTTCTCTTAGGGTTAGACTTTGTCGTGGGTGTTATTTCATTGTGTTATAGAATAAGAATTGAGAATCGATTCGTCGTGACCAAAATAAATATATTCCCGCTGTACTTGTTGACCATGCACTCCTCCTGCTTTCCCTTCCACTTGTTTTACTTTTTACCCTGCCATGTTGTCTACCTTACCAGCCAGGACGGTACCCTGCCTCCTGCGTCAACATGAACTCTGCTAAGAAAAACCCAGTGAGTTCCAAAAGGGTGTAATTTCACAGAGTTGGTACAACATTTCAGCCATGCAGTCCTCAGCCTTTACGCTAACTTTCTTACCTTACCACTACCTTTCCTATCCTGTCACTACCCTACCACTACCCTGCTTGTTCTATCTACCCTACCCTACCCTCCCTGTTTGCCTCACTGGCTCTGCTCGACATCCCTGTCCTTCCCTGGAAGCCTGTCAGTCATACATCACTTTTTCCAAAAGCCTCCCGGGCCCTCCCCTCCCACTCTTTTTCTGTCTGCCTTTCCAGTTTACCTATCTGTTGTTCTGTCCACCTTAATCATCCCCTCCTCTCTCTCCACTGCCAATCCTACTCATATATGCCTCTCATGCCTCTCTTTGTCTGCCCTGCTTCACTCAGACTCCACTGCCTCTTTGTGTAAGGTCTGACTCTCTGTGAACATCATACCTCACTCAGTCTCTTTGTTTCCTCTGTCAGTCTCTGCAAGTCTTACCTGTCTCACTTCTCTCTGTCTGGTTTGTCTATCTTTCTGACTCACTTGGCCCTCTCTGCAACACTTGTCTCTTTGTGTGTGTCCGTTTTCGCCCTGTTTCACCAGCCTCCCATTCTGTTCGCCTTGCCCATCATTGCCTACGACGCTGCCTGTCTATTATGCCTTCCTCTTTCACTGGAGCTGCCCATAGAAACAATGCCCATAGCCTCTCTTGACACATCTGTCCCTTATACTGACATGTACCATACTCCTACATTTCCATAATCTGTTTTGAACCTCTACGCACCAGTATTCCAACCCTTCCATTCCCTATAATTATAATGTATATCCCACTATGGATAACAGTCTAGGTCTATCACAATTTTTCATGGCCAGGGTTATACTTCCACCCTTCATCTCTTTTGGCCTACCTATATATTTCTCCCAGCCATCATCAATCAATTGAATTCCCCCTTTTCATTTAATGATTGTCTGCCTTTTAAGTCTTCCTGTCCACTGTCCCCTTTTGTCCTCTTACCTCTCCTCCTCCTCCTCCTCCTCCTACCTGTAACGAAAAATTATCCTGACTTATAATAGTGTTTTCTCTCTTGTCCTTGCTTCTTCCTGTCCTCTCATTTTCTGTTTTACCCCTGAACCAGTGTCACTCCGTCTGACCCCAACTGTCTCCTTCCCTTGTCTTAACTCGGGACAACTTCTGAATCATCATCTCTTGCCTCTCTCTCCCTCTCTCTCTCTCTCTTTCTCTCTCTCTCTCTCTCTCTCTCTCTCTCTCTCTCTCTCTCTCTCTCTCTCTCTCTCTCTCTCTCTTACTCTCCCTGACCCGACACCCACAACATTCCCTCCCTGAATTTCCCTGATCCACTGACATCAATCCCTGACACCCTGGCTGCTCCCACTGACTCCCCTGGAACTCATCTCGCGCCCCATAAAAATCACCCAATGAACTAGAACCTCACTGACCCTCCCTCCCTCCCCTCTATCCAGGCTCTACCCCCTCATTCTCACCCTTCCCTCCCTCCCTCCCTTCTACCCCCTCATTCTCACCCCTCCCTTGTCCCCCTCACCTCTCCCTCCTTGGTTAATCCCCCTTCCCTCTCACCGAATCTCTCTTTTCCTCCCTCACCTACCTAACCATCCCTTTAGTCCCCCTCACCTTTCCAAAGTTAATCCCCTTTCCCCCTCACCAGGTCTTCCTTTTTCTCCCTGCCTGGTTCCTCCCTCACCCTCACCCTCACCCTCACCCATCCCTCGGGTCCACATTCATTTTTCACCTTCCGTCTCTGTTTTATTCCCCGCCACATTTTGATCTCCCTTTACCTCCACCGCTTCCAACTTCGTGCTACTATTAGTCAGTACCTTAACTTTTGGTTCAGTAGTTTGCCGCCACGAGCGTTGATCTCAGCACTAAACTTGTAAACAATTTGGGTATATTTTAGACTCGGGACGCTTTACTTAATACAGAAACGAAATCACTTCTATTGCTCGTATTTATTTGCACTGCCTTGTGTGATTACTTGGGACTATTCTTCATCACTTACTTTCATAATTAAATTAGTCTGGAATCCACATACAAATAAGTAATATATTTTACAAGGATAATAAGTATGGATTCGATCAAACTTCTATTTGGTTCAACACATTATCAGTTTGTTTGCATCTATAGCTCTATCTTACGGCAGCCAGGAATCAGGAACGTTACCTCTCCCCTCTTGCCACTCTATCACCACTGAGACTCACAGACTGTTGAATGTAAACAGTGACTATAGGGCCACATATCATTGCCGATATATGGCGCGTCGGATGATTAATCAGTGATGTCAGATTCAACAGTCTGTAAACCTCAGCGTTGATATCCAGCCTAGGGATTCGAATGATATGTTAGTTTGTATTGCACTGACTCATTATTAACGGGAGGTTATCTTGTTGGTGACTTGGAAGGTTTGTGATTCCTCCACACTATGCCACGAAACAACAGATCCACCTATTAATACCACTGAGGGCGTCAGTTTCCTGGCATAGTTTGTATAAATCAGTAGCCTTCCAATTTACCTAAAAAAGAATCTCCCCTTACACTATTTTGCTTAACACTGAATTTAAATATAACATAATAAATTAAATACTAAGTGTGATTGATCCTTATCAAATATATATATACAGTATATGTATATTATGCCATTACTATAAAAATATTTTATGACTTGAATATAACATAACTTTGAAAACTCCTACCAATGTTCATGGATGAGAATAGTTCACTTGCATTCCTGTGACCTGAAGCCGATGGCATAATCAATACGAGGCAGCTGTTGTAGAATTGAAACTGTAAATTTTGTTAACCTTTCATTTGTTACCTTCGCCAGGTTATGTTTGGGGCTGCATGGCTTTGCTTATTGGTCTGGTCTCTTTATTTGTTCTTTTGTTCGGTTACATGGTTAGGGAAAATGTTATGTGTGAATTTTTACGAATTTTTAGCCAAAGATGAGCTTCCTGACAGACAAAGTATTATATGAGTTTGGGAGAGGTATGGAGGAAGCTATGTACATTTCGAATAATAGTATTTTGCCATGTTCTTAAAGCTGTAGTCGAATCCAAATAATAATGAATTCCACGTAAGATGGGTTATACAGTATACGAGTCGTCTGTATGGTATACAAGTTACAGATAGAACGTTATCCCTCCACACCATGTACTCGTATGTGTGTATATTTTACGAGTATAACACCAAACCCAAATGAGTGAATACAAACAGATATTTTAATTCAAGTTCGTGATGTCGGTTTTCATGGACTGGAGAGAATGTCATAATATTTTCCTGACCTGCATATCATTACTGTGTGTCTGAGAGTGTTTTAGAGTGAGGCAAATATCTGGTGTCGACTGTACAATGTTCAATGCCAGAGAAGAGATGGACAGCAGCGAGCCAGCGAGGTCCACACACACGACACCCCCACACACATGATTCACCAATAGTCGTAAATTTACAATCGTATGCGAGGAGATAAGAGGTGGTGGTGGTGGTGGTGGTGGTGGAGTATTGTGCGTGTGTTGGGTGTATACGTGTGTGTGTATGCGCAGGGAGGTGGGAGACTGTGTGTGTGTGTGCGTGTTTGTGAGTGTGTTTGGGTGTGGGAGACGATGTGCTTGTGTGTGTGTGAGTCTGTGTGTGGTAGACGATGCGCTTGTGTGTATGTGTGACCCGAGTGCCTATACAGTAGAAAGATTGTGAACCAAGCATGCAAGAACACACATATCATATCATCACTAAACACCCAAGCATTTCACTCCTGTTCAGTTTTTTATCCCATGCTGCCACACACACCCACCCACTCACTCACTCAACCACCCACCCACTCACCCACCACCTCCTCCTTTCCTTCCTTCCTTCCTTCCTTCCCAGTCACATATCAACACTAAATACCCAACCACTTCACTCCTGTTCAAGTGTTCAGTTTTTTATCCCATGCTGCCACAACCACCCACCCACTCACTCACCCACCACCTCCTCCTTTCCTTCCTTCCTTCCTTCCCAGTCAACACACACGAGGAGTAGGTTGGTGTTTAACAAGAGGAGATACCGTGTTAGTTGGCCAAACATTCGGGGTCCGCCGCAGTCTTCCGTGTTCAACACATTCTTCAGCAGTCTTATTCCTGCTTCTTTTGCTCGGGTTTCTTCACCTGTTTTTGTTTTGTTTTTTGGAGTTTTATCTCTTTGCAACCAATAATGATAATGATAATAAACATAATGATAATAACAATAACAATAACAATAATAATAATAATAACAATAATAATAATAATAATAATAATAATAACAATAATAACAATAATAATAATTATAATAAATACAAAAATATGTATAATGTGGCATATATTAACACCACACTATTCCATTGCTTTGCGTCCTTCATTCCTCGAACTCATGAGGTTAAACAGAGACACCTGAGCCATTCACTCCTCTGTAATGAAGCTGAAGGACGAAAGAAACCTACATCAGGCCACACAATGTAGGTAAAATGTGCCCCGTGTGAGTGAAGCCAACGCCAGTCAAAGTGTGGACGAAAATATGGCTGAGAAAGTTTGGTGTTTGCTGAGAGGTCATTATCTCGCCCCACACACACGCCTCCCTCCCTCCCTCCCTCCCACTCCCACCAAAATGAATTTATCATCCTCGTGAAGATGGGTGGTATCCATGGTGGTATCACTTCCAGCAGGTCCATGATATTATATACACACATAGTGGCTCCACGTTGTCATTCACTATATTACATTATACTCTACGCCAAGAAATATTAGTACATGTTGTAAAGCTACTTGTCATGTTAACTTTTACTTCCCGTACTAAATTACTATCAATGTTTTATATTCTATGCGATGAAATATTATTACAAGCTCTATTTGTTATGCTAACCATTTACGTCCTTTACTAACTCTCTACCAACTCCTTATATTATTCTGTGCAACGAAATATAATTATAAGCTCTATGTGCTATGTTATCCTTTTACATCCTTTACTCATCCTTGCTGCTGTTCCTGTCTCCACCAATATATGAACTTCCACGTAAATGGCCCTTATAAGTTTTCACCAAACTTACACCAACTTGTAGTCAGAAAAATACTTCTATACCATCATACCTCTAACAAAGTTATATTTTACGGCACACCATTCCGGGGGTGAACACTTGATGGTATATTGGAGGGATTATAGAGATTCCTTCAAATTGTGTCAAGAAACAGATCCCCTATCGTTAACAAGGAGGTTTTTCGTTTTCTGGAATAGTTTGCAGGAATGGAGTAGCCTCCAATTCAGTCCAAGCAAACAGTCATATTAATAGGAAAATTAGAAATTATCTGTCACTATGCAAACTTCATCTCGGATAACGTGGCTACAGGAGAGTTAAACAGGAGAGTTAAAACAGGAGTGTTTAAAATAGGAGAGTTAAATTCTATTTTAAGGGTCATTGTCATCGAAACTTGTCACATTACAGAAGGGGGAGAGGGGACAGGGATTGCTTAGTTTGAAATAATGGAGGACTGATGGAAATTTCACAGAGATGACACACACACACACACACACACACACACACACACACACACACACACACACACACACACACACACACACACACACACACACACACACACACACACACACACACACACACACACACACACACACACACACACACACACACACACACACACACACACACACACACACACACACACACACACACACACACACACACACACACACACACACACACACACACACACACACACACACACACACACACACACACACACACACACACACACACACACACACACACACACACACACACACACACACACACACACACACACACACACACACACACACACACACACACACACACACACACACACACACACACACACACACACACACACACACACACACACACACACACACACACACACCACACACACACACACACACACACACACACACACACACACACACACACACACACACACACCACACACACACACACACACACACACACACACACCACACACACACACACACACACACACACACACACACACACACCACACACACACACACACACACACACACACACACACACACACACACACACACACACACACACACACACACACACACACACACACACACACACACACACACACACACACACACCACACACACACACACACACACACACACACACACACACACACACACACACACACACACACACACACACACACACACACACACACACACACACACACACACACACACACACACACACACACACACACACACACACACACACACACACACACACACACACACCACACACACACACACACACACACACACACACACACACACACACACACACACACACACACCACACACACACACACACACACACACACCACACACCCACACACACACACACACACACACACACACACACACACACACACACACACACACACACACACACACACCACACACACACACACACACACACACACACACACACACACCCACACACACACACACACACACACACACACACACACACACACACACACACACACACCACACACACACACACACACACACACACACACACACACACACACACACACACACACACACACACACACACACACACACACACACACACACACACACACACACACACACACACACACACACACACACACACACACACACACACACACACACACACACACACACACACACACACACACACACACACACACACACACACACACACACACACCACACACACACACACACACACACACACACACACACACACACACACACACACACACACACACCACACACACACACACACACACACACACACACACACACACACACACACACACACACACACACACACACACACACACACACACACACACACACACACACACACACACACACACACACACACACACACACACACACACACACACACACACACACACACACACACACACACACACACACACACACACACACACACACACACACACACACACACACACACACACACACACACACACACACACACACACACACACACACACACACACACACACACACACACACACACACACACACACACACACACACACACACACACACACACACACACACACACACACACACACACACACACACACACACACACACACACACACACACACACACACACACACACACACACACACACACACACACACACACCACACACACACAACACACACACACACACACACACACACACACACACACACACACACACACACACACACACACACACACACACACACACACACACACACACACACACACACACACACACACACACACACACACACACACACACACACACACACACACACACACACACACACACACACACACACACACACACACACACACACACACACACACACACACACACACACACACACACACACACACACACACACACACACACACACACACACACACACACACACACACACACACACACACACACACACACACACACACACACACACACACACACACACACACACACACACACACACACACACACACACACACACACACACACACACACACACACACACACACACACACACACACACACACACACACACACACACACACACACACACACACACACACACACACACACACACACACACACCACACACACACACACACACACACACACACACACACACACACACACACACACACACACACACACACACACACACACACACACACACACACACACACACACACACACCACACACACACACACACACACACACACACACACACACACACACACACACACACACACACACACACACACACACACACACACACACACACACACACACACACACACACACACACACACACACACACACACACACACACACACACACACACACACACACACACACACACACACACACACACACACACACACACACACACACACACACACACACACACACACACACACACACACACACACACACACACACACACACACACACACACACACACACACACACACACACACACACACACACACACACACACACACACACACACACACACACACACACACACACACACACACACACACACACACACACACACACACACACACACACACACACACACACACACACACACACACACACACACACACACACACACACACACACACACACACACACACACACACACACACACACACACACACACACACACACACACACACACACACACACACACACACACACACACACACACACACACACACACACACACACACACACACACACACACACACACACACACACACACACACACACACACACACACACACACACACACACACACACACACACACACACACACACACACACACACACACACACACACACACACACACACACACACACACACACACACACACACACACACACACACACACACACACACACACACACACACACACACACACACACACACACACACACACACACACACACACACACACACACACACACACACACACACACACACACACACACACACACACACACACACACACACACACACACACACACACACACACACACACACACACACACACACACACACACACACACACACACACACACACACACACACACACACACACACACACACACACACACACACACACACACACACACACACACACACACACACACACACACACACACACACACACACACACACACACACACACACACACACACACACACACACACACACACACACACACACACACACACACACACACACACACACACACACACACACACACACACACACACACACACACACACACACACACACACACACACACACACACACACACACACACACACACACACACACACACACACACACACACACACACACACACACACACACACACACACACACACACACACACACACACACACACACACACACACACACACACACACACACACACACACACACACACACACACACACACACACACACACACACACACACACACACACACACACACACACACACACACACACACACACACACACACACACACACACACACACACACACACACACACACACACACACACACACACACACACACACACACACACACACACACACACACACACACACACACACACACACACACACACACACACACACACACACACACACACACACACACACACACACACACACACACACACACACACACACACACACACACACACACACACACACACACACACACACACACACACACACACACACACACACACACACACACACACACACACACACACACACACACACACACACACACACACACACACACACACACACACACACACACACACACACACACACACACACACACACACACACACACACACACACACACACACACACACACACACACACACACACACACACACACACACACACACACACACACACACACACACACACACACACACACACACACACACACACACACACACACACACACACACACACACACACACACACACACACACACACACACACACACACACACACACACACACACACACACACACACACACACACACACCACACACACACACACACACACACACACACACACACACACACACACACACACACACACACACACACACACACACACACACACACACACACACACACACACACACACACACACACACACACACACACACACACACACACACACACACACACACACACACACACACACACACACACACACACACACACACACACACACACACACACACACACACACACACACACACACACACACACACACACACACACACACACACACACACACACACACACACACACACACACACACACACACACACACACACACACACACACACACACACACACACACACACACACACACACACACACACACACACACACACACACACACACACACACACACACACACACACACACACACACACACACACACACACACACACACACACACACACACACACACACACACACACACACACACACACACACACACACACACACACACACACACACACACACACACACACACACACACACACACACACACACACACACACACACACACACACACACACACACACACACACACACACACACACACACACACACACACACACACACACACACACACACACACACACACACACACACACACACACACACACACACACACACACACACACACACACACACACACACACACACACACACACACACACACACACACACACACACACACACACACACACACACACACACACACACACACACACACACACACACACACACACACACACACACACACACACACACACACACACACACACACACACACACACACACACACACACACACACACACACACACACACACACACACACACACACACACACACACACACACACACACACACACACACACACACACACACACACACACACACACACACACACACACACACACACACACACACACACACACACACACACACACACACACACACACACACACACACACACACACACACACACACACACACACACACACACACACACACACACACACACACACACACACACACACACACACACACACACACACACACACACACACACACACACACACACACACACACACACACACACACACACACACACACACACACACACACACACACACACACACACACACACACACACACACACACACACACACACACACACACACACACACACACACACACACACACACACACACACACACACACACACACACACACACACACACACACATAGTCTCTCTCTCTTTCTCTCTCTGACACACACACAGTCTTTCTCTCTCTCTCTCTCTCTCTCTCTCTCTCTCTCTCTCTCTCTCTCTCTCTCTCTCTCTCTCACACACACACACCACGTGCCCAATTGCAGAGAAAGGAACAGAAAGGAATAACCCATACATTACGAAATTAATAGGATGAGGGAGGGAGAGAGGTCGGGTTGCTTTATGGCATTCAGTGGAATTTATGATACAGTGCTGAACCTTTTATGACCAAATAACTCTCCCTCAATACCTTAACCAAATGTACAGTTGGGTTGCAGAAATATGTTACCCTGACATTCGCATCTTTGTTATTAATTGATTAGTTTGATTAATAGTGGAAAAGAAAGATTTACGGCCAAGTTAAGGGAATCATTTGTTGAGATTGATGAGAACTATATCTATAGACAAGTTGTTTATCATGACTTTTACACAACGCCTTCATCTATTAAGGGGGAAATATTGTGATGGTAAATCTGGAGCAACTGATTCCTCCAAACAATTCCAAGCAACAGAACACCATTATTTTTGCTCTTGTGGTTCTGTTTCCTGGCATACTTTGGAGGAATCAAGTCACTCCAATGTCACAAAAGTGAATTACCCCCTTACGTATAGTTATGTACACCATCATTCACTGCTTTTGACTTACATAAATTAACAATAATTATAAGAGGTAATGGCCTTTCTATCTTGACATGCAATAACGTCAAACTGTTTGGCCTGACTGACTGACTGACTGACTGACTGACTGCACACCTTTACAAAAACGCCAGGCAGACTTCACCTTTAAACACACCTGACCCATAATCCAGTCCCCTTTCTCGCATGCCACTCTTGTACAGTACACATGCAGTGGTGGGGGGGGGGGGGCATTGCTGCATGATGTACTGTACAGCCACAATCAAATAACCGCAGACACTTTCCTTCCATCGTGCAAATAAATCGGTATCATATCAATATATAGTCATACAACCACACCTTACGTCAACTCAACCCCCTCAGTTGTTATTATTATTATGAGGGGCTGCAAAATCATACATGTGATGTTATTTATTACCAAGATATTTGCAACGATCGAAGGAAAGTGTCGGTGGATATTTGATTATGGCTGGACTTTAAATTTAGGTCTACTTATTATTGTTTCATCACCCCCTAGCCATCTCTATTCCTCCCTCTTCCTTTCATATCCCATCTAGCCCTTTATCTAATGTATT
>JAWZYT010002470.1:0-12500 GCA_034508575.1 Petrolisthes manimaculis | reverse complement strand
CGTCATATCATTTTTCTTTACCTTACTCTCTAAAACTCTCTCTCTCTCATAATGTTTTCTTGCTTCAGCTCTTGTGTTTTCCTGACGTCTCCCACTCCCTGTCCTACCCCACCGTCCCTTCCATCCATTCTCCCTCTTTTTGTTTCACCTCCTACTATCTCCTTCCTCGCAATCATCCTCTCATCTCCACTCCTTCGCATCCCTAACTTTTCCCTCGCCCTCTGCCCTACTTTCTCCATCACTTCTTCTTCCTGTTTTTCCGTATCCTCTTTTCTTTTTCCCTCTTATCCCTTCACTTCTCCGAGTTTGTTTCCGCCCCACTTTCTCCTACAATTCTCCTCACACTCGTTTCACCCCTTCTCTTCACTCTTCCACTCTCCGATGCCTTTCAGTCAAATTGTTTCGTTAAACTTCTCCTCCCCTGATGCAACCAACGATTTAACTTCCCCAGCCTGGACAATCAACACACAGGCATTTAAAGTGTCCACAAGCGTTTTCCTTTCCCTTTCTGTTACTCTCCTCCTTTCTTTCGGGTTTTTCAAAATATCCACAAGTGTTTTCCTCTCCCTTTCTTTTACCCTCCTCCTTTCTTTCGGATTTTTCAAAGTATCCACAAGTGCTTTCCTCTCCCTTTCTTTTCTTTTACCCTCCTTTCTTTCGGGGTTTTCAAAGTATCCACAAGTGCTTTCCTCTCCCTTTCTTTTACTCTCCTCCTTTCTTTCGGGTATTTCAAGCAAAGAGGCAAAGATAAACAGACAGAGAGCAAAACAATTCTGCATTCACTCACCAAAGGCTCCACCACTATTCTGAAGAAGTTTTAGGTATTTCTCAAGTCTGATGCCTCTAGAGTTCTCCTCCCGGCCACCCTCTCTACTTCGGCAACTGAAGTGAAAGAGGAGGAACATATTACTCACACATTCTTAAAAGCTCTGACTTATATTGTTTTCTTTCCTTTTCTTTTCGTTTGCTGCTACCCTCATTATCTCCATTGCTTGAGAAGTTAGGGATAATGGACAGACATAAATTGCTAAAGTACTTTCTGCAACTTTTCAACTTTGCTGCTGAACCATCTTCCTTTTCTTTCAAAACGTCGGAGTAAAGGAACAGAAATTCATTGTTAATGCAGTAAAGAAATCCCTTACATCTTCAACTGATTCCATATTATTGGTACCCTTCCCTTAGCTTTTATTTATTATTATCTGAGCAACTTGGGTACATGACACGGACAAGGAACTAACTAATATCCCTTTGAATGCGACTTGTCCTCTCCAACAAACACAATGGAACCAAACATCTAGAATGAAACTGGACACGTTTCTGGTCCTCTGTCACTCTTCAAATTATTTTCTTTTATTTCGCAGTTAGAAACATTAAGAGGGCTACTAGCCATCGCCTTTCTCAATATATATAAAATATAATGTCCTTCCCCTACCCACAGAATTACCACACTTGGTGTTTATCTCGGGGGAAATCGAGATCAGATGAGATGGAGGTAAAAGGACGAAAAAAGGTGAGGGTGAGGTGATCATGGAGTGACGGAAGCTGGAGTATACTGGTTTTGTGGAGCCGAGGAAATGAGGGAAGGAGGATGAAAGAAGAACGGGGTGAGGGACTGAAGTGGCTGGTCATTTTGGACGAGAAGAGTGAGAGTGTATACCAGACTGAGCTAGAGAAAACGAATGAGTGGTTGAGTGAAGGCAGGGAAGGAAGGAGGGAGGGAAGGTTGGGGAGTGAAGAAGAGACAGTGGGTGAGGCTGTGAGTGAATGGAAGAGTGAAGAAGCATTTGTAAGAGAGAGAGGAAGGAAGGAAGGTGTGTGATTGACAGGAGTAAAGAACGAAAAAACTAAACTGGGAGAAACGAGAAAAGAGGAAAACAGAGAAATAATAAAGCTGGTGGCTGGGTTGAAGGATAAGAAACATATTATTTATATATATATATATATATATATATATATATATATATATATATATATATATATATATATTATATATATATATATATATATATATATATATATATATATATATATATATATATATAAAGGAAGGAAAATTGAAAGAATAGATGGAATGGGCCGCAAGTAAGGAAAGTGAAGGGAAGAAATGACTGAGTGTGAGAAATGAAACGAATATTAGTGAATGGGGGGATGATAAGAAGAAAATGGACTGGACGAATGGTGAATAGGACAAGAGGGACAATTTAAAATAGTTGCAAAATGTAGAGAGGAGAAAGAGGAAAGAAAGCTAAAGAGAGACAGAAAGAGAGAGGAGGGAAGGAGGAGAGTGAATGATGGATTTCAGAGTGGGGAAAAAAAGTGAAAGCGAGAAAATTATTTTGGATGAATAAAAAGTAAGGTGTGTGAGATTTACCTTTTCTGTCATGTCACTAGCTTACTAAGATCGTGTTTGGCCCACTATATAATAATGATATCAGATTTATTTCAACACGTCCCCGTGGTAAGGACAGTCCGTAGGCAAGAATATCCGAGCATGGTACTGACGAGGGCGTGGTATACCGGTACGATGGCTGTGTATTGTATTGTGCCTAAAGGGGTCATCGTATACCTCCTGTACCACACGCCACCATCGTCAAAACTACGAATATTCTTGACTATGAAGCTACTGTGAGTGTCTGGCTGGGGTTTTGGGTTGGCCTTTACTCGCTCTTCCAAGATAGGCACGATCTATGACCACAAAAACGTGACTCAAGTTCAAGTTGGGAACGGAGGACAAATAGAGTACCCAGGCTTATCCTCGGCTGTACGGTAGACGCACATACAGACACGAGCATATGTACACACACACATACATACACGAGCACATATACACACACACGAGCACACACACACACACGAGCACACACACACGCACACACACACGCACACTCACACTCATACACACACACACACACACACACACACACACACACACACACACACACACACACACACACACACATACACACACGAGCACACACACACACGAGCACACACACACACACACACACACACACACACAAGCACACACGCACATCTTGATATGTGCACAGATCCGCTCATATGCATATTCAGACACACACACACACAGTTTGACATACACACAGGCAGATCCCCTTACGCACGCACACACAGCACACGCAAGCGAGGTTAAGTGGGGCAATATTTTTAAGGAAATCCGGGTAATTGCTTTGTTTTCCTGGGTAGACTCGCCTCGTCTGGCCAACACAATTTCATCCTTGAATATGGGATGGAAGAGCTCATGGGTCAACTCTCTCTGTGGGGGAATCACAACAGGAATACCCGTGAATTTTTCCAGCTACGAATGAATGAACAATGAACTTAAGGGGAGAGTATACCTTTGAAACATTAGAGTGCCTTGATTCCTCCAAAGTATGCCAGGAAACAGGACCAGATTAGCAAAATTAATGGTGGAATAGAGGAATAAGTTGCTCCAGATTTACCAACACTGTACTTCCCTCTTAAGGGGAGGATACAGTGTTGGTAAATCTGGAGCAAATTATTTCCTCCAAACTATTCCAAGCAACAGGACACCATTATTTTTGTTCCTTTCGTTCTGTTTTCTGGCATACTTTGGAGGAATCAAGGCGCTCCAATGTACCAAAAGTATACTCTCCCCTTAAGTAGGTAAGTACTCAGTGTTGGTAAATCTGGAGCATCTGATTCCTCCAAACTATTCCAAGCAACAGTCTACCAGTAAATATTTTTGTTAATCTGATTCTGTTTCCTGGCATGCTAAGGAGGAACAAATGCCTTCTAATGTACCAAATGTTTACCAACTCCTTATTATTGCAACTGGAAGAGAATAGAAATCAACCTATAGTTCTATGCTATCAATATGCAGTAACTATTATAAATATTTAACCATAAGTCTTATATTTCTTCTTTGAGTAACCGACAGACCAACCTATATACAACTTCAAAGGGAATTCGTAATGCCTGGAAAACAATTCATACCTTCTCACCCGTAAACAAATAGCGTAGGAACCAACGGCGTTAACTCGGTTGGATAAAAGGTGTTGATAACTAACTAACAAATTATTCAACACTTTCTGCTTAAATGTTGGATAGTTACTGGTATTGTATAAGATATAAATAATGTAAATAATGTATAAGATATAAATAATATAAAATGTAAGCATAATAAAGTGTTTCAAGTAAGTGTTTCTGGTCTAGTTATAAAGAGACGGGAGTCGACAGAAACCTTATTAGAGTTATAGAACAGAAAGGCTTGGTAGGTACGACAGCTTGGTAGGTACGACAGCTTGGTAGGTACGACAGCTTGGTTGGTACAACAGCTTGGTAGGTACGACAGCTATGTAGGACTGTCGTATGAATGATTGCTGAACTACATGGAAGAAGAAATTATTGTGTTTACAGTCCCATGCATGCAGCCTGCCTTCATGCAAAATAATCGGATTTAAGGCATGAATAATGGTAACATACGCGAGCAAAAGGAAAAAAATATATTATACACACGGAAATCTGTATAAAAAATGGAATATAAAAGGAAAAATGATAATACATACACGGAATCTGTATAAAAATGATATTATAGACACGGAATCTGTATAAAAATTGGAATATAAAGGAAAAACTGATAATATATACACGGAATCTGTATAAAAATGATATTATAGACACAGAATCTGTATAAAAATTGGAATATAAAAGTAATGGGAGGAGTGCTTGCAATAAAAGATGGGGAGCAAGAGACAAGCACAAGGAGGTGAACAAACAGAATGTCGGAAAGCAATTTGAAAGCGAATCGGATTTGCCGGATACCAAGAGATATATAACGAGGTGAGAGAGAAAGAGAGAAAGAGAGAAAGAGAGAAAGAGAGAAAGAGAGAGAGAGAAAGAGAGAGAAAGAGAGAGAAAGAGAGAAAAATAGAGAGAGAAATAGAGAGAGAAAGAGAGAGAGTGAGAGAGAAAGAGAGAGAGTGAGAGAGAAAGAGAGAGAGTGAGAAAGAGAGAGAGAAAGACAGACAGAGAGAGAGAAAGACAGACAGACAGACAGACAGACAGACAGACAGACAGACAGAGAAAGAGACGAAAGGAAAATAGTGACAGTAAACGTGAGTGCAATAAAGAACGCAAGAAGGATATTATTATATATAGTTGCAATATCATATGAGAATTCGGAACGAAAGTTAGAAGAAACAAGTAAAGAGAAACAGTGATAAAACGAAGAATTGAAAGAAAGAAAAGTAAGAAGCAAAACGAATAACAAAAAATACAAAAATGAGAAAAAGAAACGAAAATACAAAAATGAGAGAAAGAAACGAAAATGGAAGGGAAGTCAGATGTTGGGACAGCGAATGGTAAATATAAAAGAAGGAAGCGGAAATTGGGTTGGGAGACAGGAAACAACACCGAAAGGAAGAAAGAGAGAGAGAGAAAGCAAGACGATCCAGGGAAGAAGAGACAGGCGTAGAAATAGATAAATCAATGACGACACTGAGAGAGAGAGAGAGAGAAAGAAAGAGAGAGAGAAAGAAAGAGAGAGAGAGAGAGAGAGAGAGAGAGAGAGAGAGAGAGAGAGAGAGAGAGAGAGAGAGAGAGAGAGAGAGAGAGAGAGAGAGAGAGAGAGAGAGAATCAATGAAAAGAAACACAGAAAGAGATCAGTGAGACATCGACGACTAGGAAAGAAAACTAAGACACGAGAGAAGAAAGTAATACTGAATATCGCAATGAAGGAAGGAAGAAAGGAAGGAAGGAAGGAAGAATGGAAGGAAGAATGGAAGGAAGAATGGAAGGAAGAGAGGAAGGAAGAAAGGAAGGAAGAAAGGAAGGAAGTAAATCTCAACCATCAAATTTTCTGGCTTTAGAATTTTGGTGGATAGATTCTGAATACGTTGCCTCTAATACTGTACTCCAGGGACCCTTATTAATGGGAAGGTTTTTTTGTTGAAGTGGAAGGAAGGTCTACGATTCCTTCAAACTATACCACGAAACAGATCTCCTATTAGTATCCTACCTCTGAGGGCGTGCGCTGTTTCCTGGCATAGTTTGTAGGAATCAGAGACCTTCCTATTTACCAACATGAAACCGTCCCCTTACAGTAATTAGGTGTGGGAGTAGGGGACAGGCTTGGGGGGATTTGGGGGGTGCGTGAATAGTGAGACAGGCTTGGTGTGGTGGTGGGAAGGGGTAGAAAGCCTGTCCCCTATTCCCGCACCCCCCCTAACCCCCCCAAGCCTGTCTCTTTACACCCGCATCCCTCAACCCCCCCCCCCAAGCCTGTCCCTATTTCTGCACCCCCTTAATGTGATGATTCTTGATTCACGTAAATAATAATATATAGAAGGACAACACGGTGACTTATAGGTCGGCACATGGATGGGTGAGATATAGAGAGACAGAGATATAGGCAAAATAAGAAACAGAGAGATAAAGGAAGAGATATAGGCAGGTGAGATATATAGCGAGACAGAGATATAGGCAACATAAGAAACAGAGAGATAAAGGAAGAGATATAGGCAGGCAGATAGAAATTGAAGAGGAAGAAACATGACTACTCTATGCATACATAACTGATGGATAGACAGATAGACAGATAGAAGAAGAGACTGACAGACAAAGAGACGTACAGACAGACAAATAGACAGACAGACAGAAGTACAAAGAAACAGACAGACAGACAAACAAACAGACAAATACACAGACAGAACAGACATACAGATAGACGGAAGAACAGCCAGATAGAAGAACAGACAGCCAGCAGAAGAAGAGACAGATAAACCAACAGACAGACAGAACAGCCACAAGCCAGCCAGTGTCAGAGATCATGTTTGCCTCGGCTCTCGTAAAAACCCAGCCAGCGAGAGAGGGAGAGAGTACACAGAGTCCCCATTAAAATTTCATAGCAAGCCCGCCAGTCCACCTTTGCCAGATAATGGGTAAGTTGGCCCCCCGCTGAATGGAAGGCTGGGATATCAATGAATACGTGGAAAACCAACCAACCATGTCCTATATTGAACTTCCAACCTATATAATACCCTTGCTAGAGAAACTATACACTCACACACACACTCAAGCACAAGCACATGCAGACATACTACCTCATATGCACACACACACACACGCTCATGCACAAGCACACACACACACACACACACACACACACACACACACACACACACACATACACACACACACACACTCTTTGGCTGACGTGGAACCGAGTGTGGAAATATGTATATAGAGTATAGGCCTGATGAAAGGTGCAACATAAATGACTATCGGGTATACGGTATGAATAGGACGTGTTATTTCCATACAGTCCATCCGTTCCATTGGCCATTACTGTACTACTATCAATAACATCGAAACCAGTGCCGTCCATGAAACAGCATTATCTCCATCACTATCACCTTTCATCACTATCACAACCAACCAACCAGTTAACCACCATTACTATCACCCACCATGACATTCTATCAAACATATCACCATTATTACCACTATCAAATTATCGAAACTATATCAGACAACCACAACATTATCCCAACCACTATCACCTTTCATCACTAACTCAATCAGTCAATCAGCATCACTATCACCCATCATGACACTTTAACTAACAAACATATACATACATACGATCACTATTACCACTATCAGCAATATCGAACCACTTCCAGCCATGACACAACAACGAGTTCCACATCTCACTTCCAGTTTCCTCTCATCTACATTCAGGCCGTCTTGCTCTGCCTATTGGCCTTCTGGAACAGGCAGGGAGGGAGACAGGGTGGGCAGGGTGTTGAGGGAGGAAGGGAGACAGGGTGTTGAGGGAGGGAGACAGGGTGTTGAAGGAGGGAGAGAGGGCGGTAGGGTGTTGAGGGAGGGAGGGAGACAGGGTGTGAGGGAGTGGGTGGGAGATATGACACAGACCACTCACCCAGCAGTTAGAAACCACAGCTCATACATACATATATACACGTACACATACATATACACATACAAACTCCGACATACGAATGCACACCGTATACATATATGTCTTCAAAAAATGTTCTCGTGGATTTTTGTTTTACAGACTGACACAACCGAGAACGGAATTCGAAATATGGGCGAGACTCGTGCTTTCCCTACCGACGCGGCGTGAGTAGCATTTTTTTCGTTTCAGACTTCTATACCTCTGGATTTGTTCTGCTGTTCTTACATAGCATATACCCCTATTCTCCCCCTCGAGGTGTTGATGATCTTTATATTACACTGCACCAAATATGGGAACATTTTGACCCGAATTGTGTGATGGTCTGAAAACAACGAGGCACATGCATGCAGATTTTCCCAATGTCATGCACTTAGGAAAAACATTGCTGGGAACATTGGTGCAGTCGCTTTAGGTGAATGTGTTTCCTGTGCCTCGTTCCATCCTTTCCTTCACTTGTCCTGCTGTACAAACTTCTGTGAACTCTCCTTATCAGACTTGGTGCAATGGTGAGTTGAGATAGTGTTTAACCTGTTCGTTCCCCTTCCTCGATGCACTCACTGTAAATAGATTCGCTCAGATGGGAGGTATTGTTTCTCTATATGTGTTTGCTTCTTTCTTTGTCTTTATGTGTGTGTTTGGTTCTGAAAATGAATGTCAAATAGAGCCACCCACCAGTATGAATCACGAACCTAGAAATAATTGCTAGTTTGGTCATTGGCATCAACAGAGTGAAAACTAATTTCAACATTGTGAAGTAAACGAATTCCTCGATAAATAAAAGTTAAATTTGCCATGCTAATTTTTTCCTGGGTCTGAATGTTACTAAGCGGCCAATTAAAACATTTTAATGGTAACTGCTGGTGAGGTTTATGTTAATATGTTTTTTTAATTTTTTAGCATAGGCCAAGCGACATTCCCACTTTATGTAGCGCTTACAATATTAATTACATTGTGTTGCGGCATCTGACGTGTGATATTGTTTGGTGGGGTGTGGTGGTGTAGCGGTGTGTGGTTTCAGGTTTGTGTAGTTTGGTATGCTGTCTGGTGTGGTGTAGTGTGGTGTGGTGTAAAATATAAAACCGTCTCTTGCTGTATGTGTTCTATAGTGCGGCTTCATTTGTAGTGTAGTATGGTGTGGTGTAGTGTAGTGAAAAGCAGAATAGTTTGTTGCATTGTGGAGGCCTGTGCAATGTTGTTTGGCTTAGTTTAGAGTAGGGTATTGCAGTGTGGTGTAGTGCAGTGCGTGGTTATACAATTTAATAATGTAGTGAGTCATTGTGTGGTGTGTTGTATACAGTTGATATTTTGCCCTGGTATAATATTTCCTAGTTTTTTGCAATGATATGAACAGTACAGTAGTAATGGTAATGGTGATGGTGGTGGTGGTGGTGATGGTGGTGATGGTGGTGGTGGTGGTAGAGTATGGTGATTTCTATTGTATTGATGTTTTGATGGTGATGGAGGTATAGTGTGGTATTTTCTCATGTGGTGATGCTATGGTAGTGTGAGAATCCATGTGTACCCAAGTGTGGTGTGTAATGGAGGTGGCAGGCTTCGGGTTCCCAGAGACAGTGAACATTTATTCCTCCCATTACCGTCCTTCACCAACACAACGTCACTCTCCCCCACTCAGCTGCCTCGGATGGTTTGGGCAGACAGTGAACAGTCGTGTATAATATTATATGTTTTGTCCCTCCCTCTGTCCTTGAACCCTCTGTGGCTTGCTACTCAGGATTCGGAATTCTGAACGCTTCTATTAATGATTGTGACAACCAATCAGCCTACATTTTTAGTTGGGTTTATTACAGGTCTTTAAACCACTATCAGGCTGAAACAGAGAAAAAAAAAAATATATATATATATCATACACGAAAAAGTTGTGTAAATTGAGAAAAAAAATGTCCAATACTCTTACCTGAACGAAAACATCCCATTGCCTGTTCATGAGTACAACATCCACACGTACAGTATCTACAACCCCTTTCAGTTTTGCGTTACGTGAACCAAACAGTTTCAGTGTAACTTGGCGACAATGTTTTTCAGGATATTCGACTGAGTCACGCTTGCAGTGGGACTACCAAAGTTAAAAACAAAATAAAAACAAAAACAGAGTGTCATTTATCCCTGTCTATAGGTACAACATAAATTTTATATTTGTTGTACCTTGACACCTGTAAACTCGGAAATTAAGGAGAGTATACAGTTGTGACCAAGGCAAGTACAAATATAAAAATTGCATAAATATAATGTACTGTACCATATAGAGGAAAGCATAGTGCATTAATTTGATCTAAGAAGTGCATTTATTTTGAGGGGCTCGAAAGCATAAGGCTGGATATGGAATCCTTTCAGATGAGGGGTTAAGAGTGTTTATCCTTCCATGTCTAGTTTCAGGCGATAGTCATAAGTCCAACGAAAATCGTTAACACCCTCCCTGGTACCATGGCGGCGCAGTATTTGGGATTTATATTCACTGTTTGTATGTGTATGTATGTGTGTGTATATAGAACAGTCTAAAAGTGTATTTGGGATTTATATTCACTGTGTGTGTGTGTGTGTGTATGTGTATGTATGTGTGTGTGTGTGTTTATAGAGGAGTCTAAAAGTGTGGTGTCAGTGTTGGGTACTGAGGTTACAGCTGGTAGGGTCATGTTCTGGTGTTGTCGTTCGTGTATACTATTTTTACCTGAGACTTCTGGTGACACAACTGACATCACGACATCATGTCAATGTCCTTTTTTTATTTATTTTTTATTGGACTACTAACGGTGTGTGAGGAAACTACTGTACTGTATATTGTAGGTGACGTGTCGTGTATGGTTTGTGGTCATTGAGCTATATAGTTCTGACACAGCTTAGAGTCCTGGTGTGATGATGGTATTGTTCTGGGGTTTACTGCTATCATTAAGCACATGGGACTTGCTTACGTTGCTGTACTGTAGTGGGGAGACCAAGGGCAGTCGTATCGTGGAATTGAGAAGCAGGCATTGGTTTAAGTCGTTCCCTGCCATCAATCATATCACATAAAAACCAGGCCTATATCCCTGTATTGTGATGTCGTGTTGCTGAGGCCTAGAGGGAAGCAGGAGCAGTGATATCGTTTGATTAAGTGGCTTGTATTGATTTCGATGTCAGTCATAATTACAAGTCGAGAGGGTTGTTGTTGTTGTTGTTGCTGTGTGGTTGCTGAATGGTGTGGTTTTGTGATTCTCTATTGTCTAGTGGAAGTATTTGTGTGATGAGTAGTTAGAGTAGTGGTGGTATTAGTAGTGTTAATGATGTAGTGGCTGTGATAAATGTTAGTGGTGTTGAATGGTAATAGTATGTTCAACTAGAGGTGGTGTTGCAGTGATAATATGATATAGTAGTAGTGGTGGTGGTACATTAGTGGTTGAATGATAGAGCAGTGTTGGTTTAGTAGTAACAGTGTGATGGAGTAGTGGTTGTGGATGACACACAATGATATACGGTAGCGATGGCAGGCGGTGGTAAATGGCAATGGTGTATAATGGTGACAAGAGACAGATGGTGGTTGGCGAGGACAAGACGCTAGGCGGTGGCAGAGGTGAGCCCCGGGGACAATTGAATTATAGAATCCATTTATACTCGGAGGCTCCATTAAGGAAGACTAACCAACCCATTTTCTCCCACAAAAGACAGAATGGCAGGGGTGGACTCTGAATTTTTAGAAGCTTTTCGGTACCCAGTTGTGAATTAATCTATATAAAGGGTTCTCAGTGGTTGATAATTTATATGGGATAGTTATGAATGAGTTCCTTTGATATCAAAATAATGTTATGTATTCTATGTCTTTTAATGTCTCTTTATCTCTGTTATTTTACTCTCTAGTGTATCTTATTTTAATAATAGGGGTTCGCTTTGGTCCTCTCATCAATTATTGTTATTTATAAATATTGCTTTTGTGAAGAGAACTATTGTATTGCATTATGCCATACAAAACTCTGCACTGTCAGTTACAATAATTGCAATTTATCTGATATTTGGGCGTCTGTGGCATTACTGTCTATATAATTTTTTATATATTCAGAGTGAGGGTTTGTGTATTGTGTTGGTTCCTGTATTTGTATGCCTTTCGTGGTCTGGTGGTCTATGTGGTCTTTACTGCCTCGGTCTCTCACTTCACGATATTTCCGGCCTGGCATTGTTGTGTTGGGTGTGGGGGGTTGGACCAGCATAACTCACCGCCTCAGAGTTGATGAGGAAATGTGTGTGTGTGTGTGTGTGTGTGTGTGTGTGTGTGTGTGTGTGTGTGTGTGTGTGTGTGTGTGTGTGTGTGTGTGTGTGTGTGTGTGTGTGTGTGTGTGTGTGTGTGTGTGTCTGTGTGTGTGTGTGTGTGTGTGCGTGTGTGTGTGTGTTGATTACAATAGAAAAATCTAAACAATTATGTGGATGAAAACACAGGAACAATACAAATACAGATAAATATAAATATCTGCACACGTGGACGGAGACGAAATGATGGCCTGTGATTTGTATAGAAGTCGAAAGCACAACAACAACAACAACAACAACAAT
>JAWZYT010002469.1:352500-361537 GCA_034508575.1 Petrolisthes manimaculis | reverse complement strand
AGAGAGAGAGAGTGAGAGAGAGAGAGAGAGAGAGAGAGAGAGAGTGAGAGAGAGAGGTTGAGAAGGAGGGCAGGGGACGGGGGGGAGGGAGGAGAGGAGGGTAAGCGCTGAGAGAGGGAGGGAGAGAGAGAGATCAATACAGTAGAGGCTGAGGGCAGAAGTAAGGGGAGGGAGGGAGAGGAGAGTATAGAAGTATTACCAGCATCCTACCCTCACCTCACCTCACCTCTCTCCTGACTCATTTGGTCGATGCTACTTAAGGGGAGATTTTCTAGTTGGTAAATCTGGAGCAACTGATTCCTCCAAACCACTTCAAGCAACAAGCCATGCACCATTATATATGTTGATCTGGTCCTGTATCCTGGCATACTTTGGAGGAATGATTTACTCCAATTCACCAAAAAGATTCTTCCTCCTGACCCATCGACTATCCCTAACTCTTCCTCATTACTGTCTGACTTTCTGGTGTCCCTTTTAACAACCCATGCAGCCTCGTCCAGTATGCAGAGATCTAAACCCTTCTTCTAACCTCTATAACTCTCTGTTTGACACTTAAATCTCGTCCTAACTCTCAGGTAAACCCTAACTTTTTTTAAATCCTTTTGACCATGCAGAGTGAAATGCTTAAGTGTCGTTTATAATCACGCACGTTACCTGTCACATATACAACCAACAGCGTAGCCACAAATGAGAAGAATGCCTGCCTTGCCTGCCTAGCCTAGCCTCTAAACACCTTCAATAAAAATAAATCTCTTCTCTATAAAATTTGTGCTAAGAGCTTTTCGTAATAGCATCCCTGGGTATATGGGATTATTGTAGCTCCACTCCTGTCACGAGCTCCCATATTTGATGATGATATTTTGTTTGGATTCAATACACAGAGACATATAATATATTTAACGTGTATTGTATTGAACAATTTTCTGTATAGTTTCGTTACGTATACCTTTAACTTGTATACCGGTAATATTAAGTTAAGACTGCGTGTGATTTTATATACGGTAACGAAGGTAAAACCAAGGGCTCTGAAAATATAAATACCAACACGTTTCTTACATGTGCTTTTCGGTTGTGTTAATTAAGGGGGAAGTTCTGTGTTGGTAATTCTGGAGCAACTGAATCCTCCAAACTATTCTAAGTAACAGAACACCATTATTTTTTGCACATCTGGTCCTGTTTCCTAGCATACTTTGGAGGAATCAAGGCACTCCAATTTACCAAAAAGAAACTTACTGATCCTCCAAACTGTTTCCCCGTGTGTTTTTTGGAAGCATTAGTAGTTTGGAAGAATCGCCAACTATAGTTATTATCCGTTCAGGCGTCCGCTATTCAGAGCTGGTAACGAGCCTGAGAGAGAGAGAGAGAGAGAGAGAGAGAGAGAGAGAGAGAGAGAGAGAGAGAGAGAGAGAGAGAGAGAGAGAGAGAGAGAGAGAGTGCGGAGGAATGGTATAAGTGTAGCCAAAGTTGAATTAACGGTTAGGAAAGAGGTGTGGTCTGGAGCCGGGAAAGGTAAACATGGAAAGAGAAGTGTACTGGGAAACGGGGAATGGATTAGCAACCGTAACAAGATTAGGTAGATTGTGGGGCCAGCAAAAATAGCACTTCAGAGCACTTCAGTCTCGTGTCGCTTAATGCAGCTTTTGTCTGCGAATCTGCTTACAGTCGCAACTCGTGAACTGCAGACGCATTTTCACACCCCGCACTTTCCACTTGGTCGCTGCTGCAACCTGACTCACACCCAACCACTTATATATATATATCTCTCTCTGTTGAAAAGAAACATTCTGTCATAATACACTTACCATTTCTTAATGTTAACTATTTTTATCACACATACAGTACCGATATAAACACACAGTGCTGTCTGTCGGTTCACAATATATCGTATACAAATTGAATACATGATAATATTATGAAGGACTTTTATGACGCAGCTATGCAATGTTTGTTCTTATTGACATACTGTATGTTGTGTTGAATGATAATACTACTGGTTATATTAAGTTCATTCCTTGTGGTTTTTTCACCAGTCCACCAGCCAGCTTTTCATACCCTACGGACTATTAATATTCTTCACACACACACACACACACACACGGCTCATGAAGTGTGTGTGTGTGGAGGAGGAGCAGTTCTGAGCGGTGTTGTGGGCAGTATGAGTTAAAAACACACCTCGGTGAATTTAGGCTACCTTGCATTGGGGGGTGGGAGAGGAGTGTCAAATTCAACCCAAGGGAAGGGGGAGCAAGAAGGGGGTGAAGAGTAAAGCAAGAGTGAATATTGGTAGGAGGGGTGAGGTAAGGGAGAAGAGGGTGATGGTGTGAGAGGTAAAAGAAGTGGGTGGTGAGGAGTGAGGGAGAGGGGCGATGATGAATGTAAAAGGTATAGTGAAAGGGCGATAAGTGTAAGAGAGAGGGAGCGGGCCTTGAGTGTAAAAGAGAGGGTGATAAGAAGTGTAAGGGACAGAATGAGAGCTGTGTGGAAGGGGACAGGTAGGCGTAAAGAAGAGAGTGAGAGAAAGGGTGGGCGAGGGGAGTAAAGCGGGGAAGAGTTCGTAATGTTAGGTGTGGAGTGAGTGTGGTAGGTGTGGGGTGTGACAGTAAACGTGAGGGGGACTTGCGTGTCATACGATCACCGACAAGACCCCCTCCTTTCACCACCTGCCGCGCCTTCCCTCTCTCCCCCCCCCCCCATCCTTCCTATTTGCTTTCCTTACCCCCGCCCCTACCCTATATCTACCCTTCCCTCCATACCTCTCTATGTGTGACCCCCCCCCCCCCTCCCTCCCTCCAGCCATCCCTTCCACTGTCTACCTTACCTTGTAGTACCGGTACACGAGTACTTTGTTTACGTTAGTTTTTAGTAAGCGTGTAATACATTATGTATATATATTCATGTTTTGTATCTAAATATATACTGTCTATACGAAATAGTTATCCTTACCTAAATTATGGATGTACTAAACATTGTACATGTTTTTACTATATTGAAATAAGTAAGCTTTAAGCTTAAGGCAAGGGTGTCCCCTTGGAGGTCTTCACCTGTGAAGTTCGAGGCAATGTTTAATTACAGTAATATAAGAGAAATAAAAATGTAGAATAGCTGTAATTTTTTCGTCATGTTATGGGATATCTCCAAAAAGTTAATCCAATGTTTTATGCTTCTTTATAATAATGATAACGGTGCCGGTACCATGATGATATTGGAGTCTTTTGTATTCTTCTGTAATCGATCCTTCTTACGTCAAATTAAAACATCACACTGAGGTGAACGAATTGGAAACTTAACAAGGTTTAGATTGTTTAATTAATTAATAGAAATATGACACACAGAGACAAACTGAACACTATATAGTTAAAGTTGTTGAAATTGGCTTAGTTGTAGTATGCTGGCCATCCCATTACAGTTGTGTCTTCCCACCCTCAGTTCCATTCTGGCTGGTAACTTCTTGCTCTGTGCTCAGGTTCCCGTGTTAAAGGTGATTGAATCTCTCTCTCTCTCTCTCTCTCTCTCTCTCTCTCTCTCTCTCTCTCTCTCTCTCTCTCTCTCTCTCTCTCTCTCTCTCTCTCATGTTTTGTACAGGACAATTTCATATTGTAGTAGTTAATCTTTCTTCCTTATTGTTCACTTGCAATAATAATGTGTTTTCTGCCCTTCATTTGTTAAAATGGATGCAGTAAATATAGATATTATACATACGTAGTCGCTTTCGGAAGCAACTCCTTACACACATACATTTTTATGATTATGTATAACTTTAAAATAATTCGAAGTAAATTGTGATGACATGTGGCTGAGCTGTTAGTTGTTATAGCTCCACAGCCAGAGCGGAAATGTTGAAAAGGTTCTCACCCACAACTTTCCCTTCCCAGCGCCACACCACAAAGAACGCTGACACACTCTTCATTATTACATCAGAGTAGGATTTGTATAAGTATACAGGTGCTAAGAAGTCATTTTGACACCCTGATGTATTATGGATATCAAAACAAACACTACGATACGTCTCATTGTACCAGCATAAGCTTCAATCATATTGTCAGTTCTGTGCATCATCAGTGTGTTCATTCACCGGAACAGTTTATTTCCTCCCACCACCATATACTCAGCTACCATTTATGTTGAGGATTGTTGTAAACTCATCAGTATTCAGTCCTTATATCTAGGAGTCTAGAGGGAAGAAATAATTTGAGGCCAGATAAGAACATTATGATGCTATTGGTATATATACGTGTAGGCTAATGTAGAGTTTATGATTCACATTTTCATTCATTTCATATACAACTAAAAAGGCGTTTGGAGTCTTCACACCTTCGCCAATAACGTAAAAGTCTACGGTCAGAGTCTTCCTTTTGCCTTGTTTACAGACACTGATAGAGGAAGTGAGGCAATCACGTCCTCTTTCACTTCGTTGTCGGTGGTAATTTCATCTACATCATACAGTTTGAACCTGAGATGCAGCAGATTGGGATGAATTCCTTACTGTATAATCATAATATTAATTGTTAAGTAAATCTGCATGATATCGCTGATAACTAACATATGTTTGTCTTGTATTAACAGAGCCCAACACGCAGTTCAAGGTTTGGACCAAGGCCTTTACCCAGCGTCATGAGGGTCGGTCTTCCCATCCTGTGTTTGTGTCGACTGACGTGTCTGGGCCCGGCGCTCCCATCATCTCCAACCTCACCTGCCAACCCGATGCCACCATCTACCTCCAGTGGCTCAGACCTGCCAACGTCTACGGTACCGTCGACCTCTACTACATCTACTACAGGCCTGAGGATTCGTTCGAGTTTGAAGAAATAGCCGTCAACTCTGTCAACAACCGCCTCGAGCATAATGTGAGTACGATACAGTAGCTTATCCCATTATTACTACCGTATTATTATTATTATTATTAGTTGTTGTAGTTTTCCAGGCCTCCTTATTCTATTGGCATAAGTTTCAGGCGTTAATCATTAGGCCACCAAGCGTTGTAAAACACACCCTCGCAGGTAAAGTCATGGTCTAATGTACTGCAACACCTTCCAATGAGATGGCTTCGAAAAATGATCCGAAACTATAGCTGTTGGTGTGTGCAATTTTGGTTCATAAATTAACTCAAATAGCTCGCTTTTATTCACCTGGTTGCAGTACATTAGACCATGACTTTACCATGACAGATGGAGTAAGTGGAATATTTAGTCTTCATCCCTCATTTTAAGCTGTTTACAAGTTAGGAGGTGGTGATGTGTGCGTGTGGATTATTAGTGTTGACCTTGGGCACGGTAACGGGCTTCATGATGCCTATGTATATCCGGTGTCGGAATACACACACAAAAAGAGCAGGTGGGAGTACAGAGGTCGTTCCAGTTTGTGCACGGGTGACTGAAACCCAGCCAACATGTAAGTAGTGGAGAAATCAAGGTTAGTTTGACGTGGCTGAAATTTATGTGGCCTAAAAGGCGAAAGTTTGCCCTCTCACTTTTTGGAGGGAACGTTGCAAGGAGGAAGCGGAGTAGGAGGAGGATATTTATGGGTGGTCTGGCTCACTTTTTGTCATAACAACTACAGGTTGGGTGTAGTGGTTGGCGTAAGGAACTCTCTCCCTCTCTTTTCTGTTGTAGAGCTTCGAAAGTGACGAGGAAAGATAAAAAGTGATAATTAGTTGAGAGGAAAATGTGAACGTGGAGTAGGTGAAGGAGAATTATATAAACAAAAAATGAGAGTAAGGAATACTTTTTGGCACGCTCCACTTGACGCTGAACTCTAACATTGACGAGTTGACAGCTTTCAAATACTTGCATGTTTCTCTAAGGGCATACTACTGTCTTGTGGCAGAATTGGTACAAAAGCAGAATCCGTACTCGTAAACTAAGGTGAATAATCCGACTCCCCAACGACTGCTGTATCTCTCAGACAAGTTAGTGCCATCATTTGTATTAGGGTGAAAAACAATCGAACTATCTATTACTTTTATGTAGATGTTTTATGTCATTTTTAAACTATAAATCAGATTTATATATTTTCGTTATGTAAAGGGAGCGTAAGAGAAAAAAGAAAGAGGAAATGGAGAACCAGAAAGGAAATTAAAGAAGGCTTAAGGTGTGACGGGGAGGAAGAGCATGAAGGGAGGGTTAGAGGAAGGAGCTAAGGAAGGGAAAATGAAAAAGGAAGCTGGGGGAGGAATGAGAGGGAAGATCTAGAGAAAGGAGAGTAGGGTGGGTGAAAGGAGAGGAGAGGAGAGGAGTAGTGGAGGAGGGGTAGAGGAAGGACAGGAAGTACTTGTTTGAGGAGGAGAAGCGTGGAAAGAGGTAGAGGTAAAGGGAGGGAGTGGGGGAGTGGTGGCAAGATATGAGCAAACAGACGGGTAGGACGGAGGGGTGGCAAGAATGGGAAATAGAAGTGAAGAAACAGGAGGAGGGAGGAGGAGGAGGAGGGGAGGGCAAGGCAAGGATGGTAAGAGAAGTAAGTGTCCGGAAATAGAGAGAGAAATACGTATAGAGGAGGGAGGGAAGAGATGGTGATAATGTAATGGGAGGTAAAAATGTGGACGAGGAAAAAATGATGGGGAAAAGTCAAAGGAGGGAGGGATGAGTGGCAAGTATGTAAAGAAAGGAGGAAAGAAAAGGACAATAAAAGTATATATAGAAAGGAGGAATAGAAGGAATGGCATAAGAAAAATGAAGTAGGAGGTCGCGATGGGTGGGTGGCAGGGAGGGAGGGAGGAGGCAAAGGGGGGGAGGGGGAAGGGATGCAAGAATGGGAAGGAAGAGGAAAAATTGGCTGGGGGAGGATGGAATGTGTGCAGTATGTTCTTCCTCGCAAAGGTTATGCAAGGGGCAGCATCACTCTCTCTCTCTCTCTCTCTCTCTCTCTCTCTCTCTCTCTCTCTCTCTCTCTCTCTCTCTCTCTCTCTCTCTCTCTCATGTCTTCTGCATGTATTTACCCTTCTAATAATAATAATAATAATAATAATAATAATAATAATAATAATAATAATTTAACGTATCTTATTTTAATGCTGTTCCCTTCGTCGTATATTGATGGAAAGGAGGCGAGATGAAACAATATAGTCCCCTTTGCTTGTCCTATGGTCGAGTATGTTTTGTCCCAGTTATCTGTACCTGGTGTGATATTAATTGACTGTCTATACCTTATCCTTCAAAGCCTGACATGGTACGGAAGAGCTGAGCGATGATCATTTGTTACAGGTAAATCTCGCTTCTATAGGTCACGGGTCGAGGGCACAGATGTTGTTCATCTACTTTAAGTTAGCAATCGCCTCGACTGCCACAGGTTTCTTTCTCCTTTGGTAATTAAAAGTTCCGGAGTTGATATCAGAGCAAATTAAAGGGTGATAGATACTGCTAGGAAAAGAATTAATCAAGACTTCTCTCCATCTTTAGTATGTGTAGATATACGCTGGGATAATATAATAATCTGTAGGTATTATCATAGTCAGTATGGTGTATACAAGAGGCGACACTCCATGGATGGCAATGAGGATGAGTTAAACATTCTTGGTTGGGGGGTTAATTATTTTTTCATCATCTGGGTTTCTCTTTATTTCCTCTGCTCGTTTGTCCTCGCTTATGTCATTGTAGGCATCCGTCTATTTTTCTCTTATAGCTTGTTTTGGTTGATCTTTCCTCACATAATTATAAAGACCTTTACCTTCGCTCTTATCTGCTCCTCCTTCTTCCCTTCCCTCTTTACTTCTTATTACACAGCTTATCTCTTTTTACATTTTACATCTGCCACCCCCCCCCTCCCTTCGTTTTCAAACACACATACACACACACACCTTAATTCTTTTCCATCTCTTTTCTTATACTGTACATTTCCTCACATCCTATACTTGTTCCCTTTCTACCCATTTCAAACTTGCATCCTTGACCAACACAATCATCATACAGTGGGTCGATTCCACAGTGGTTTGTTTTGGTTTGTAAGCTCGCAAACGAAAAAAAATTTGTCGTGTAAATGCCTTATGGGTGAATTATTTAATTAATGAATTTGGTGAGTAATCTATTCAGTGATCATTATTATCTAACTGTTGGATAGATATTGTGAATGTGGATACTCACCTTTTGCAAAATAATGAAGCCTTACAAGTGTGGTTGGTTGGGGAGCTAACAAACCAATACCACTGTGGAATCGACCCAGTATATCCTAATGCTTTACCATCATACGTCATCTGCGTGTTTGTCATTTATTGTGTTAAAAGTTCTTTGCTATCTCTTTCGACTTAATTAAGGGGAGAGTATACTTTTGGTACATTGGAGTGCCTTAATTCCTCCATAGTATGCTAGGAAACAGGACCAGATTAATAAAAATAAAGGCGTCCTGTTGCTTTGGAATAGTTTGGAGGAATCAGTTACTCCAGATTTACCAACACTGTACCGTACTCTCCACTTAACCTATCTCGTCTCGCCTAATATACCTCTTTCTTTCCCTTTTCACATGCCCATTTCGTCTGTACATATTCCGTGCTTCACTCCCACTTTCCCCGTTCTTCCTCTTCATTCTCTATCCAATTTTTCCCGTCCAACCTTACTTTCACTTTTCGCGTCCCTTTCTCTCTTTCATTTATTTCCCCTGCATCCATCATTCTCATATACCCTCTGATTTTTCCAGTCCCACTCGTTTTCTGTCTCAGTCTCATTACCCATCCTAGCTTGCTTATCTCTCTCTCTCTCTCTCTCTCTCTCTCTCTCTCTCTCTCTCTCTCTCTCTCTCTCTCTCTCTCTCTCTCTCTCTCTCTCTCACCGTTGATACTGCTTCACCTCTCATTCCTTCCCCTCCTTCATCATGATAGTCAAAACATTATATCCTTTCCACTCCAGACATTTCAAACTCCTGGAAAAAATATCCATGTCATTTTCCCCTGTTGTTTTATTTGAGTTTGGTAGAGCTTAAAAAAAAAAGTGGAGGGTATAACACTGTGGATGCAGAATAAAAATAGACTAATGATGGTGATAAGCTGTTAGTATGGTGTGCGTTATGGTTGGTTAGTCTTTTTTTTACGTTAGATTGGTCAGCTTCATCCGCT